>CM053624.1:82280455-82311140 GCA_028646595.1 Phalanger gymnotis
CTCCTTGATAATTTCTTGAAAGATGATATCTAGGCTCTTTTTTTGATCATGGCTTTCAGGTAGTCCAATAATTTTTAAATTCTCTCTCCTGGATCTATTTTCCAGGTCAGTGGTTTTTCCAATGAGATATTTCACATTGTCTTCCAATTTTCATTGTTTGGTTCTGTTTTATAATATCTTGATTTCTCATCAAGTCACTAGCTTCCACTTGCTCCAATCTCATTTTTAAGGTAGTATTTTCTTCAGTGGTCTTTTGGACCTCCTTTTCCATTTGGCTAATACTGCCTTTCAAGGCATTCTTCTCCTCATTGGCTTTTTGGAGCTTTTTTGCCATTTGAGTTAGTCTATTTTTTAAGGTGTTGTTTTCTTCAGTATATTTTTCAGTGGGTTTTTTTGGTCTCCTTTAGCAAGTCATTGACTTGTTTTTCATGGTTTTTTTGCATCAATCTCATTTCTCTTCCCAATTTTTCCTCTACTTCTCTCACTTGCTTTTCCAAATCCTTTTTGAGCTCTTCCATGGCCTGAGATTAGTTAATGTTTTTCTTGGAGGCTTTTGTTGTAGGCTCTCTGACTTTGTTGACTTCTTCTGGCTGTATGTTTTGGTCTTCTTTGTCACCAGAAAAAGATTCCAAAGTCTGAGACTGAATCTGGGTGCGTTTTTGCTGCTTGGCCATATTCCCAGCCAACTAACATGACCCCTGAGTTCTTCAGCCACGTATGACTGCTTATAGAGTTAAGAGAACTATGATCCAACCTTGGGCAGATGCGCCAGCTCTGCCACCACAACACTTCTCCTTCCCCAAGAACCCCCAACCCAGACTGGACTTAGATCTTCAGTAGACTCTGCAATCCTGCTCTGATCTGCCATTAATTCTTCCCACCAGTTGGGCCTAGGGCCAGAAGCAACTGCAGCTGTAGTTCTGTAGCTGCCCCACCTCTGCTGCCCCAGGGGCGGTGGCCAAACCCTGGAACTCCTTCCACTCCTGCAGCTTTTCCCCCTAACCTTCCCTGTTGTCTTTGGTGTTTGTGGGTTGAGAAGTCTGGTAACTGCTGCAGCTCACTGATTCAGGGTGCTAGGGCACTCTCTGCCTGGCTCCTGGTCTGGTTTGTCTGTGCCGCCCACGCTGGGCTCTGCTCTGCACCTCTCCACTCTGCTCCCAGCTCTGTGCAGGATAGACCTTACCCAGAGACTATCCAGGCTGTCCTGGGCTACAGCCCTGCTTCCCTCTGCTAATTTGTGGGTTCTGCAGTTCTAGAATTGGTTCAGAGCCATTTTTTATAGGTTTTTGGAGGGCTTTGGTGCGGAGCTCATGCTAGTCCCTGCTTTCCAGCCCCCATCTTGGCTCTGCCCCCCACCCCATCGCTGCTCCTCTGATGGAGACCAACTAGTATCTAGAAGCTTACTTTTAGTCTTCCATTTTGGAAAAGAATTGGGTGTTGGGTGACACTTTCTCTCCTCAATCTCAGATCAAATAGTCCAATAAACAAAAAATCTGGACAAGCAGTTGTTCTAACTCTTTCCTCCCCTCTCTTCCCCACCTATCACTTGGCTTTGCAGAGGGATCTTCTTTAGTGTTCATTCTTGGTCTCCCTGGAACAATACATGTCCAGGCTCTTTTAAATTAGGAGTCAGTATTCCATAATTTAATTTTCCCCTCTCATATTAAACCTGCCAGCCTTCACATAATCAGAGTGATAAATGCAGAGTCAGATATAGTCTTTCTGACATTAATACCCATCAGTACTTCAAATGCAAACAATTGTGACATTTGACTTTATAAAAATTACCAAGTGCAGAGACTCCTGCTTAATTAAACCATTTAAAAAGTTGCTTTTGTTACATTTAATGAGTGATATATTACACTGCAATGAAGCATCCAGCAGGACAAATACTTCACAATGCTGCCAATTAAGACTCACTTCACTTATGCCTATTGAAGACAGGAGTGCTCCACACTCCATTCAGTTTGTGCATTTGAAATGAACTGGTTAGTGAGAAGGGTGCTTCTTTGCTAATGAGTTTTGTAATCAAGGCATCTATTTTAATTTCAAATTGGCTAGATTGGGGGAAATTGCTAGACTAAATGACTGGTACTAATTAGGATTATAAAAATATTCATCATGCCAGGGAATTAACATGGGGGTCTGATTTGCCTGCATTTGCATAGTGCTAGAGTTTTGAAAAAATATCTTGACAAATTGTCTTCTCTTTAACAAATTGAGCAAACACTAGATCTGTTTTAGTCTTTCTTTTCATTTGAAGCAGGAATACATATTCACGATTTGTAAATGAAGTTAAACTTCTCTTCATTACCATATGCAAGATGTTGGTCTCCCCAAGCCTCCCAAAGCACTCTTAGCTATTATGATGACAAACACTTGGTTTCCCCAGTTGCCTAGCCCCTCCAAGCAGAACCAATGAAAGTGAGAGGTAGAAAAAGCCCGGAGACAAAATTGGAACCTCAGAAACATCTGGCTTTGCTGCTGCTCTTAATTTTTCCCTTCTTGCATGGAGCCGAATATGTATCCTACTACCTCCTTTTCATGGTATGCTACCTGTTTAAAGATCAGCTTTCTTCAAAGTCCCAACAGGGAAATTCCTCTGGGATGTCTGCAAGAACATCATTTGGTCATTTGTACTTCTTCACAAATATGCCTGTGTTACCTCACTAAAAAAATTTATAACGTGAACTTCAATACATGGTGAATTCCAGTCAAAAGTGTTGGTATGCTCCATCTCTAACCATCTATAGCTGAGTTGTTTAGCCTTTTTGCTTCATAGACCCCTTGGGGAATCCAATGAAACCAATGGACTGCTCAGAATGTCTTAAAATGCTTAGAATAAGACATATAGGATTATAAAGGAAACCAATTACATTGAAATGCAGTGAATTTGTTTTCTTGTTCATTCATTCATTCGTTCATTCATTCGTTCGTTCGTTCGTTCATTCGTTTATTTATTTATGTATGTATGTATGTACGTACGTACGTATGTATGTATGTATGTATGTATTTCGTAGTATATGGACCTCAAGTTAAGAATTTGTGATCTGTAAGATGCAATGACAGTTTATACAGAGGCTGAAGAACATTTGGGTGCTGCCTATGGCTGTCAAAGGTGAATTAGTGGAAAGAATAAAAGAGAACATCATATTTTCAAACCTGAGTGAAAGGGAAAATGCTGGACTACTGACAAATACAGGGAAGTAAGAAGAGGTAGGAAATTTGGAGTTTGCATTAGGAAATATTGAGTTAACTATGCCTGTGGAATATCCAAGGAGTGATGACTGCTAGACACTTATAAAGAGATATAGGTCTGGAACAGGAAAAAGTGGGTCAGAATTGGAGGTATAGGTTTAGGAGCTGTCCAAATGAAGATGCTTTAGCTAGAAGTCATGGAAGTGTGAGATCATGACATTATTACAATCTTGAGAGTAGCTAAGGGAAAATAGAGACTTAGAAGAGAAACAAGTATGGAACCTTGGGAGACACACTTTAAGGGATCACAAAGAATAAGACATAACAAAGGAGACAGAGAAGGATCAGGCAGAGGAGTAGGAGGAGAACCAATGAGATGATGTATGTATGTGTCACAAGTGAAAAGGCACATACAAAATACTTCACAAATTACAAGCACAATGCAAATGTGATTGCTATTAACACTATTTTTCATTTTGCTATAAACACACTAGAATATTAATGGAGCCTGGCTGGCTGAAAACATTCTTTCCAATTCCACTTTAGCTCCTGCTTTGAGATGTTATGAAAAAGTCCCGTAAAATAAGATACCTCTGCTCCCAGCTGCCATGTCTCATTATGAAAGTAATTGAGGGAAAAAAAGCAGTTAGCTACATTAATGGAAGCTCAAGCCATTGAATGTTTAGTAAACATTGAAAAACATTCAGAAGCCCAGAAGTAACTAGTGCAAAGTGGATCTCCTAAGGAGACTTGGATGTTTCTGCCCTGAATGCTGTATTTCTGCTCACTCCCAGTGGGGTCTCTGCAAATTTAAAGTAAACTGATGCCTTCCCACTGTCAATCTGCTGCTACTTCTTTCCTTTTATGGTAGATAAGAATCAGCCCCATGTGGCCCACAAAGGTCATAGTCATGCCTCCGTCACTTTCTCAACTGGGTTGAAATCTGATCATACTCTCTCATCTTTTCCAGAGAACTGCCCTGTCCACTCTGTGTCCAGGATTCCTGCCAGCTACTTTTTCAAAGTGAAAAATAGGAGCCATTCTGGATAAGCTTGTCTGACAAATGGGGCCATAGGGCAGGAAAGAGATATTAATTAATAATAACTGCAGACAGAGACTACAAAAAAGGGCTCTCAGAATGTGATTTCCTATTAGTAGATCAGAATTTAAAGAGTTCTGGACTAGGAGTCAAGAGACCTCTGGCCTGAATTCTTTCTCTATACCCCAGGACCACTGTGTCTACAATTCCCCCAATTAGAGATGAAAAGCATTGGGTTATAGAATCATAGAGACTCTCTAGTATGACCTTGTCCGTTTACAAATGAGGAAGCTGAAGCCTGGAGCAGTGAAATGACTGACTTGTCCAAGGTCTCACAGTAAGTCCCGAGTAGAGCTGTGATTTTAACATATTTCTCCTGACTCCCAAAGCTCTATTATTTAATAGCTGTCATCCACAAAGTTCTTTTTTTAAAATGTAAATAGTCTTGGAGGAAGTACTATGTTTACTCATTAGCACAGCAGAATAAATTCATCTGATATTTTTCTCCTTGACAAGAGGAGACCTTGACTGGAAAGAACAGAAAATGGAGAGGAAGAAAGAAAGGACCTTAGTTCTTCTTTCTGGACCATGGTTTCTTTTGGGGGGAACTAGATGACCTAAAATGTTCCCTTCCAACTTTCCATGATTCCATTTGTCCATGATTCTTGACATATGTCAATGGCCCTTGATCAACGTATGGCTCTTGTCATCTACTTATGCCAGCCTTGTTGAATGCACCTTGTATGCATACCTTGCAGGTATGCACCTAAAGGTGTGGTGAATAGACCCGAGTTTGCATTCTGCCTCACTTCTAATTGTGAGATGCTGGGTGAGTCGCTTATTCTCTGTATGCCTCAGTTTTCTCATCTGTAATATGGAGATAAGAACTACACCTATCTCCCAGTGTGGTTGTGATGTTAAAATAAGAAAATATTTGCTTTCTCATAATTATTTATAAAGATAATATTTCACAAACCTTAAAGTATTACAAAAATATTTATTATTATCATTGTCATCACCACCACCATAATAATCATTATTCATATAAGAGTAAGTTTTATTATTTGGAGATTAAATGTGTTTAGCAGAACAAGACTACATCTCTGATGAGTCTTAGCAACTTTGTGCTAATTGAGCATCTGCAGATTTGGCTTTATTGAAGAGTCAGGATGCAATCTCAAGTATAATGATTTTAGATGCTTTTCTTACTAGATGATCCAACTCCACTATCCTTGGTAATGTCATAGTTCACATATGACAGCCATCAGCTCATCAGACACACATAAGAGCCTGCCTCCTCCCAACCCTCAATAGCTCTAGTCAGTATGGATATGTTCCCTAAATGGGTTCTAGGACTGAGGGTATGACTTTGTTATTTCAGACTTGGTTTGAAACTCCTTAAATCAGTCAGAGATGATATCCTAGAATGACATTATGGACTGGATTAATGGAAATGACTTTCTGTCCTTTCATTCCCATGAGACATTTTTGCTGACAGAATTTCTGATACGCCCCCTTTAGAGGTAGAGTATGGGTATAATGTTGGTTTCTAGTAGGAAGGCATGAAACTGTAGACAATGTTACACCAGAAGTGGTAAGCAGGGCTTTGAAAGGTTTCCTCTTGATCTTCTTGTTCTGTTGTTTTCCAGGCAGTCACATGGTAGCAGTTGTGTGAACTGGCCCCCTGCCCTGTTTCCTTTATGGACAAAGGATCAAATGGTAGGGGAGACTGGGAGATCCCAAGCTTCTCTGTTAGTAGAAGCAGACAAAATGTTACTCATTTGTTGACCAATCAGAAGCCTACTGGGGGCCATCTCCTGATCTATACTTTGCCACTGGACCCAGATGGCTCCGAAAGAGAAAGTGAGGCTGGTGACTTTGCACAGCTGGCCCTCACTTAAATCCAATTCACTTGTAAGTCACCTCCCTGATGCCATGGTCCTCTTTAAGAACAAAAGACAAACAGCAACAACAAACACCAATCAGACTGTCTGTCTCTCTCTCCTAGAAGCTGAGAAGTCCACATGAACTCTTATTAAAGTTGTTATTGTTGATGACTCTTCGTGACCCCATTTGTAGTTTTCCTGGCAAAGACACTGGAGTAGTGTGCCATTTCCTTCTCCAACTCAGGGTCACATAGCTAGTAAGTATCTGAGGCCAGATTTGAACCCAGCAAGATGAGCCTTCCTGACTTCAGGCCTGGAACTCTATCCGCTGCACCACCTAAATCTGGATAATCTCTTTATGGTAATGATTATGTGCCTTATTTAGAATAAGTGCTAGTTATTTTATTTTCATTACACAAGGAACTGAGAGGCAGATGTGGTATAGTAGGTAGAGTGACGACCTCATTGTCAAGAAACTCTGGGTTTAGAGCTTGCCTCTGACAAATACGGACCGTATGACTTAAGGGGTCACTTAAGAATCCCACTTATGGGGCAGCTAGGTGGCACAGTGAGTAGAACACTGGCCCTGGAATCAGGAGGACCTGAGTTCAAATCCAGCCTCAGACACTTGATGCACTTACTAGCTGTGTGACCTTGGGCAAGTCACTTAACCCCAGTTACCCTGCCTTCCCCTCTCCAAAAAAAAGAACCCCACTTATGAGGTTCAGCTTTGCAAGAATACTATGATCAAAGCTGGGAGATTCTGGAAGTTTAGACCCTTTTCCTCAGATAGATGGGCGGCAGTTCTCCAGGCAATAGCTAGGGGAATTTGCGTACTTCCAGTACACTAGTTAAGATTTCTCAAACTAGCCTTAACCTGGTATGGAGGCTATACTTTCCAACTACACTGATCTGTAACCTGGATCGTGTGCGCCCAATCATGTCTAGGTAGCTGGATGTGACCCTCTATACATCCTATCACCTTTCTTACCCCCAGTCCCTTTCCCCTAACATGGCGGTAAGAGTAAAAGGGTTGATCTAGATAATCCTTAGGCGTCTTTGACTACAAGACTCCATAGGCCAACAGGGCTATGTGTGGTGGTGGTTGAACTCTCTGAATTAAATATAGCTGGTGTTGGGAGAGAAGGGGGAGGAAGATGTTAGTAAAAATGTTGTGGGCATGGATTCAGAGATAAAAAAAGAAGAAAGCTTTTGTCTTACTTTTTTTCCTAGCTCAAATGAAATTTGATGCTGCAAATCATAGCTAGTTAATCTATAATGGCTTTATCCCCACAGTGTAGCAAGTCACTAATCCTAGAATTGCTGAAGGCTTCCAGTGAAAAATATCATCACCTGCTAATCCTGGAGCCTAAGAGTGCAATTACACCTCCTAATCTGAGGATTTAAAAAGACAATCCGAACAGAAGTTAAGGCTTCATCTGCATTTCACTGTGCGGAAAGATATGTTTACATTCTAGTTTGCTTTTACTGACTGGGGCTCTAACTTTTACAGTATTACAAAATGATAATCTCCTAGAATTTGAAAATTCCTTAAAGATTATCTGCTCCACTCTCTCTCCTAGTGTGGGAAAAAATTTTTTAATAGCGTCCCAGCAGGTGGTTATCTGTATCTTGCTTGAACACCTCATGTGATGGGGAGCTTACTACCTTAGGAAACAGAACATTTCATTGTTAGAAAATTCTTCCTATATTGAACTCAAATCTGTTTCTCTGAAACTTGGAACTGCTGGTGATAGTTTCATTAACATAAAAAGAACCAATATCTATATAAAAGTTCTTCAGATATTTGCAGAAAGAGATCATTCTCTCAGTTATTCTATGCTTGTCTAGGCTGAACATACCAAAGTCACTCGACTAACTAACCTAACCCCTTTACGACATAGCTTTGATTCTTCTCACCAGCCTAATGACTCTTATCTGTCATACTCTACTTTCTCAATATGGCACCAATAACCAGACACTATGATCCAGATATAGTCTGACAAGGTCAGAGTACAAATAGAACATCACTTAAATGCCCTTTACTTCTAGTAATGTAACCTAAATTCACATTTGGGATTAGGGGAGGAGGCAGGGGGCTACCAAATGTCTCTGCTAACTCACATGAAGCTTGTGTTCAGCTACCACTTTCAAATCTTTTTCACGTGAATATTTATCCAGCTAAGTCTCTTCTGTCCTGTATTATCTTGTTTTAGGATGTGTGTGTGTATGTATATGTATATGTGTGTGTATATATATATATATGCATACATATATATGTATATTTCTGACACTAAATGCTTGAGTAGACATGCAGTCTATAATTCCATAAGGTTTCTTTCCCCAACTCTCTAGCTTCTCTTATTAGAGTTTAATTTTGCTAAGAAGACAGATGATAATGGGGAGAATTCCAAATCTGGTCATTCATGCAAAAATAGCTGTTTTTAATTTTTCTTCTTCCTTGAGATGTACCTGTAGGGTAAGGAATAAAGGAAGGGGGAAGGGAAAAGGGGAAAAGCACATGCTAAAGTCTGCATTCATTTTTGCTTTTGTTTTTTTTTTTGTCACAACAGACTTCTTGTTAAAAAGATGATTTCTGAAATTTCTAATATTGTGCAGGCATGAGATGAGGGCAGCACTTATCTGTCCAAAGGTTCACCTTCAATCTTCAAAACCAATCTTGAAATCTTGTAAGACATCTTCCTGATGAAAAAACTGGCTCTTTAGATTAGCCAAACATTCCCCCTGACTCCCAACTAAGTGCAGGGATGTTCTTGGCCATAATGGGAAACAACCTACTGGGAATAGAAATCCAATTCTATAATAATACAGTAAGTATATACCTCCATGTAAAGGTCACAGAGGAAGAGGAAGAGTTTAGGGCCATTTTACATAGAAAGAAAATGAGGCCTAGAGAGATGAATTGACTTGTTGAAGATTATACATGTATTGGGCAAAAGATATGAGATGTGAGATCTCCAAATTCAGTGTATCATGCACCAAACCTGAAGGTAAGAAGACCTGAGTTAAAACTGAGCCTCCAACACTTGCTAATTATGCGATCCTGGGCAAGTCTCAAACTCTCCTTTCCTCATATTCTTCAATTATAACATGAGGAAAATAATAGCACGTATCTCCTAAGGTTGTTGTAAAGATCAAGTGGAATATTTGGGGTTTTCCCACTTAATAGTATTTTATTTTTTCCAATTACATGTAAACATAGTTTTCAACATTTATTTTCATAAGATTTTTAGCTCCAAATTTGTCTCCCTCCCTTCCTTCCCTTCCTGCTCCCCAAGACAGCAAGCAATCTGATATAAATAATACACGTACAGTCATGATAAATATATTTCCCAAGTGGGATACTTGTGAAGTGCTTAGCACAGGGCCTGGCACATAGCAGGCCCTTCCCTCCTCCCTCCCTCTTTCCTTCCTTCCTTCCTGCCTTCCTTCCTTTCTTCTCTCCTTCCTTCCTCCCTCCCTTTCTCCCTCTTTCATTCCTCCCTTCCTTCTTTCCTTCCTTCCTTCTTTCCTTCCTTCCTTCCTTCTTCCTTCCTTTTTTCCTTCCTTCCTTCTCTCCTTCCTTCCTCCCTCCCTTTCTCCCTCTTTCATTCCTCCCTCCCTCTTTCCTTCCTTCCTTCCTTCCTTCTTTCCTTCCTTCCTTCCTTCCTTCTTCCTTCCTTTTTTCCTTCCTTTCTTCTCTCCTTCCTTCCTCCTTTCCTTCCTTCCTTCCACACCACAGAGTGGCTGTATAACTTATCCAAAATGTAAGTCTTGGTCATCTGACACCTATTCTTTGGCTCAGACTACATCCCTTCCTAAAAGGCCTTAACCCAGGGAATATTTTCTTCTGCTTTTACCCCCTGTCTGTCCAGTACCACTGCTGCCAAGAAATACAATCCCTCAGACTACCACGCTTCTCTAATTACATTTTATTTTAAACAGTAGGCATGGTTTTCTTGTGATCTTAGTTTCCTGTTTATTTAACAATGCACTTAAGCATTTAATGATTCCTGGCAAATTCCCAAAGGTTTAGGGTGTCATGTTGAAGGTTAATATGTGCACTGTCCCTTTAAAACATTGCCCAATTAGGGCTCTTTATGATACACAAAAGTTAACCAAATGGACTCCAAGACTCATGAACTCCTCAGAGCACATCTTATCAAAGGGACTCTAATGGTGGGATCTATAGACCTCTGCACACAAATGACCTCTCCCAGAGATAGATAGCAGAATACTGCAACAGAGACATTCTCATTTTCTTCTAAAGAAAGAAGGCACCTCAGCCTCTCTGGTGCACATTAGCATCTTAAGCTTGAAAGCAGCAAGGCTGAGTCTCAATTCTGGAAGACACCTGCATTTTAATCCGCTGCTCAAGGGAACTACTCTCAGCTGTCTCAATCCTTAAACTACAAAACAAGGAAAGGAAAGGGACCCCTTCTTTAATGGAAAGGTTTGTGAGGTTTGCTTTTTGTGGGCAGAGGAAGGGAGGAGTGGGAAGAAATACTTTATGGCAGATTTCTAAGTGTGGCCTGGGGCATTTTGTGACTTCGTGGCCATTTATTTCTGCCAGGAATAGCAGGGCATCAGGTGGGAGTTTTATGGGCACAAGGAACACTCAGTCACTTTATGCAAAGTTGTCAACAAGAAGGAGCACCGAAGAACTAGCAGCTTCTCCAAAGATCTGTCGAATGATTAAGAAAATCCATCAATGCTTATGACACATCTTTCCCATATTTTGACTGAGTAAAAAGCAGCCAAGAAGTCTAGAAACATTTTGATAGCATCGTATCTCTACAAGTATTATGTCCGCAATGGTACAGATGTGGGTGCTACCAAGGGATGGAGGAAGGGGCAAAGCACTCTTCTCCATCCCACCCCCAGATATATGCTATGCATATTCAGCTCAGTTTATCACCTCTGGGGCATATAAACCACCAGCTGTTCCCCCCCCCCCAGCCTAGGCTTGCTTCCATACTAACCCAAGTGTGGTTCATTCAACATCACTAGCTTGACTTTTAAAAAATGGCATTGAAATATTTAGTGTCATAAAAATAATATATTATTTTTTCAACCCTACTTTAAAATTTGCAGTTACACCAAAAACCTAAGCCTATAAACTATCTGACATTTGACAAAGTCTTTTTTTTTTATAACATCCACTTGACACTGTGAAAGAATTGTATTTACAATAGCTGTGCTTCCACAAATGTCATCTGAGGACTCCTGGGGAGGGGGTAGGAATAAGCATTTGGTATCGTTATCTAGTTTCCTTGTCAGGAGAAAAAAGGGTCATACTGAAGTGATTGTTTAAGGTGCAGACATCATGCACTCGGTTATGCACTGAAATGTGTCTTCCTCCAAACCCCCTCCAAAAAAAAGCTGCTATTTTATTGTTCTGTGTAAGAGAGAAGGGGGAGGGAAAAGGTTTTTGTTTGTTTTAAATCAAGGTAATTTCAAGGACAGGTCTATTCATGACAGAATACTAGAAATATTCACTGTGTATGGGACCTAGGAAAGCTGGATGCAGATTCAGCAATAACACCAGTGGGAAGGTCATTAAATTATCAGAAGGAAAAAAGATGAATGAATTCATCTGAGGTCTTCTTTTTGCTGTTAAAACACTCCAATCCATTCTGAAAGCACTAATGAAAAAGAATATTCCTCCAAAGGTGGACCAGGAAGGGGTGGTGGGGAGGTGTCAGAGTGCAGAGAGCAGATTCTGAGCATGGAAAACTAGCTATTCAAATTGAAATGATGAAATGCAAATTTTGCTTCAGATATTTCTCTCATTACAAAATCTTATCAGAAATCCGAAGAAAACAGACATGCATATAGGGCATGGTATGTTTACCCAGACACACCTTAATTTCCCCCCCAAATCACATTTTGTGCCTTCCTTGTTAAGTTTATATTTTGGGTGCAAATTTAGTTAATTTTTTAAAATCAAGGTTAGTTATATTTTAGTTTCTTTAGTTTGTTTGATGAGGCAGCTTAGCCTAATGAATCAGCACTGGTTTTGGGAGTCAGGAAGATCTGGGTTCGAATATTCCTCAGATACTTAGTAGTTGCATGACTCACTTAAGCTTTTTGGATGTGAAGGGTTTGTGTTTGAAGGTCTGTTTTCTTCCAGCTCTAAATCTAGGATCCAATGATGGGTTACTCAATTAATGTTTGTTTGCTTTTTAAATTCCCTGGATATATAGCCTAAAGAAATGCGCACATCAGAAGCATGTTCACTCACCTTTTGGTCCAGGCTATAGGCTAGAATCCAGTCTTCCTGCTGAGGATGGAAGAGTAGGCTCTGGATATAAAAGTTCAGCCGATACTTCTGGTAGGTTGCGCCTTCATCTGAGCTAATCAAAATGCTACTCTCAATCTCAGGATCGCTGAGAAGCATTATCTGAGAAATAAAAAGGGAAGAAAATAGAGAAGGAGTTAGTAGGGATGATAGTAGAATAAATGCAAGAAATTCAACCAAAAATGTTAAGTTATTTATACTTGGGCATCCTAGAATAAGATGGGGTTGGTGGGGCTTCCAAATGAAAAATTGGTGTTATCTTTTTTCTTTTTTTTTCCTGATCTCCTCTTTTATTGGTAGCTAGAACTGAATTAGTGTTCAGGATTGTCTCTGAATGCAAAGGAGACTAAGTCTTCAACCTCAATTAGTAAGTATGTACTGAAAGCCTTCTTTCGCTCTTTGCTTTCTGGCTTGAAACAATCATGTTCTCTACACCACTATTTTTAACATTTCTTCTTCTACATCCCTAAAAGACTAGTCCTATTATTTCTTCTTAATGTTTCTCTTCCAAAGAAAATGCTCCTGGTAGAAAAAAATGTTCCTAATTATGTAGAAGTGTGGCTTGGGCCATCATTTTGTAACTTTAGAGTTGTAGTTCACCTTGAGACTACATATATGCGTATTTATACATACACACATATACATACATATGAATATAGTCTCTTTTGGTTAACCCTTCCCCCATAAACAGAAGACATCATCATTAAGTGGCAGTAGTACATCAGTCATAAGATATGACTCCAAGGCAAATGCTGTCCAAGGTTCACATTAAAAACGAGAAAGCAAATCATCATTAAAGAGCAAACTATTTAAAGAAATGAACACCTAAGTACAATTTGGTACCAATCTCATTAATCATTTAACACTTATGATTTATAATCCTTTGCCCTTTTTAATTCTTTTATGGTTTCAAAAAAAATCCCTGGCATCTTTTGCCTTCTACCTTCTTTGGCTTTTGGCAAAAGCCCTAAGTTTGTATGTGACTCCTTAAAATCTCTAGGTGAGACTCAGTTAAAATCTCAATTGTTTTCTTTACCCTTTTGGATTTCTGATTCTCTGATTCTAAATTTCAAGTTGGGCAAACTTTGGTGGAGTTACAGAGGAATGGGACAATTCATGCTTCCCTCATTATAGAATGAGCAGAGTAGCTGCTTTTTCCCAGCCTTTCATAAGATTTATTCACTGTTGCCAAACCATCATAGGGGGCTGAGGGGAATGGATGGGTATCTTGAAGCAAAATCCAATCAATAGTAGAATGGGACACTTGGGCTAGTGATGGAAACTATATTTTAAAATGCATGAATTTAGCATAGTTAGTACTTCCTGATGGGTTATACTGTGGGCAATTAAACCATCTTTTTCCCATAGTACACTGAAATTAAACTGTTTATTGTATACAGGTATAAAGATAGCTTCATGCTTCTGGTTTTAATTAGAAGATAAGACTAACATCATAAACTGGTTTTATTTGATATGACAGTTACAATGCGTTTAATAAACACCTCTCCACTCACTAAATATAAATACACATAAACTATAAAGGAAAAATATAAAATCAATCCATTATATGGTTTATTAGTGCACATTTTTTTATCATTTCAAGTTCTTTTTGACATTGCCAACATAATTCAACCACAATTCAACTAGACAAAGTTATTCTGCTCCTACTATGTAAGAGACACTGTTTTAGTGTGCTCTTTTTACTCCTAGTAGGTGCAATAGATAGAGTGCTGGGCTGAAGTCAGGAAGATCTGAGTTCAAATGCGGCCTCAGACACTTATTAGCTGTGTGACCCTGGGCAAGTCACTTAACCTCTATTTGCCTCAGTTCTTCATCTGTAAAATGGGGATACACTGGAGAAGAAAATGGCAAACACATATATTTGCCAAGAAAACCCTATGGACAAAACCCATTGGGTCACATAGAGGCAGACATGGCTGAATGACTCAACAACAACAACAATTCTCTATCCCACTTCCCACAGAGACTCTCCTAAATATTCTGTACTCAACACACATCCCTCCCACCCAATACACACACACACACACACACACACACATTCATCTTCAGAAGAAAATCTTACTTCTTTCTTTATTGAGAAAATTAAGGGCATTCAGTACGATCTCTCTTCTTCCCATTTCAAAATCCCTTGACAACATTCTGCACTCTCTCTTCATCTACACTAGTCTCTGATAATGAGGTAGCTCTTCTTTTCACCAGAACCAACCCCTTTATACTTGTGCCCTTGAATCCACTTTGCTACCTACCTTCTCCAGCAGAATGCCTCCTCAATTAGGTCTTCTCTTTCTCTAAACTTCAGCCTTTCTCTATTTCTTGCTTTCTTCTCTATTGCCTTGGTTGTTGTCCAACTCTTCCCTATCCTTAAAAAACTTCTTTCAGTAGACCATTCCATCTTCTTGAGCTATCATTAAATATCTCCTTTCTCCCTTTCACAGTCAAACTCCTAGGGGAAAAAAAAACTGTCTACACTCAAGCGCCTCTACTTTCTCTCCTTTCACTCACGGCTTAACCCTTTGGAACCTGGCTTCTAACCTTATCAGTCAACAAAAACCCAATCCTCATGAGTTTAATGGTTCCATTATATGGTGTCAATTATTTTTGTCAGCTAGCACTGAACCTGACACACAGGACATCGACTGCACAGATAAATATATTAAGACTAAGATATGAAATGATGATAGTAAAGGAGAGAATAGATAAAATAGCCTTAGAGATATTTCAAGAGGAAAAGAATACTATAGGCTTCCTTCTACAACCCCTCCAACACTGAATAGTCTTGTCTTTTTTTTAACATCTTCACCAATTTTATGGTTGTTGGATAAAACTTTTGGTTATTTTGACTTAAATTTCTCTTATTATTAGTTATTTGTAGAATCATTTCATATGGTTGTTAATAGTTTGCAATTCTGTTTTTGAGAACTGTTTGTTCATATCCTTTGATCACCTATCCACTTTACTACTAGGGAATGGCAGACATTTTGGTATACACAAACATACACACATATTTTTATGTTAACTATCTATATGTCTTAGATACCAAACCTTTATCTGTAACATTTGTTACAATGATTTTTTTTTTATTCAACTGCTTCCCTTCTAATCTGAGACAAATTAATTTTGTTGGTGCAGAAAGTTTTTGGTTTTGTGTCATCAAAATGATCTTTTCTATCATGTGTAATTGCCGTTATCTTTTGCTTGGTTAAGAAAAGATCTCCTACCTAGAGCCATAGAAGGTATGTGATCTGCTTCTGTCCTAATTTTTTTTAAGGTATGATCTTTAATATTCAGATCATGTAACCATTTTGAATTTATTGTAGAATATTATACGTCATTGGTCTAAGCCTACCATCTTGCTAGCCTGCTTCCTAGCTTTCCTATCAGTTTGTATCAAATGGGGACTTCCCTATTTGATTTTTAAAGTCCTTCACAACTTGTTCCCTTTCTACCATGACAGTCTCCTTACTCTTTACACTCTTCTATTATCCTTTCTCATTGGCTTTCTTGTTCCTCACACAGGGCACTGTCTCTGAACTCTGTGCCATTGTACTGGCTGTCCTTCATGCCTGGGATACTCTCCTTCTTCACTTCCGCCTTGTCCCAAAACTCCCTTCAAAACCCACCTTACGCAGGAGACCTTCCTAGATGCCTCCCACTGATAATGCCTTCCCTCTAAAGTTACCATCCACATGCTCTATAGTCTCCCCATTAGAATATGAATTCCTTGAGGGCAGAGACTATATTTCTGCCTCTTAGTATCCTGGTATTTAGCACAGTGCTTGGTACATAGTAGGTACTTAATAAAAGTTTGTTGACTGACTGGCTTTGTATCCCCAGTGTTAGCACAGTACTTACAACATGCAAGTGCTCATTAAGTGCTTATTGATTGACCAAATGATTAGGACTCTGGTCTAAGTCCTTCAGTAAATTCTCTAAGGAGAAACAGGAGTGATTTTATGTGCATACAAATAGAGCATGCTGGTCATCCATTAGATATACTATTGCCAATCGATCTCTTTTTCCAATCAGACATCTCCCTCAGATATCTTTTATGCACTTCTGCAAACACTTAATGTGTTGCAGAGGACTCATACCTTCTCTGCCGCCCTGTGGATGACCTGCTGCTTTAATTCTTTAGAAATTCTATTTGTCCAATGACTCATAGTTAAGCCAAATCACCAGAAGAATACTGATTTTCAAATGAGTCTTTTGTCAAACCTATGTCTTTGGAAGATTACTTTGCCAGTTACAGGAAGAATTGGATGGAGATAGCTGAGGGTGAAGACATGGAAACCAATTCAAAGTTTGTTTCAATAATAAAGGCAACTGAGGACAAGGGCTTGAAGAAGGGTGGTGCCAATGGGGACAGATATGACAAATGTCATGAAGACAGAATGGCTGGATTTGGCAGTAGATTAGAACTGAGTGGGGAGAGAGAAGAGAATCAAAGATGAATTAATCCAAGGATCTGTCTACTCTGGATTAGAGAAGGAAGAATAACTTTGGCATGTATTACATCAACTCCCCTAGAGATAGCAGGAGCCAGAAGGGTCAAATATTCAAAGAGAGTTCAGCTCTCTACAGATGAGCTCTGAGCTCCGTCTCAGTATGAGAATTGATGTTACTCACTCACTAGCATCGAGGGTGCACAGGGATTATTAATAGGAAGTACAAAAGGAAATAATAATTTAAAAAAATCTGCTATGTGTTGGGACTATGCTAAATGCTTTACAAAATTATCTCATTTGATTTGCATAACAACACTGGGAACTAGGTATTATCATTGTCCCCATTTTACAATTGAGAAAACTGAGGTTAAGTAACTTGTTCGGGGTGAGGCAGCAAGTATGAGTCTGAGGTCAAATTTGAACTGGGGTCTTCCTGACTCCAGACCCAGCACCCTTAAACGGATCAAGAAACTGAGATTTGGAAAAGTTGTCACTTGCCCAAGGTCACAGAGGTAGTAAGTAGTGTGATTAAGCATACTTATTATGCACACAGAAAGAGTGGAAGATGCCAGGTTACTCCCTGATTCTACAAATTTCAAATGAGGAGCCTTTTGTTAGACCTATGACTTTGAAAGACTATTTTGTCAGTCATGTGAAGTTCTTTTCTACAGCTCCTCCATATATATATATATATGTCTTTACAACAGGATGTCATTACTTGGTTTGAATACCCATACCCTCCTGCATCCATACATCAAGCCAAACATAAGCCCACTGTCTCCTACAATGGGGAACCAACTATGCTGACCAACAGAGAGCCTTAATATAGTTTATCTTCTTTGTAATATGTTGAGAACAAAATTAGACACGTAAATATCCAAGCCACAAAACAGACACCAGACAACTGGTGAATAAGCCAAGATTTACTAAATATAGCAGGTCAGTCATGTGATAACTACTTCAAATGGCAACTCTCAACTTTTCTTTTGGAAACCAATTCTAAGCCTCATCTTATGTCCACAGTGACATAGTCTTCAATGCTAAATCTTCAATAAAGTTCAATTAAATAAATATTTTCTGAGTACCTGCCAAATGCAAAACCCCAGGCTAGGCACTATTAGTGATCTGAGGATAAGTCCCCTTGGAGAGCTTACCATATTTTAAGGGAGATAAGATATATAACAAGTAACATTCAATAAAATATTCACTATTCAGAATGTTCTGGGTGCAAATCTCAGAGATGAATAACTGGCATTGATATAGGCATAATTTGAACCTCACAAAAAGCACATGGGTTATAACTATGAGTTTTATAATTCCCATTTTACAGATGAGGAAACTGAGTCTCAGAAAGTTTGACTGATTGTGATTGCCCACAATCACACAGCAAATAAAAATTAGTGGCAGGATTTGAAGCCAGATCTCTGATTGGTTAACAATTAATGAGAGAATGAATATTACAATGAGAAGTGAGCTCATTAGAATGAGGGGCTGAGGGAGTGACATCATGTCACTCTTGGACAAAGAGACCATCCAGACCACCTTCAGTTTGGGGCAATCTGATCAAAGAATTTATTCCAGATTATACCTGAGTAGAACACAATGGACTTTCCTACCTAATGTCGGGTGGGTTCTGACCAAGATGGAGGAGAGTTAATTCAATCTTATTATCAGTAATGTACTTGAAGAGACTGAATTGTGAAATGAGCACTACATAAGAAGGGGAAACTCTGGATCTCCCAAAAATCACTGGTTATTTATAATTATTTCTCTCAGTCTTAAAGACAAAAAAAGGACAAGGAATGTTCAGGGATCCAGGATAGCTGACACATAGGGCTGGTGCCGAGGAACAGCAGGCATCCAGAAAAGAAAACAGGTTTGGGATGGAGAGTGAAACCCTTGAAAATAGACTTATTTTGCATCATTTTCCGTAGAAATTCCAATCAAACTGGTTCTATATATTTGAATGGCATAGAAAAAGGAGACTCAGAGGATACATTAAAAAAATGTTCATTTTCTTCACTTCGCCAAAATACTAAAATTTAACTGAAATGCCTTCTTGCTTACTCCTGGGTGTGTGTGTGCATGCATTTTTGCTACCAGGAGAAGGTCCCTCAGTTATAAGAAAGATTATATCATGTCACTTACATTTTACTGTGAATCATTTTAAAGAACACCAGGAATATTTGCATTTTGAAAAAGGAGGGAACAACAATCAAAAAAAACCCCAACCTCTCAAGGTCAAATTTCTGTCACTGAGCAGAAGAGAGATTTAGAGCAGTGGGAGGCAGGGTGCTCCCCAGACCCTCAAATCACAGAGTGCCTAATTTCTTCATCTGTTTTCCCCACTGTAGACAATTCCACTGTCTCTCAGAACCTCCAATTCTCCAATAACTATCTCCTACTATTAAAAAAAATCTAAGAAGAAATTTTTAAGGGCTAGGGGACAAAGTCAAGCAAGAATATTTCTCTAAGTATCAAGGAAAACCTACGTGCATGCAGCATAATATAATGAAAGGACCAGTAGAATGGGAGGTGTGAAACCTGAGGTTGGGGAAATCACTTTTTTAACTGTCCAGGCCTCAATTCCATAGGATCACAACATCTGAGAGTTCAAGAGAACCCAAGAAATTATTAGTTGAACCTATATCTGACCATGTCACTGCCCACTCAATAAACTACACTGGCTTACTCTGGGATCAAAGATGAAACCTTCTGTTTAGCATTCAAAGCCATTCATAACCCCTTCACCTTCCCTAGTCTTCTCATATCTTACATCCCTCACCCTGGCCTCGTTAGTCCTCATACAAGATACTCCATCTCTTGACTGGCTGTCTTCCATGTCTGAATGTTCTACCCCTCCTCATCTCTACCTCCTGGCTTCCCTGGCTTCCATCAAGTACCAGCTAAAATCCTGCCTTCTACAGGAAGGCTTTTCTGATCCCCCTTAATTCTAGTGCCTTCCCTCTGTTGATTTCAATTAATTTTGTAAAGAGCTTGTTTGCAGACACCTGTTTACATGTTATCTCCACTATTAGACTGTGAGTTCCTTGACAACAAGGTATTATTTTGCCATTCTTTGTATCTTCAGCATTTAGCACGGTGCCTGGCACATAATAGACAAATAATAAATATGTACAGACTCACCGAGTCCTAATCCAAGTCACTGAAATAAAATTTTAACAGCACCAGGGCAAGGACATACCCCTGGGGTATGCCACCAGAAGCTTCCTTCCAAGTACAAATGGACCCACATAAGATATTCATCTAGTTTTTAACCCATTTAACTATATTATCATTTAAGCCACATCTCTCCATTTTATACTTAGGCATATCATGAAAAATTTAGAGTTCAGCAAAGCATTTGAAAAAGTACAGTACATTTCCAGGATTCTCATGTTCTGTCAATCTGGTTACCTTGTTGCAAGGAAGGAAGGATGGATATATGGACCAAAGGAAAAGAAAGGGAGGGAAGGGGAAGGAAGAAAAAGAAAAATGAGAAAGAAAGAATAAAAGGGAAGGAAGGAAGGAAGGAAGGAAGGAAGGAAGGAAGGAAGGAAGGAAGGAAGGAAGGAAGGAAGGAAGAAGATAGGAAGAGAAAAAGAAAGAAGGAAAGGAACGAAGAAAGGAAGGAAGGAAGAAAGGAAGGAATGAAGGAAGGGAGGAAGGAAGGAAGGAAGGAAAAGAAAGAAAGAAAGAAAAACCTGGCATGGCCTGTTCTTAATGAAACTAAGCTGACTGAATATTTGATCTTCCCTGTTCTTAGTGTTTACAAACCATATCTTTAATCACGAGTTCTAGAATTTGGCCAGGAATCAAAGTTGAGTCTATAGTTTTCAGACAACACCTGCTTCCCTTTTTTGAAAATGAAATGTGTGCCTCTCTCCAGCCTGTGGTACCTGTCCTGTTTTTCTCAGATCTTGCAATTAAATGTGCCCATTCTTTTAGAACCTGATGATATAATTCATCCAAGCCTGACTTGAACTATCTGACTTTAACTCTGATAAATGCAAATCTTCCCTTCTCATCACTTATCCTGGTCTTCCAGTCCCTGCTTACCATTCCCTCATTTGTAAAATGAAGGGGCTGTACTACATGATCTCTGAGTTTCCCAGATTTGAGGATTTTAAGTTAACGTCCAAATTCCACATCTAGGAATGTGCTGGAGCTAGCTGTTACTAGTTCTCAAGAGCCAGTTGTTAAATTTTTAGTGTGAGTATTTACATCTTAAAAATCAACGAATGCTAAAAATTAGGGTTTGATTTATTGTTAATTGTCTAGACTTAAGAAAGTGAAGGAAATGTTAATAATGAAAATTGCACTTTAAAATGTGCCAGCATTCTTTTTATTTTCCTAGGAAATTAATTATTAAGCATTTATAAGAACATTCTTGGTCAGATCCAAGAAGCTGTAATAGGATTTCCAAGTTAAGCCACTAGAAATAGTGCCCAAAAGATGCCTTATCAGCATTTAGTCAATCACAGGGCCGATGGATATATAAAGAGACAAAGGAAGGGAAGAAAAGGAATAAGAAATCCTCTACAACTTAAGGACTGGGAACCCTCAGAGCACAGCACAACGGGGCAAAAAAATCCTAGGCTCTCACAGTAGGAGGTACAAACAAATCTCTCTAGCTCCAGTCTCTTCCTCCTATAATATAAAAGTCCTACATAGCACTTGCTGGACAGAGTTTCCTAAATTGTGGCTCTGATCATGCCACTGTTCTTCCTAGGAATGGTCAATAGCTTCCTACTTCCAACTTCCTTATCACCTGAAATTAAAGGCCTTCCAACACTTGACTTCCAGCTATCTCACCAGGCTTAGCTCCCACTATTCAGCAACTGGTTTGTGCTTTCACCCTTATCTGAACATGCTTTCTGTACCTGTGTTCTTCCTAGAGAGCACTCTCTTCTCTTGCCTACCCCCTCTATCCTAGTCCAACTTCTTCTTCCAGGAAGCTTTCCTTTGACCACTCCAATCTTCTGTGTGCTCCTCGCCCTTAGAACTACTAAGGTACTTTACACACCATCCATTTGGCTTTCCAATACATGTGGCCTTATCAAACATCCCATATTGTTATCTTGTGTGGTTATTTAATTTTGAGTGTCCTGCGTACTCAATTAGATCGTGAATTCTTTGAGAGTAGTGACCAAATCCCAGTTCTTATTTTTCTATAACAGTGAGCAAAGAATAGTACCCAGAGTAGATATTCCATAAGTATTTGCCAAATGAATATATAAATGGAGCTACAGAATTTCTTTAAAAATATCATTGTTGGGAAAAAAAAAAGTCTATATACATTGACCAGAGATTTTCAAGCACACTCAGATGTTCGGACAGAGAATGAGAATGTGTGATCTCTAAGAGCCCTGATAATCCTGACACTCTATGAATTCTAAATGATGTTCTTGAAATCCAAAGAGATATGAACTCTGGATCCTCCACCTATCCCCCTCCATTGATGCAGTAACGGATAGTCACTTGTTCTGTGTCAATTCTGACCTGTTAGACAAGGTTTAGGTCTGATCTAGGTACTATTTCGGCCCTATTTATTTGTCTACAATCAGCAGTTATATTTCTGGTGATTCTCATGCAAATCAATTCTAGTTACTTATGTAGGAGAAGAGAATTGGTCTGGGAAACAGGAGAGGAGTTACAGTCTTCCCTCCTCTGCTTATCACTCTATAAACTTGGGTAAGTTGTTTCTTCTCTCTATGCTTCAAGGTCCCTTACCTTAAAAGGGGAATACAGCTAGATGCACTCTGAGGTAAGTTCCTTCTGGCTTTAAATATGACTTTTCAATGCTTCTCTGAAGATAATTACAGAGCAAAGGCAGCTTTCTTCTGACATTTCTATCCTGAGTAAAGTAGAAACCCAGGGGAGATGAGGGCACAGTCATTACTAAAGTTTCCTCTTTTGACTTTAAACTGGAAAGGAAAAAATGTCTCATTCTCCTGGGTGATGGCAGGGATCGTGGTTTAACTGCTACAGCTGGACTAGAGCTACAATGCACCTTCGTGGGGTTCAGAGAGCAAAGGAACATGGAGCTCCTTGAAGATCTTGTTCGTACATAGCTGTTTGCATGTTGTATACTCCATTAGAATGTGAGTCCTACAAAAGAAGGAACATTTTTTTTTTTTGCTTTTAGCATTTAGCACAGTGCCTATCGTAGGGCCTTAGCTATGCTATGAGTAAGAGTCCTAGATTTGGAGTTAAGAGTTCAAATCCTTCCTCAGATGCTTACTGGCTGTGTGACCTTAGGCAACTCATGTAATCTCTCAGCCTTGGTTTCCTCATCTGTAAAATGAGGATAATAATAGCACCTACCTCCCAGGGTTTTTTGTAAGGATCAAAGAAGATAACGCATACGTGGCCCTTTACCAACCTCAACAGTATTATATAAATGCCAGTTATTATTAGTAATGAATTCTTGTTAATGAGACTTGATATTAAAGAGGTTGTTTCCATTTAACAGCTGAAATAAAATTCTGTGAACCTAGAAGTCCTTAGCAGGAATATGGACATTTGTGGTGAAAGAGAGAGTCAATACTCAAGACGATAAGACAGTAAGTAGCCAAGAAGGAGTTAAAGGAAAGTAGATGCCCCCCTCCAAAAAGATAGAAGTGATAAAAGGGGAAAAAACAGCAAATGGAAGCTGAAAGGGAAAAAAATGCTGACAGGTTCTCTTGTAAAATGCTCCTTGCCAGTGGTATTCTTGTCCCTGCCCCCTCCTTTTCTTCTCTCCCATTACAGATTTGGCAGAAAAGCTTTATTTCCTCCCCCTACCTCTCCTTATTGTAAGGCAATGGGGAAGGGTAAAGACAAGTAGCAATTTTGCCAGGTGGGGTTCTCTGAGTAATGATCCATCATTCTGTGCCAGGATGGGGCCAGACAAGCAGCTTAGAGAAAGTTACAATAACAGTAATAAAGAGAGAAGGGGACTTCTTGGATAACAACCTATTGAGGACCTTGGGCCACCACAGGGTCGTGGGACAAGGCAGGAGAGGAAAGGAAGGGACCTGAGGAACAGGAGTCCTTATGGGTTTGCAATTCTGTATTTTTCCCATGGTTTCCTTTTCTCTTTCTCCAATGCAGGCAGGAAGTGTGAAAGGGAAGAAAGAAGGAAAGAAGGGAGGGAGGGACAGAGGGAGGGAGGAAGGAAGGAAGGAAAGAAGGAAAAGGGTGAGAGAAAGAAAAAAGAGCAAAAGAAGAAAAAGAGAGAGAGAGAGAGAGAGGAGAAAAAATGAACACACCTACCCCCACCCCAAATGTTAGGGAAATAGCAGCACATTTGTCAAAGGGTAAAACTGCCACTTCTGATTATAGGACTCCAGCAATGGATCCACCCCTATAGTGATTTAGATTAATCACTTTTCATTAAGAGCCAACAAACAAACTCCAGTCAGGAGGCGCCTCTCTGCCCTGGCCCACTGTTGCCATTTATAATTGCCATAAGGACCAGCAAAGGCACACCAGAGAGTTGTCAAATATAATTTATAGGTTTTTAAGATCTAATCATTTTCTATAATATTAGATTAAATGACAGCCTTTAATAAAGAGGAAATTACATTTCACCTTGCTTTCATGATTTTTTTTCTTTTCAGCCAGAGAGTTTAAAGAAAGCTTTCCCTTTAATTCCCCATTAAATGACCAGAGAAAGTCCTTGAAAATGTACTTGAGACAATTTTGCAAAAACACTACGGTCCAACCCAGATTGCAGCCTGCAGACTGTACAGAGTAGTTGGGCAGGAGATGAATGGGAATAACCCCATGTCAACAGCATGGGACCCATGTGGTGGAAAGCAGCTCAATCAGCAAACACTTTCCCCCTGTAGTAGTAGAAGGAGGACAGGGTCACACTGACCACAGAACCACTGCCAAAGACCAGGAAGCAAAAAAAATGTACAAGGTCAGAGAGAGGCCTCATTCATTCACTCATTAAACAGATATTTACAGAGCACCTACTTTTCTTCTGGTGGGTATTTGGTTTGGAAAGATATATGTATTCCAAAATTAAATAAGAGCTAACAGGCTAAGTTCCAATATTCTGGGATGAAGAATGTCAGAAATGCTACCAAATTCACACAGTTCCCCTCCTGCAATGACTCAGCCTAGCACGGGAAGGCAGTGGAGTGTAAGGGAATGAGTATTTGCTGGATTTAAAGCCAGAGGTCTGGGATTTGAATACCAGCTTCTTCTTACTACCTGTGTGACCTTGGCCAGTCACTTCGGCTGTTCAAAAGATTAGGTTTACACCAGCTAATCTCTAAGGTCCTTTCCAGTTCTATGACTGCCTTTTACTGATGATGATGTTAAGGCAAGGAGAATACCAAAGACCTAGATCGGACCACCAGCACTACTACATTGGTGCCAAATGGTTATCATAAGCTGGGCTTACCACCTTAATATCTTAGCTATTTAGTGTCATTATCTTGACTCTTCTCTTTCCAAGAATGTCCACATGAAGCCATATACCCTGCCATGGACTTCTAGGTTCACAGAATTTTGTTTTAGCTGTTAAATGGAAGCATGAGATTGGGAGGACATGTCCCATTAGCATTGTTGCATTGCATTATCCCTACTCTTCTAAAATGGGCCTTTTATTTTCACCATTCTTTCCATTTCAGGTTTCTTAGCAGGAATCTTAGTATTTATCCTTCTAGGGTGACCCCACCTCTCATTCCATTCCTATGGTGCCATTATATTTTGTTCCTGTGGCAATTACCTATTTCATTTGCTCGTCAATCAATCTGTCAACAAGCATTTATTAAATACTAATTATATGGAAGGCAGGTGCCTCTTGAAGCAGGTATGGCCTGCACTATTTATCTACAGTTTATCTGTCACCTGCCTACATATTCATAAAAGAAGGAATTTCCTCCCTCACAATCTAGGTGTTTTCTATGCATATTTTAAAGTCATGCTCATGCTAAAATCAAATAAGATCACTTAACAGATGTTATGATGACAATAACTTCTGTTCAATGTCACTCTATTAATATGTGATGAATAAAACATGGTTGAATGCTTGCCAAATGCATTTACCACTGTCATGCAGTATGTCCAGAAAAGGGTCTAATTGGGAGAGGGAGTTCCTATAGCGAGGTCTTCCAGAAACTCTTATTTTTAGATGACATTGTATTGATTTTAAATCCTGAAATATTGCAAAGTCTCCTAAATGAGACCCATCATCACTCAAAAAGTTCTAACTATCCATATGGGGAAACCAAATGGATGAAGAACGGCTCTTGTCCAGGTGGATATAAAATTGGGTAGACAACTCTTCAAGTTGGCTCATTCATACATACATTTTAGATAATCTTGGTAGTAAATTTATTACATATGGACAATCTACTGGGCCAACAACTGAACAAGAGGAGGAGAATAGGTTGGACTGCATTTGGTAAACTGCATAGTACTTCTAAGCTTCTCTCTGAAACAAGGGTTTACCATTTTAACACCATTTTTCTTCTAATGATGCAACATAGCTTCAAGTCATGGAATACTGCCACTGTCTTCAAAGGACTGAAGTTGAAGTTCAATCATTGGGGAGATTATGATGAGTATGGCTAGACTGTAGTGTGTTACAGTGAAGAATTTTGCAGTCATGGCAAAAAGGGCATCTTCAAGTAGATGTATGACCTAGAAAGATAGTGGGCTAGTCATGTAGCAAAAACAAGGGATACTGTCTACTGGCTTATTCCCTAAGGCCCACAAACATGCCCATGTGTCCCTTCCTTCTTAAAAAAAAACCCTCACTTTATCTTTCCATTTTTACTATCACTTGGTATCTCTGTTGCCCTCTGTAGCTAAACCCCTTAAAAAGTCCATCTACAATAGGGATCTCCACTTTCTCTCAATTTATTCTCTCCTTAAACCCTCCCTTTCAATTCAGCTTCTGACCTTATCATTTTTCCAAAGAGTTGTCTCCAAAGTTACTACAAAGTTACTACTACAAACTACAAAGTTACTGTCCCCAAACAAAGTCTTCTCTTAGTTGCCAAATCCAATGGCCTTTTCTCAATGCTCATTTTCCTTGTTCTCTCTTTAGCCTTTGACAGTGTTGATCACTCTCTCCTCCTTGATCCTCTCTTTCCTCCTTTTGTCTTTTTTGCTGAATCCTCTAAATCACACCCTAGTAGGCATCCTTCAGGTCCTGTCTGGGGCCCTCTTTTCTTCTCCTTCTATAATACTTCACTTCGTGATTTTATCATAGACCTAGGATTTAGTTGATATCTCTGTGCTGATAATTCTCAAATCAACCTATTCTGCCCCAAATTCTCTGCAGGGCAATTGGGGTTAAGTGACAAGGTCACAGAGCTGGAAAATGTGTCTAGTGTCTAAGGACAGATTTGAATTCAGGTCCTCCTGACTCCAGAGCCAGTGCTCTAAGAATTTAAGCTTCTTAAGGGTAGGGAATATCTTTTGCCTTTCTTTGTATCAGCAGCCCTTGGCACAGTGACTCTGCTAGTAGATGCTTAATAACCATTTGTTGATTGAATAGTTGCATAACCAATGGACAACTTATGTTGTATGGCATCTTTGCAATATTGAGTAACTGGGAGGAAGGCCCCTAGCACAGTGTACCCCCTGAGGCAGACTGATGGAAGGAACATGAATTAATCTATGTAGATTACTCTTCCTCCAATCCATCCTTCATATTACTACCAAACTAATATTCTTTTTTCATACATCAGCATTTATTATTTAAGTTGAAAAACAGGTTATAAAGGGGGGGTGCAGCTAGGGGAGAGGGAGTAAGGGAGGAGACAGGGAGATGAGAACGTCTCATCTGTGCATGCTCTAGACAGGATTGATCCTGATTTCTGAGCTTTGTTCCAGGGCACACAACGAAGCACAAGATAAGATGAGGTTCCAGGGGTACACATTTAGGAAAACATTGGGGGTGGCCAGAGTTACACAACCAACCAGAGGTGGGTGCTGGGATTCTCTTTGGAACAGCAGCACTGCTTCCTTTTAGGAACTGAAGCATAGTGATAAGTTCCTTGGCTCTTATAAAACATTCTTGTAGTTAAAGTCTTTGTGCTAAAGGCTTCTTTCATCACCCTCTCTAAATTCTTGTGCTTTGCTTCTAGTTTCTTTGAATATGCATCCAACTTATAGGTTGCCTGGTCAAGAGCTGCTCCTTGCTCCTCATTTAAAGTGATCCAGATAACGCTGAAGTGCTACATATTTCTGGTTTAAGTCCTTTAGGTTTCTACTTATGTTTAGCGCAGTATCTTTCATTTATAGATACTTCAAGTTAGTCAGTTTGCCATATTCTCCAGAAGTTTATAGTTTTCATTGGTGGCTGTCAGCTCATCCTTCAGGTACGAGGCCATTTTGGAGAACGTGTCCTGGCACAGCCCGGTGATGTCCACCCCAGCGGGCTCCATGGCCTCTTCCATTGTCTCCACCACAGCCAGGTAAGGGAGGAAAGAGAAAATATGGAGGGAAGGATGGGGAAGGAGGGAGAGAAGAAGGGGGAGGGAGAGAAGAAGGGGGAAGGAAAGGAGAGGGGAGGGAAGAGCAAGGGCGAAGAGTAGGAAAGAGGGATAAGGGGAAGGGACAAGGAGGGGTGGCGGACCCACTAATATTCTTTATGCTCAAATTTTAGCATTTCATTCTGCCTCAAAACCCTTCAATGATTCCCTTACACATCAAACTCACATTTTTAAGCCTTGCATTCAAGGCCCTCCACAATGTGGTGTCACTGTACAGTCATGCTGCTTCCTTCATGATATATTATTCTAAGCTAGAGCCAAACTGTGCTCCTTAGCCTCCCCATTGATGCCCCATTCTTCCCTGCCGCCAATGTACCTTTCAGCATCCTGTGACAGAACTCTGTACCCCTCTCAATCTTTCTGTAGCAATGCCATCTATGTTCTAAAGCTCAACTTGAATCATCTCCCTGATGAAGCTTTCTCTGATTCACTAATTAGTAACAAATTCCCTCCCTGCCCCAGTCCTTAGATAGTAATTTGTTTGCAGTTTCCTATAAGGTTTACCATGTTATTAGAATTTTTTGTATACACCTCATTTTCTCTTAGTTGACCATAAGCTCCATAAAGGCACAAATCACATTTTATCCCAAACTTACTATCTCTCACGAATACAGTACAGCACTCTCTGCAAACAGTTGCTGTTTGTCATCGTCCAGTCACTTTTCAGTTGTCTGACTCTCTGTGACCCCGATTTGGGGTTTTTCTTGGTAAAGATACTGGAGCGGTTTACCATTTTCTTCTACAGCTAATTTTACAGATGAGGAAACTGAGGCAAACGGGGTTGAATGATTTGCCCTGGGTGAGCCAGTAAGTATCTGAGGCTGGATTTGAACTCAAGAAGATAAGTCTTCCTGACTTCAGGCACCCTTATCCAGTGGACCACCTAACTGCCCTTTTCTGCATGCAGTTGGTTCATGATAAATGATTTGTTATCTGTTTGTATTTACAAAAGGTCTTACCACTAAGATCTTATCACTAAGTGTTGTCACATTTGCTCATCATACCTTTATAATATGGCTGATTAGCCCTGTACACAATTTGAAGAGGCTAAGGCTTATGTGGCTGAACAGATATGTAAGTGACAAGAGATCCTATGACTCAGAAGATGAGTACTATATGTTCAGGACAGACAAGTACTGAGTCGTTTGGTGAGATAGAAAGCAGATATAGTTTTGCTCTCTGTTCCAAGCTCGGGGGAAGACACAATTGCCCCTCTCAATAAGTCTGTCAATTCATTGGCTGCAAAACCCTTCTGGCTTTTACTAGCAGCCCCTATAAATAGTAGCAGTGTGGCCTGACTGTCCAACCACTTGTAGCGATTCTCTATATTTTAATTGTATTTCTTACTACCCGTAGTGACCATTCTCTGCCTCTAGGAATAGCAGATAAAGGTGTCAAGGCTGAGATGACAAAATCCATAGGAGCTGACTGATACACTTCCTGAGTCTTCTAAAGATATAGAACCGAACAGGAACAAATCCTGTTCAAAATTTTCTATCCCAACTACTTTCTATTCTTTTAAAAATAATGATTAAAATAAGCAAAAAAAAAAAAAATTCAATTATGCCTATGATTTCCTCTCTGAGTATGTTCCTCCTGGAAAAGTAGATGTGAACCCAGCCTTTCCTGCCCCATCAGAATGACTCTTGACCTTACCCTCCAACAAATTCAACACAAGGGGGTTTTCCAGCATGCTGAAGTCTTCCTTGATTTTTCTCAATATTGAAAGAATGTCTGTGGAAGATGAAGACTATATATTGGTGATCCCTCACTCACCATATGACCATCCAATCTTCATTTGCCACAAACATTTCCTCAATGGCACATTTTACTTCAATTCTACTTCAAAGTTGTCTAGGTATAATCTGTTCTGGGCTATCTACCCAACTCACACTTGCAGGTTTGATCCCCAGGTGTGATCTAAGCAGTCCACTAAACCCAAACTATAGTCTGCAAGTTTTCACAGGTTCAGTTACTTTATCTCTAGTGAGCCAGAGAATACAATCAGCTCAAAGCAAAGCCATTTATTGAAATGACATATTTAGAACAGTAGTGTGTTGTTAAGCAAAATTGTCTCATTAGCATGGCTTTGGTTTCTTTTGAGTGGAAGTACTTTCAGCTGTTAAGTGCTAAGCCCCAGGCCCAGGGCCCTGTCAGGTGTGAAACCTGTGTGGGTGTGGATTGGTGACTTAGGAGGGGCCAGCTCGGGAACCAATGGTCTCTGGTCATTGAGGCGGGGCTTGAGAACGCCGGAAGCTCGGCTGTGAGGAGGGGTGAGCCGGGAGACAACT
>CM053624.1:82311640-82336553 GCA_028646595.1 Phalanger gymnotis
GAGATGGGCTTTCTGGGCCTGGAGTCTTTTTGTCAAGATGTTGGAATGGGGAGGCTGGTTCAAGTTTTTGCTGCGGTGGGGCCTAAATAAATTTCTTGTTGTTTTCTCCTTAGAGAATCTCTCATACCTTGCGATTTCGGACCATTCAAACATATACATGATTATATTTGAGATCGTAAATTCGGCCTTCCTACTACAAGTAGTAACAAACATCTCCCCAGTATACCTGGGGCAAACTCTCCCACAAACACAAAGCATGTGAGTGAGAAGAGTAGATATTCAGGAAGTTTATAAATAGAGAGGCACAATGTAGGGAACCCATGTGCCAATGCACATGAGATGAAGAGCAACTCATTCCTCTCATGTTGATGCTGCAGGGCCAGTAATATCCTTGTCCTGTTCCCATTGTCCTTGGTCTCAAAGCTTTTGCTAGATGTTGCTTTACTGCTTGACTCCAGTCAGCAATACCTTAAGCTACTGGCCCCTCTGAAATCCTGGTATAGAGCACTGTTATATCTTTTACCAGAAAGAGTCAAAACACTTACCCTAGGATCAATAGGAGCCTCCTCAGTTCTTTTCTGGGACATGCCTAAGCCCTGCCACCTCCTGAGCATAAGGGTGCCTTCCCCAGGTCCCAAGCTCTATCTCCTATCACCAGTAACAACTCTACTCTACAGATGGATTTACTTTGCTCCACTGGATGTTCCCATGTATTTAAGATGCAAGAAATTATCACAAATGGGAAGGAAGAAATGCTCCTTACCTATTCTACCATCTCCAAGAGGTTCAAGCAAATTAAGAGCTCACTTCTTCCATAGTTGGCTCTCCTTTCAACTCTGCTTCCACAAAGCTAACTGCAAGTCAGGCAATCCAATCCCTAGAATTTCCCCATTTCTCTCAAAGTTCTTCATTCAGTGGCCAAAGCACAATGATTCTGTCAAACTGAGTAAATTCTTCACATGTGGTAGTCAGATCGAATCCACTTTTTTTAGGCGTTTTGTGTATGTTGCAACCTGCTTTTACCCATCCTTCACCTTGCAATATTGAGTAACTGGGAGGAAGGCCCCTAGCACAGTGTGACCTTAGTGGGATACTCATTTTTAATTCTTCAAACACTGTAGTGCTCCATGACTCATAGCAACAGATTATTAGCATTAAAGAGATGGACCTCTGTTCTGGGAGAAGTTAGGGGTTATTAAAGAAGAGGGGGCTGGCTTGCATATAGGAAAAAGCAAAACTCATTCAAAGCTTAGTAACAATCAATCAATAAACATTTATTAAGTGCCTGCTATATGTCCAGTACTGTGTGAAGAGCTGGCTATACAGAAAGAAGCAAAAGATAGTCCCTGCCATCAAGGAGTTTATAATCTAATAGAAGAGATAATATGCAAGTAACAACCTCAGTACTTGCAATCAAATAAACTAGTTCTTCAATGTTTCAAAGGTATGAGGTTTTATCTGTTTAGGTGCATATAATGAAATAAAGAACATTGTTATGATCTGAAAGACAGTCTTTGAGCATAGGTATAACCAAAAATGTATCAACCCAGTGGCCATCCTGCTAAATATGTCTCTCTACAGTTAGCTAGATATATAGTACCTCATGGGAGCACTCACTGATGACTTTTTGACTTCTTAGGAACTGCCCAAACTTTCATTGTGTTCACACTGACTTTGAGAACTAAAGGTCACCTGAAAGCCACAAGTTGGCATTAGAGGAAGACTCTAGCTGGCAAGCAAGGGGGAACCTGCAGCCTCGAGGCCACATGTGGCCCTCTAGTTCCTCAAGTGTGGCCCTTTGACCAGAAGAAACAAGAAAAATGAGGGACCAAAATCTCAAATAAAATTAAAACTATTTATATTTTGATTTTAAGAACAATATCTTAATAAATATCGTAATAAACAATTTCCTTGTTAGTTGGTCCTTCATAATCACTTTGCAGTCACTACAACTTCTGAAGATCTTTTTTACTGTTATTTTTTTCCATAGTTAGGCTCAGTGGGCATGTTATTTTAATTCTGCTTCCTTTTTTTATATATCATTTCATTTAAGTCTTCCCCTATTTTTGCATGCTTCATATGTATGATGTTTGTAGCAATAATACTCCATTTTATTCATATATCACAATTTGCTCAGTTATTGCACAATTTTTGGATATAAAAGCTGCCTCCAAGTTTTTCCCCCCTACTATAATTAAAGCAGCTATAAATGTTATGGTAGAGGTAGGTTTTGATTTCCTTTTAATAACATCCTGAGGATATAATCCTAGTAGTGTGCTAATTATGTCAAAAAGGTATGATCAGTTTTCCAATTCTCATCGTGCATTGTCAAAGTGCTCTAAAAAATTATACCAATTTATAGTTGTACCAACAAGATATCATCCCTTCTTGTCATAGCCCTGAATTTTTACCATTCTGAAAATTTTTGTCAATTTTGTATGTATAATGTACTACCTAAAATTGTTTGGACTTGCATTTTTCTGAATACCAGAATTTTTTAATATTTTAAGTGATTATTAGTCATCTGTGGGGTTTTTCTCATAAATCTGTCTATATCCTTTGACAAGGTTCCACTGGGAAAACTTCTTAGAAGTTTACACCAGATAGGCAGAGGCAAGATTGAGGAGCAACACGAAGAAGGTGAATTCTACCATGCAACTTGTCCAAGAAGATCGAAGAAAATGCACTAGACAGTGTCCTAAGTGGAAAATCTAAGAAAAAAAAATCACAGTAAGCTATTTTTTTTTCAAGCTTGGATGAGCCTAGGGAGATGTACAGTGAGGTCTGCAGACACTGGGAACCCAGTCTAGTCAGTAATAGCCATGTGGGGTATTTCAGCGCAGGGAGAGGCTGTGTACCAGGGTAAGAACATGTCCAATCCAGTACAGATGGGCCAAACTCGTGCAGGGCACAAGAATGGGTAACAATCGGAAGCTCTATTGCTTACCATTGCTTATCATAGATTCAGGACTAAATGAAGAGAGGACATGCATCCAGGGGTAGCATTCTGGGGTGAGGAGTGGTGGTGGTCCTTGGGCTGTGCATCAACAAGAGTAAGTTCAGAAGCAGGTAGCAGCTATACGTTTCTGACTCCCAGGAATGGTAGAATCTCAGTTGTAGCCTCTAGCCCAGTTATAAGCTGCAGAAGAATAACCAAGGCAAGAATCCCTGGCTAAGGGGCAACATTCAGCTCTTTCACTCAGAAATATCAGAGCTTTCCAGATAATGGCTAACAATAACTACAGTGCCAATCTATTGGAAGTTCAGCTAGGGTCAAGCCCATAGCATGTGGCTCTGACCAAAATCTAGTAAGGCACTTGTAGAACTCAGAAGAAGAGGGAAGAAATCAGATGTTCCCCTGGATCAGATGATCCTGAGAACGCTGAAAGCTTGCAAGTCCTGGGCTAAGCGGCTCATACGATCTCAATATAAGACCACTCAATACTGCCCTAAGAAAGCAGCCATAAGACTACTCAGGACATTCTCTCCTGAAATGCACAGAGCTCAGTCTAACGTAAGGTCCAAAGGCAGAAAGTGAGCTGGAAAAACAAGCAAACAATAATAAAAAACCCACCATAAAAAATATTAATGAGATTTTTATAAAATAGATTTGCCCATTTTTCCTACTTTTTTTCCTTTGGCTATACTTCCTTGAGTTGTGCATCTTAACATTTTATACCATCAAATTAATTAATTATACCATCATATTAATCTATTTTGACAACACGGATTTCTTCCTTTACTTGAGATATGATTCTTTCTCCTTTGTGTATTGAAATACACAAATGACTTTGTGATCACATTGATAAATATATGACCTCCAGTAATTTATATCATAACTATCCGTAACATACTATAATTATCCTAGATGATTTTTGCCCATGTCATTCTGTAAATTTACTACAAAGGATGTAACTAACCATCCTTTCTGGCTGTTTACTGACATCGTGAGGGTACCAATGGGGCACAAGGGATGTCTCCTGGTTATCCTTCATTTTCAACATATGATCACCGCACACTCTTTTTCCATGACATCCTTTACTCTAATTCTTCTCGGAAGTTTCTTAATTATTATATGGTGCAGCAGTATGATTACAACCCATCACATGTCTCTCTATTGTCCTATGACTTAAACTCATTTTATGTCTTGCAGAAACTGTAGTGTGCTATGACTCACGGTCATGTAAAATCATGAGAAGAATACAGTCACTAAAGTGGCATACTTTTTGCTTCTGGGAAAAATCTAGGGTCACTTAAGGATCTTTGCAATTTCCTGAAGACATTCTATCTCACTTACTTCCTATTTGGCTTTTGGTTCGACTCAATGTCCATTTATGCTTTCTACCCCAAATATTTATATACTGATTGACAAACTCTGTAGTTTATCCTTTTAGCTATATGTCATAATTTAGATATTCATCATCTGCTTGTTTTTCCCCCTTCTGGGAATGATCATACAAACGTCTTCCAAAAGGTTCTGTGATGCTTTGTGGCTTGATGTAAGCAATGCATTACACCTGTAATAAGAACATCTGGAGGACCTCTCTATTCCTTTCACCTTGGTCTCTACCCCATAGCTCCTCCATAGCAGTTATGAACACTTGGCAAGCATATCTCCTTATTTTATGCCATACAATCAAAGGAATTTTAGTTTCAACATGTGGAATTGGAGAGAGCTTATTGAGAGATAACGCTTAAGGTGACATTTTCCTCTAATGAATTAATCTTTATATAGTCACCCAACAACAAGCCCAGTGGGAGCTTATATTCTCTACATCTTCTAGCCAATTACGTAAGAAAATAAAGATAAGGTCTACCATGGAACATCACTTGAAAAAGCCTTTGTTACCTCACACTTCCTCAAGGATATCTTCAATGGCTGTGTAGATTATTCTCACAAAAATCATATAAATGGGAAAGCAAATATATGGTAGCTGTAGATGTAATTTTTTCAGTATTAATAAGGTCTGAGATATTTCCATACCTTTAGTGTGCCAACTCCTTCCTCCCCCTGTTCCCTCCCCCCTCACCACAGACACACCAATACTCCAGAAGCTCTGCTGGTCTCTAACTACACACAATTCTGTCACCTTCAGCATGAATCTCTTCTATGTACACTTCGCCTAATCATTACACTTTTCTCAGCTTTGTTCTCTTTAGAGAAAGCTGATAAATGCTTATTGATTGATTGAGTGCTACTTCTATTTCCTCATGTTAGAATCCAAATGTGGTGTCTCTATGGTTGAAAAAAGGTTTACTATAGAATTCTTTGAAAAGTTTTTTCCATTTTTGTTCTATTTTCTGTCCTTTTATTTTTCATCCAGAAATGACCTTGGTATGTCCTTGCTTAGTTGGGCTTCTAATTAAGCTTTCTATAGCTAAATGGAATCGGCCAGTTGGGCAACACAGCTCTTCCTTCCTTCCTTCTTCTCTTCTTTCGCTCTCTGTCCTTCCTTTCCCTTCTCTTTCCTTCCCTTCTTTTCCATTCCCTTTTCTTCCCTTCCTTTTCCTTCCCTTCCCCTCCCTTGTCTTCCCTTCCTCTCCCTTCCCTTCCCTCTGTCCACATAGGTTATCATAGCCTTATTTTCAGGTGCTCTGCTCAAAGGAATGTAAATTTTGATCACTGAAACCTCACAAGAGATCTTGGGGTTTACTGGCTAGATTTATTTCTTAAGGGCCTTGCATTAAACTCACATCACTCTGGCTCTCACTGATTGGCTCTGATATGTTCGAGGCCAAGCCTCACTTTGTCACTATTTGGGCCCCGATTGGCTCAGAGTGAATGTAAATAGCAATTATTTCTGTTTTGGCCAGAAACCCTGAGGGTTTTCCCCAAAATCCAGATTTTTTTTTAACTAGGTAAAGAGGCCATTCTCTGCCTCATTTCTTACCCAGCCTTAATCATTGATTGAGTGTTGCCTCAGTCAAACTGAGACCTGCTAAAGACCTTAGCTTAAAAAGGTCAAGGTCTCCAACTGCATCGAAGGCCATCTCCAGTGGTCCTGATCTATATCTCACCACTGGACCCAAATGACTCTGGAGGAGAAAATGAGGCTGATAACTTTGCACAGCTCTCTGTCACTTAAATCCAATTCACTTGCATGTCATGGCATCACCTCTCTGATGTCATGGACCTCTTTGAGAACGAAGGACAAACAAGAACAACATGAAACAATATTGATCATAATATTCCATCTCCTTCCTCTGAAATATTTTATAAATGAGTTTGCATTCCAAACTATTATTGACCTTGGCTGACATATCTTTCTTCTTTTTAAGGAAAAGTCAAGAGTGTTTTTTTCCAATTTCTTTTTATGGAATTTAATTTCTTTTTTATGGAAATCAATTTACAATTGATTTATACCAGTTAAATTTCTACATGAAATTGTTATATTCTGGGTCTACATTCTTTTTTCTGCCAATATCCCATTTTTATCAACATAACTGCTTTAGGTGGGTTGAAATGGAATTGTTTTGATTGCATACTATACATTTTCCCTCATTTTTATTTTTCTACCTTTGTGATAATTTTGAAGCTTGCTTGACCAAATCAGTGATCTGATTATAAACATATAATCCATAAATTATTCCCACAGGAGTGACAAGTTATTTTCTGATTGTAAAAGTATAATCAATATAATTTTTTAAAAAATATTATTCAGTCATTGCCATGCCCGGTATGGAGAGGCTCATCATCAGAAGGCTGGTCACTTTTTAAATCTTTTTTTTTATCTATAGTAAATAATGAAACAAAGAAAAATTTAAGAAAATGAGTCTTAGTCACATTCAGCCCCCTTGTACTTCTGCAATGATGGTGTTAGAGTGGTAGATGATGAGAACAATCATAGATTTTACATAGTCTATATAATTGAATTTCACTATGGGTATTCTAAATGCCAGATCCTTGTACAATGACTAAGTAGATGTAGGAAGACTGAAACTTGTAAACCTTGACATGAGTCTTTTTTGAAGAAACAAAAAAAGGCAGTTAAAGCTGATGTTTTTATCATGCCCTCAAAGACAAACAAAAACAATTGGCCCTCTTATATTACAGTATTCACCATAAGTATCCGCCAAAAGACCTCCAAGAAAATTATTGCGGTTTATATAACTTTATTAGTTACAGAGAATAAAGAGGTAGTGAGATTACTCAAAGAACTAAATAAAATGTAAATATATTATTCCCCACTATGATGCCAGAAAACTACAAATATTAAGCACCTAAGAAAATTTGGAATGACCTATATGAGGTGATTCACAGTGAAATCGGAAGAAATAGAAATGTATATACTGTGGATATATTATGTGTATACTAACTACAACGGAATAAAAATAAAAATAAAAGAAAGAGCCAAAGTTAATAGGATATCAGGCTGGCCTGGAAGGAAACAAAAAATAAAAGCATTTCTCTTGCCTTTTCAATGAAAGTTTACTCTTGGTTTTTTCTTGTTCAAAGGCTAGGTTCATAGGGTAAGATTCTGTCCCTTATTTTGATTCTTGATCTTTCTGATGACCATTATGTTGATAAAAATAATTTTTTACTTATACCATCTCTTTACCTTCCACTAATAAAGTGATTTTAGTGTCTTATTCATTGTTTTAATTGGAATTTATTAAAGTATATAGCAAATGACACAGACCTAAGCAAATTATTCACCAAAATATTTCATTCAGTATTTTATTTTTCTCTGGTTACATGTAAAAACAATTTTTAACATTGTTTTTTAAAACTTTGAGTTCCAGATTCTCTCCCTTCCCCCCCTCCGACTCCCCCTCATTGAGAAGACAGGCAATTTGATATAGGTTATGCATGTGTAGTGATGCAAAATATTTATAATAGTCATGTTGTGAAAGAAAACATAGACCAAAAAACCTCAAGAAAAATGAAGCAAAAAAGTGTGCTTCAATCTCTATTCAGACAGCAGTTCTTTCTCTGGGGATGGATAGCATTTTTCACATAAGTCATTCACAGGTGCCTCGGATAATTGTATTGCTCAGAATAGCTAAGCAATTCACAGCTGATCATTTTATAATATTACTGTTACTTTGTACATAGTACATTTCACTTTGCAAGCAGCCAGAAAGAAACAATTCAAACATGATGGAACCACAGTCAGGACAATACAAGATTTAGCAGCTTCTACATTAAGGACTGGAAGGCAAAGAACCTCGGCTTTTCAAAGAGTATGCCACTCATCGTTTCCCATAGCACAATAACCCATCACAATCATATACCAGAAACTTGTTCAGCCATTCACCAACTGATAGGCATCCCCTCCATTTCCAATTCTTTGCCCCCAGAAAAGAGCTGTTTTACATATAGGTCTTTTTTCCTTTTTGTTTTTCATCTGTTTTGGGATACAGATCTAGTAATGGTATTGCTAGGTCAAAGGGTATGGTTTTATGGTCCTTTGGGCATAGTTCCAAATTGCTCCACAGAATGGTTGAGTCAGCTCACAACTTCACCAACAGTGAATTAATGAACCATTTTCCCCATGCCCTACCACTTGTCATTTTCCTTTTCTGTATTATTAGCCAATATAATAGGTATGAGGTAGGACCTCAGAATTGTTTTAATTTGCATTTCTCCAGTCAATAGTGAATTAGAGCCTTTTTGCATGTGGCTATAGATAGCTTTGATTACTTCATCTGAAAGCCGATCATATATTTTGATCAGTTATCAACTGGGCAATGAGTCTTATTTTTATAAATTTGACTCAATTCTCTATATGTTTGAGAAATGAGGCCTTTATCAGAGAAACATACTTCAAAAGTTTTTTTTCACAGTTACTATTGCTAACTGTATTTCCCTCCATCCAATCCCCATGCTGTTTATTCTATTTTCTCTCTCCTTTCATCTTGTCCCTCCTCAAAAGAATTTTGCTTCTAACTACCCCCTCCCCCAACCTGCCCTCCCTTCTCTTATCCCCTTTCCCTCCTACTTTTCCATAGGGAAAGATAAATTTCTATACCCAATTGAGTGTCCCTCTTTGAGCCGATTCTGATGATAGTAAGTTTCACTCACTCCCCCTCAATTCCCTGCTCTTCCCCTTCATTGTAAAAGCTTTTCTTGCCTCTTTTATGTGAGATAATTTACCCCATTGCACCTCTCTCCTTCTCTTTCTCCCAGTACATTCCTCTCTCACCCCTTAATTTTATTTTTACATATCATCCCTTCATATTCAACTCACACCTGTGCCCACTATATATACTTCTTCTATCTGCCTTAATAATGAGTTATGAGTTACAAGCATCATCTTCCCATGTAGGAATGTTAACAGTTTAGCCTCATTAAGTCCCTTGTAATTCCCCCTGTTTACCTTTTTATACTTCCCTTGATTTGAAAGTCAGATTTTCTATTCAGTTCTGGTCTTTTCATCAAGAATGCTTGAAAGTTCTCTATTTTATTGAATGCCCATTTTCCCCTGAAGGATTATATACTCAGTTTTGCTGGGAAGGTAATTCTTGGTTGTAATCTTAGGTTCTTTGCCTTCCAATCCTTTAATGTAGAAGCTGCTAAATCTTGTATTATGCTGACTGTGGTTCCATCATACTTGAATTGTTTCTTTTCTGGCTGCTTGAAATATTTTGTCATTGACCTGGGAGCTCTGGAATTTGGCTATAATATTTCTTGGAGTTTTAATTTGAGGATCTCTTTCAGGGGGTTATTGGTGGGTTCTGTCAATTTCTATTTTGCTTTCTAGTTCTAGACTATCAGGGCAGTTTTCCTTGATAATTTCTTGAAAAGGTGATGTCTAGCCTCTTTTACCAGATCATAGCTTTCACATAGTCCAATAATTAAAAAAAATTTTTCTCCTGGATCTATTTTCCAGGTCAGTTGTTTTTCCAGTGAGATATTTCACATTGTCTTCCATTTTTTTGGCTTTGTTTTACTGTTTCATGGTTTCTCGTAAAGTCATTAGCTTCCATTTGCTCAATTCTAATTTTTAATGAATTGCTTTCTTCAGTGACCTTGTGAACCTCTTGGCCAACTCTGATTTTTAAGGAGTTTTTTTTTTTTCCTTCAGTGAATTTTTGTGCCTCTTTTAGCATTTGGCCTAGTCTGTTTTTAAGGTGTTATTTTCTTCAGTATTTTTTGGTGTCTCCTTTACCAAGCTGTTGGCTTGTTTTTCATGATTTTCTTTCATTGCTCTGATTTCTCTTCCCAAATTTTCCCTCTACCTCTCTTGATTTTCAAAATCCTTTTTGAGCTCTTTCATGGTGAACATGACCAATTCATATTTTTTTCTGGGAGACTTTGGATGTAGGAGCTTTTACTTTGTTATCTTCTTCTGAGTGTATTTATCTTCCTTATCACCATAATAATAACTTTATGTTCAGAATATTTTTTTCTGTTGTTTGCTCATATTCCTAGCCTACTACTTGACTTTTAACTCTTTGTTGAAGTAGAGCTCTGCTTCCAATGTGGAAAGTGCACTGTCCCAAGTTTCAGTGGTTTTGTGCAGCTGTTTTCAGAGATACTTCTTGGGAAGTTCTCTCAAAGTGGTATGATCTAAGGAGAGGTATTTACTATTCTACTTTGCTGTGCTCTGGTCTATGAGTGACCACAAGCACTCTTTTCTGCTTTGGAAATGTGAGGAGGGTCCCCTGCTCCACTGCGGCCACATGCTCTGGTATGCTAGTGCTCCTTCTCACCCTGGGACTGTCACCCAGGACTATGACCCAGATCTGAGTATGGGAAAGCAACAGAGTTCTGCCTCAGTGCTAGCAAAGAGACCCCTGTAACCTCCTTCTGACCAGTTGTTCGACCTCCCTTACCATCTATGGTATTTAGAGTGACTAGACTTGTGTTCAAACTTTTGCTTCTGTATATTATCTACGTGACACTAAGAAATTCATTTCATCCTTCTATGCCTCAGTCATATTATTTGTAAAATAAGAGAATTAGATTAGATGCTCTCCTAAGACACTTCCAACCCTAAATTCTGTAAGCCTAAAACATTGGGTTAATGAGAGATCCCCAATTGACAAGGTTACGAAAGAGCCAAGGAGACCATACACCTCATGGCAGTTAATGGCGGCGACAATACAAGGCATTCCCAATATCCAGGTGTTCTTGTAAATTAGGAAAGCAAGGTCAGCCAGCACATAGCCAAGTTTAAAATGTGTTTGTATGTATCTGTGCAATCTTTGAGCATGACAAATTACATTCATATGCCTTGTCAGACTTGACCTATCAACTATCTTCTGGCACTAAATTTTTACTGCCTGAAATGCCATGCCTTGCTCCTCATCAGCCTCCCTCTCAGATCCTGTTGTAAATCTCTGGTTGAATGTGTTTCAAATTCTAACACAGCCTCTTGGTCCTGTCTAACTAATCAACCTGTCTGCTTGATCCCCTGGCAACTGCCCTGAGGCAATAACTCATCTATGCTAGAATTTCTTGTTTGCTTCCTACCCCTGGGATAATCAGTCAGTCAACAAGCATTTATTAAGCCTTTACTACATACCAGACACTATTTGTTTTTCTTGAAGTAGCTTTAATATTAAGGAAAGAACTATACTTGTATCATGCATCCTGTCTAGTCACAGTCCTAGCCTGACCAATATAGGTCTGGTCCAAATGTCAGACTACATCAGATAGCACAGGTTTGTGTTCTGACTCCCATACTCACCAGGTTTATGACTATGGGCCAATCTCTGAACTTCTCTGGGTCTCCTTCTCCTCACTTGCAAATAGGAAGTAAATAAGTTTATACTAACTACTTCTCACATTTATTATGAGGAAAGCACTTTGTAAATCATAAAGAACAGCAAAAATATGAACTGTTATCAATTTCTGTGAAAATCATTTCAAAGATGATCTTGATATAGGCTTTATATGTACCTTGTTAGGATAATACTTAAATAACTGATTTTTGGTTATTGTAAATGGTATTTATTCATTTTTCTTATTTTCATTAATGATCTAGAACAAAATATTTTGTTTTCTCTTTTATTCTGCTATATCTGGAGTAAGAAAATCTGGGTTCAAATCCTGGAGTGCTTACTTTCTACCAAGTTGCTTTATGACTCTGGGCCTCTGTTCCCTCATCTCTAAAGTTAGGAAGTTAGACAAGATGGAAGCCGAGGTCCCTTCTAGCTCTACATCTATGCTCCTATAACCAATTAATTTTTGACTCTTTGGAATTGCCCAGATATGCAATTATGGCATAGAGACAGTTTAACCCTCTCAGCAACAATGGTTAGCCTTTTAATTCCTTTTCCATGTCTTACTGCTATAATTACTATTGCTATGTCAGAGAGGACTTGTAACAATGGACAGCCCCCTACTTTATACCTGTTTTTAGTGGAAAGGCCTCTAATATATCTGCATTTCATAAACTGTTAGCATGTACTTTCAAACAGATATTTGCCTTTATATTAAGGGAAATCCTCCTATCCCTACGCTTCTTTTCAGTGTTTTTAATGTGAGCAAATGCTATTTTCTGAAATATCTTTTCTACATCCATTGTCATAAACCTTCTCTACTTCTCAAAAATTAGCCTTGCCCACAGACTTTGTTAATGAGCAGGTTCCCGAACACTGTCAGTCAGCACTTAAACACGATCATCGTAAAGGATGGTGGCTGCACGGCGCACACTTTATCAGGGTTTATGAAGCGTGCATTATAAAAATACCTCAGCCATAAGGCTTTTATACCTTGGCAGTCAGTTCCATATAATCCCATAAAATCCTAGCAATCTTTAAGTGTTAAAGGTGACTTTCACTCAGATATTTATTATTGGATAATGAAAAATGAGACAGAAATCCTTAGAAACCCTGGGCAATGAAGCAGACTTAAAAGCACTTCCTAAGCTTTTAATAATAGGACCTTCCCAGATTGCTGGAGGCAGTACAGACCTCTTGGGACCTTTCATATAAACCTTCCTCGTGCACAGAGGATTGCATGAATGTTTTTACATCCAGGTGGCGATTTCACTTCAATCCAATCCAATAGCATATAGAAGTATCCACTATGTGGCAAGCACTGTGGCAGATCCTAGGAATACAGAAACAATGTGAAAACAGCCCGAGTAACTGGGAAGTTTGTTCTACTTGGGGGTAGGGGAGGACAGATGTAATACATGAATAGAAGACTATGTCCATGATCCTTTGAAGAGGCAGAGAGTACCAAAAACTAGAGAGTACAGAAAAAAAAAAAACATCCTAAGAAGTGACACATGGCCCACTAAAGAAATTCTAAAAGATGGAATTGAGGAGAGAGTGCATTCTGGGCTTGAGGGACAGCCTATGCAAATGTGTGGAAGGGATGCAGTGTTTGAGGAATAGGAAGTAGCCATTTGGCTGGAGGGCAGAGTATAAAGAAGCATCATGTGAAAAAAAAACCTAGAAAGGTAGGCAGAAACCAAAAACATCAATCTGAAGGCAACCAGCTAGTCATGAGACTGTATACTTTTCTATATCATACTGTAAACTCCCAGAGGGCAGGAACACTTGAAATCTCCCCACAACAGCCAGTATTGCACATATTAGGACTTGGTCCACGCTGGAATTCTCAGATACTGATAGCCTCTAAGAAGAAAAAACTTGGAAATCACCTTATCCCTTATTCTGAGAAGGAAATTGAGGCTCAGAGTTTGGCGGGGCTTAATTATGCTAAAGTCCTCACTAACAAGCACTTCTCTTGCTCTAATTCTTGGCAGTACAAGGGTAACCCAGCAGGGCCATATATTCCCCCATTGGGAATGTGACCAGCAAGAGATTCGGAGCCTCACACTGAAGGAAATGGTGTGTTTAATGAAGACAAAACCAATCAGAAGCCAAACACTCGAGGAGTAAAAGGTTTAGCCCTTGGGACTTAATTACCTACCAGGAACCAGGGCACCAGAAAGTTAACTGTCCCTCTAAGACACAACATGATTTCCTCATATCCTTGCAGAAGTGGGTTGTCTTCTTCTTCCTACATTAATTTTATTCTCTATGCAACAGATTCCCCCACAAAATGCATGCACCTTTTCCCTAAACCTTGTACATTATAAAGTCGCAATGTATCGCCTATTTACTGTCAGTATTGCATTGCTACAATTAACATAAACTATAGAACAATTAGTGGCTTCTGCAGTGTTCTACCCATTGTTTCCAAAATGGAAATGAGCCAGAATGAACAGTTCTCTTTGCTCATCAGTAGAGACAACATTTGTGGTTTCTGTGCTTGTTGCAATCTGTTTGCTTAGCTCCAGTTACTGCTTGCTGCTGCTATCTACATTAAGGTAACAATTTGGGGAGACAATTTAAAGATCTGGTGTAAATGAGTGTATACTTAAGTCCTATAGATATAAACAGAGTGGGAAACTAACATCTAATCTAAAAGGAGTCAATCCATCAGCTCCATTGCAAATGGGAAAACTTTCAAAACACTAGCTAGATTTGCCTCTGTGCCAAAGGAAATTTGAAAAGGCCAAAGAAGATGGGCAGATACATCTAACCCAGGTAGAACCAAGTACACACACCCAGGCTTGGTGAAAGAGAGTTTGAGACATTTTTCAGCACCATGAGGCTCTGGACTCATCTGCTATCAGGATTAGCCAGGTGCAGCAACATACTGCAGCCTCTAAGTGATCATGCCCTAGCTTAGTCTCCTCCTGGAAACATAATCATTATTTCCTTATCAAGATATTCTGGTCCCTGGAGCATTTGATGTCTGCTCCTGTTGCTGGGTTCTGATAATCTTCTTTATGTCCTTGACCACCAGCTCCTATGTACTTTTTGGGTTTTGACTGTTTACCCACTTTTGAATACCAGCCAGTCACACCACCTCATCATCATTTTTGACTTCTGTCATTTGTCTTCTCACTTTGACCTAATGCTGTATCCTCAACCTATACCTTACATACCATAGTCCTGGTTTCCTGCCCTGTATCCCATAGTTCAGCCTGAAACTCCAACATGTTACCATTGCATCATACAATAAGTAGGTATGTTCCTGAAAAGGTATGTAAGTTGAATTTCCATAAATTGTATCTTTTTCACCAACTGACTTGGATTTGAATTTTAGCGAAGCTCTGGTCCATTTTGCACCTTCAAATACCTATTTTTGTTTTAAGTTATTCTGCTCCTTTCACATAATTCAAAGACTTAGAGTTAAAAGGAATGATAGAGACCATTATTTTACAGATAAGGAAATGGAAGAACAAGGAGATTGGTCACTTGCCTGTGGTCACAAAGGTAGGAAACATCAAAAATAGAATTTGAGCCCTGGATCTCTGATCCCAGGAATGGTCCTGGTTCTACTTTACCACACTTACTGCTTCCAGTTAATTATCTACAAATATAAACACTTACATGTACTAAGGGCAAATTAAAAAAGAAAGCATGCTCAGGTTAATTCTACGGTAATAAAATAAATCACAGGACATTGCACAGAATAAACACTTAATATGTATTTGCTAAGTTAATTAATGAATCAGTACTTCATATTCCTTAGTTTATGTTTTGCAAGTTTATGTTTTTTGCATTGACTTTTCTTAACCAAAGGACACACTTGTGGTAAGAATCCATTCTGCAAACAACAGGAAACAAAGAGCCTTGATCTCTTGCCTAAGTCGGACTGCTGTCTCAAGGTTCTATTTATTAAGTGGCATGGGTTGAGAAAATAGAATGAAATGCTTCAAGGCGTTCCAAGAGAAAGCCTAAAACTTTCCAATAAGTATAAGATGGTAGTCACATTTAACTGCTTTTCTTAATGCAACATACTTTCAAGCCCTGAGAGAATCCCTTCTTTTCTGTAAAAGTGTTTCACTCTCTTACTGAGAAAAATAATTCAGTTCATCTATCATTCCCCTGAAATGCCAATTCAAACTAAAGGGCTGACTTCCTTGCTCAAGCTACTTCCAAAACTATTTCTTTTTCCCTATGGTATATAAGCAAGAGCCCCTACCACTCCCCATGCCTCCCCGCAGACCCACAAACACACATATCAAGATCTGAAGAAAACACAGCAATTTAAAATCAAAGGCAAACATAGCAATTTTAAACACAGCCAATTCTCAATTTTCTGTGTCTTTTGGGGAGTGGGTGCACTGAAGAGACCTATTGATTTTTAAACGTGGAAGAAAAACAAATCCGGCTTTCCCTACTTTTAGTTATCAGTGCCAGTGGAGGAGAACTGAAGAATTCATCATCTGAAACAGTGGATGATTAAAGAATGGCCTTAATTTGGCATGGAAAGGCAATAAGTGACATTTATGTAATTCAATTCGATTCAATTTAACGAACATTTCTTAAATACCTAATTTGTGTAGGGACTAATTTAGGCTGGGCCTTTGAGGAGGGACAAAAATAAACAAAACATGTTATCTGACCACTCTGAGTTGATAATCTAGGACTAGGCTACAACCAATACACAAATAACAATGATACAAAATAGAACATGACAAACGCCAAACTGTGAGACTCTAGGGAGGCTTAACTTGTCATAACAAGAAAATCCACTGTATTGTAATTTCCTTTATGAAGCAGCAAAAGGATTTATTCTGTATAGGGTTACACACCAAGTCAGCATGAAGTAAGAGTCGGGAGCATGAGATCCAGCTTCTAGGGTCTGGGGATGGAATAGGCTGGAATTATGCACAAAGAGTAACTAAAATGTCCATACTCTTTTGACCTATAGATTCTGCTGATAGGCAGAATGCTCTACTTATAGGGCATATTGATAAGTATTGATAAAAAATAAAGTATCCATCTCCACTATGAAAGTAATAGCAGTACTTTTGTGGTACCAAAGAAATGAGGGGAAAACATATGCTTGTTAATCAGTGAATGGCTAAACAAACTGTAGTCCATCAATGTAATGAAATATTACTGAGTTTGAAGAAACGATGAAGATGGTAAGTAGAGAAGCACGGAAAGGCTTATACAAGTCAATGAAAGAGCAAAGTAAGCATAGCCGAGAAAACAATACACAAAATTAATAAATATAATAACAGCTAGCGCTTACATAGCACTTTACGATTTCTAATGTGCTTTCCAAACATCTCATTTTCTCCCTACAACAACCCTAGGAGGTAATGTTTTACAGTTTAAAGTTTACAGGTGGGGACACTAAGATAGGTAAAGGTTAACTGGTTTTTCCCGAATCACACAGCTTGTAAATGTCTATGGTCCCATTTGAACTCAAGTACTCTTGACTACAGGTCCAGAGCTATATCCATTATTCCACCTAGCTGCCTCACTAAACTGCCTCAATGTAGTTATAGCAACATAAATAGAAAAAAGGTCTGCTGGGTGATGTAGTAGATAGAGAGTCAGGCCTTGAGTCAGGAAGACTTGAATTCAAATGTGACCTTAGACACTCACTAGCTGTGTGACCCTAAGCAAGTCACTTAACCCTGTTTGCCTCAGTTTCCTCATCTGTAAAATGAGCTAGAGAAGGAAGTGGCAAACCACTATAGTATCTTTGCCAAGAAAACCCCATATTGTGCCACAAAGAACTGAACATGACTGAAACAACTGAACGACTACAACAAAAATAGGCAAAACAACAACCATAACACATTAGGAATTGGATGTTTTTAAAATGCTAATAAACAAGCTTAGTCCAAATGGAAAGACAGAGAAGAAGCCTCCCCTTCCCCTTTGAAGAGGTAAGGGTCCATGGACATGGAACACTCCATATAGCATCAGACATTTCTGATGCATTGATTGTTTTTATAGATTGCTTTTATAGATTTTGTTGTTTGTTTTTCTCTTCTTCCTATTTTTTGAAGCTGAGGTGGGGGAAATATAGACAGAAATGTTGGTGATGCAAAAATAAAACAGATTTTAAAAAAAGATATCAATAAAATAAAGTTCATTGAGAACAGTGTGAATAGAAACCTAGTGTTGTCATCTAAGTGGGCAGGGTTAATGCGGTAGTCTGAGAGACTGAGCAGATAGCATTAATGGCATGAGTCAGAGGATAAGAAAGACCTTGACATGATCTAAGGTCAGTATAAGTAGTCTGAGTAAGTTCTAGGAGTGGATTCCGAGAAGTCTACGGGTCAGTCTGAGTGCAAAGGGTTAGTATTGGCATCAAGGGAAACTTTCATTTGTGAGAGCAAGAAAAGTTAAGTGTTGCGGCCAGTTAGAAACTCCTGTGTTCCATTGGCGCTCTGAGCCCTGAGGTTTTGAGAAACCATGGTACCCCATGAGTCTCAGAGCTCTCCCAAAAAGGAATATTAGAATCTGAGAAGTGATAACGTTAGAGCCTTATTTCTGCATGCCTGGGATGGAGAATATAGACGGACAAGGAGTTGGATGCAAAGTTGAATAGGAGAGTGGACTAGACTGTTTTGGGGAAATTGCAATGTATCCTTAATGACCCCAATCTTCTCATGCTGCTACACTGAATAAAAAGCAACAAAGTTACGAGAGCACTTTAATGATGCCTAAATATGGTGATGTCTAAAGAAATAAAAGTCCATCCTCTCTATACCAAAGTTCTACCTGTGCTGCTGTATGGCATAGAAAGGGAAGGGAATACACTTCTACGAAGTCATCTATTATGGGCAACTAGCTGATGCCATAGTGCACTGGGCCTAGAGATAGGAAAATTCATCTTTGTGAGTTCAAATCTGGGCTCAGATTACACTTACAAGCTGTATAACCCTGGGCAAGTGACTTAACACTGTTTGCCTCAATTTCCTTATCTGTAAAATGAGCAGAAGAAAGAAACAGCAAACCATTACAGTATCTTTGCCAAGAAAATCTCAAACGGGGTTACAAAGAATCAGACGTGACTGAAAATAACACAACAACAAAAAGTACCTACTATAGGGGCAGCGAGGTAGTATGGTAGATAGGCATTGAGCCTGGAATCAGGAAGACCTGAGTTCAAATCTGGCCTCAGACCATTTCTAGTTTTGTGACCCTGGGCAAGTTACTTAACCCTTATTTGCCTCAGTTCCTCATCTGTAAAATGAGATAGAGAAGGAAATGGTAAACTGCTCCAGTATGTTTGCCAAGAAAACCTTTTGGACAAGTCCATGGGGTCAAAAAGAGTCAGACACAACTGAACAACAACGGGTACCTAATATATACCGGGCACTGTGCTAAGGACTTTACAAATATTATCTCATTTGATCCTCGTAACAACTGTAGGAGGTAGAAGATATTCTCATTTTACATTTGAAGGTTCTGATGCAGATGCAGGTTGTGACTTGCCCAGGATCACACAGATAAGTGACTAAGGCTAGTCTTCAGGTATTATTGACCCTAGGGCCATCAGTCTATGCACTGTGCCACCTAGCTGCCTCTAGTAGGCAGAGAATAAACTTGTCTTTGAAAAATTAAAGATGAATATAACACTAAGGTCAGTGGCAAGGCACATGGTTAAGTATGAGCAAGTTGCAACATCACACTAATGAGAAAAAAACTTTTTTTGGAGGGGAGAAAGCAGGGCAATTGGGGTTAAGTGACTTGCCCAAGGTTACACAGCTAGCAAGTGTGTCAAGTATCTGAGGCCGGATTTGAATTCAGGTCCTCGCGACTCTAGGACTGGTACTCTATTCACTGTGCCACCTATTTGCCCCCCCCCAAATTTTTTAAGAATATGAGTACAAGATATCAGGAAAATAATACATTAGGAAGAGAAGAAAATGGGCTATTCACATGATGAGGCTGTAATATCCCAGAGCTTCAATGATATCTTTTTGATATAAGGAGAAATTGAAGAAAACCTGCAGCCCAATGAAGGCAACTTGTGGGGGGGACATAGACAAGAGTCGAACAGCATGGACAGGTATGGATGAGTTGCAATCTGCATTCTCGGAAGGACTCTCCAAGCTGATGAAATCACAAATCCATCTAAGTAGTAAAAAGGGAACCATAACAGATATTATACTTGAACAGCACAGCTCTGAGGCCTCTGGGTAAAGAGACTAGCTTAGGAGGAGCGAGGAGGAAAGAGGAGTACCAGCAGACCTGGGAAACAGAGAATGAATGAAAACTATGACCATAAGCACGTGGGTCAACACAAACGGGTGTGGCACAAAGGACGTGCTATAATTTTACTTTCCTAAGCAGGATATGAACATAAGATTGCTTCTCCTAAAAAAAACACATCAGAGAAATAATAGAGACAGTGTAGTATAGTGGATAAAGGGCTGGACTTAGTCAGGAAGACAAATTCAAATCCTGCCTCTGGTAAATAATGACACTCTCTAAGTTTGGTTCCCTAACTGTAACACGGTGATGATAATACCTAAAATACCTACCTCACCGGGTCATTATGAGGACCAAATGATCTAGATAATGCATGTACATTTTCAGATATGGCTAATGTGTCTCTTTGTTACAAGGCAGGATTCTCGAGGGTTTGGGAGGCACCAACAAGTAACAGTGATGTTTTTAAAAAGGAAAAGCAGCAATAATGAAGCAGAGTGCTTTGCTTCCCCACAACTGCTAGTATCCTTCCTTCACAAACTACCTTTCACATTCAACTATTTTGCATTTGTTTGTATTTATGCTCCTTGTATTTATTTCATATATATATAAATATATGTATATAAGCATACACACATATATGCTCACATGCATACACACGTACACATTCATACACATATGTACGTACACACTTGTTATCATACTCATTAAAATCTAAGCCCCCTGAAGGCAACAATTGTCTCATTCTTTGTATTTGTATCCCTAGAATTGGTCTCAGTACCTGGCAAATAGTGGGCACTTGATGAATGCTTGCTGATGGATCAATTTGCCAACTTTAAAATATTTTTTAAACATTATCCTTATTGTTAGAATTATTAGCTTTACTATTACTAAGGCCAAACTGAGGCTGAATTTAAAAGAAACGTTTCACAGAGATAAAACAAAGCAGAACACAAAGTCTATATATGGTTAACAAAATTAAATCTGTATCTTTTTCTATGGAGTCGGTTGATGGAAAAAGAAAGAAGAGCACCTCTTATAAGCAGAGGACATGAGGTACAAGTGAGCAGATTTTTAAAAGATATTCAATATTACTTTTATTTTAATTTTATTGATACTTTATTAAAAATAATGTTGATTTCTCAATATGTATTCCCTCCCCAGGGAGTGATCTCTTATAACAAAAACTTAAAGAGAAAGAGGGAGTTTCTCAGAAAAGTAGTTCAGCAAAGCTAACCAATAGATTAACACATGACAGTATATGCAATATGCCATAACCGTAGTCTCCCACCTCTACAGTTAAGGAAGGAGAGCGCATTTTTAATTACTCTCCAGAGCCAAGCTTTGTTATTAATAATCACTCATTATTTGGTTTCTTTTGGATTTTTTTACATTTGCATTATTGTAGTAAATATATTTGCATATGTTTTTATAGTTGTGCTTAATTCATTCTGCTTTAGGTAATATAAGCCTAACTATGCTTCTCTGGATTCTTCATATTTGTTGCTTCTTATAAGGCAGTAATATTCCAATGTATTAACTTAAAATTGTGTTTACTTATTGTCCAGTCATTTGCCATCTACTTCATTTCCCATTCTTTGCTGCCATAGGAAGTGCTGCTGTGACTACCTGGGTGTGGATGGTACATTTCTGTCAATCATCAACTTTGTAGAAGTGTCACATTTCCTCAATCAGGGTGGAAGTAGAAGTAGGAAGGATGTGCTGGTAACACATCTAATTCAAGCATCTAGAAGTCTCAGGAAGAGAAGAGATGGCTAAGATAAAAGGAAGAGCAAAAAGTTCTCTACTCCTTCAGCCCAAGCCAGTCACCATGTCAACATAAAACATACTATTCATGCCACCTACAGCAAGCATATCATGACAGAGTATTTGACTTCTGCACAGATAAATTGGACCACACTTGGCTCATTCCTATGGTTGAATTTAGATTCCCTTCCTATTTCCATTTGTATGGAGCATCTACCATGAGCAACAGCAGTAGACTGGTTTCTCAAAGAGGCTGCAACAATTCCTTTTGCCATAAGGCATTTACATTTCCTACAGGATATTTAAAACTATTCTAACTAAAGACAAAGAGAAGAATGCTGTACTAAAGTCAAATATGGATTTATTGCCATGGCAGAGAGATGGGTTCTAGGAAGCTTTGTCAATTTAAAGCTTTTAGCAGGACCTACCAAGTTGCACAGGATTTGTGAATAAACTGAGTAAGCCCACTGTCTGTCATCACCAACTGTCTATTTTTGTTTGATTTCACAGCAATTCTTTTGAGAAACAGTGTGGTAAAGTAAATAGGACTTTATTTGTAATCACAGGACCTAAAATTTCAAACCCCAGGTCTGCTATTTACTGCCTGCTTGACCTTGGGAAAGTTTCTTAACCTCATTGAGCTTCAGTTTCCTTGTCTGCAAAACGAGGTGTATATCATAGCTCATAACTGTAATCTCTACTATATATGAAACTGAGGCTGACAGATCACAAGTTCAAGAATTCTGAACTAACATTGATTGGGTACCTGATACTAATAAGTCCATAGGAGTAGGAGAGTTACCAGGCTGCAGTCAGAAACAGATGGGGTCTAAGTTTCTGTGCCAATCAGTAGTTGAAATGGGACTTTGGGTGGCCACTATGTTTTTAGTGTAGGCTACATAGGGAGTCTCTAAGACTTAGACTCTTAAGACTCTAAGAAATAGATAGATAGGTAGATAGATAGATAGATAGATAGATAGATAGATAGATAGACAGACAGACAGACAGATAGATAGATTAGGGGTATGGACTAGTTGGTTTCTTTGAAATCCATTCTTGATCCAAGTCTCTAATATAAAGAAGATAATCTATTAATGTATAAAGAAGTTGACCTCTGTACCATTGGACAGTGGACCCATTTTGAAAAAAATTACAAATCACTGAGGTATAAAGAAAAGAACGTGCATGTTATTTTCAGTCACATCTGTTTGATTCTTATATTGGGGAGATGACAAAGGAGAATGTTTATTCTTATTTTTGTATCCAAAGAAAAGGGGTCAGAAAGGGGGTGACAAGAAGTAATACTCTTCTTGTAATGAGTCAGCACCATGGCTAGTGGACTGCAGGCATCTGTTTCCAAGTTAATCTACAGAATCAGCCATGCTGCCAGTCCCTGAGAGCTGGACTGGAGCTCACTGGTCGTTTTAAGAGCTCACTTTCCATGTCAAAGCTCCCAGTGATGGCTCGAATGTGACAAAAAGCTTATCTAACCACTTTTGGGCTACTGCTGATAACATGAAAATAGCCTGGATCCAATGTAAACTCAGCAACACAGGCCTTCTTTCTGGGACTTGGAACAGAACTATAGCACTTGATCTGATGGGTGCTAGGAAGTAGGAAGCAATGACAGGAGAATATGATTATCAGGAGGCTCAAAGATGGGGTCAGAGAGTCTGGTAGATTAGCATATGTAAGCACAGATAAATTTATCTCGTGTAAAGGCATCCTCAAAAGCTTCAATCTCTCCTTCTTTCTTCAAGTCCCCCTTTATCTCTCCTACAGAAATAGCTTCAAACACCACACCTTTAGACAGAAGCACACTCCTATTCTAACACTGCAAGATTTCAACCTTAAGAATATTGGATCGATGTCCAAGTAACATGTCCATGGGCAGTACTGAGAAGTGAGTCACCACTCAGTAGAGAGAACTGTGACATACAATCAGAATCAGAGAACCCGGGTTTGATTTTGTTTCCCACTAGCTATGTAACTTGGGCACATTATTTTAATCTCCTTGGGACTTTTCTTTACTTTACCTATAAAATGGGAATAAAATAACAGCCACCCAGACCATCTCAAAGAGTTGATATAACTGAATGAGGTAATTTACATGTAGCTTCTTTGTAAACTAGAAACTAATATGCAAACATAACTAACATACTGTAAACTAATGTACAAATATAAGGTATTATTATGCATTGTGATGATGGTGATGATTAGAAACAGGGTGGAGTAGTATATAAAAACTGACTTTGGAATAAGAAAGATCTGGATTCAAGACCTGCCTCTGGTTTAATGTCTATGGTTAAGTCACAACTCAGAGTCTCAGGCAACTTTTTAGGACTAGAAACTACAGATGAGTTTCCAGTCTTCAAGGGGAGGAGGTGTATAAAAATCTGAAGTTTTCTATACAGAAGAAATTACATGTCTAAACCAAAAAAGAAAAAGAAATGATGACAACGATTGATCATTAGAGATATATCTAATTGGCCACATAGTCTAAATATCTCATATCTTTATTTGGGGCACCAAAAGTGACCCAGGAAACTAAAATATGCAACTGAACAACAAAGTCTTCTGGTGACCAAAACTATTCCAGTTGGATTAGGGGGGGTTGGAAGTGATAACTATAAACATTGTGTGGGTTTCCAATGTTGAGGATGATGTAGATGTGTTCATGCTCATATATAGTCAAGAACACACAAGTATGGCCCAAGCAGTGGTCACCAATAAGAGTAGCATTGCCCCATGTCCTAACAGATAAAGATGTAAAAAGGAGTTAAAATCTGAGGAGCTAATGAGAGAACTCAGGCTTGACTACCTCAGTTGTACCTGATTGAGAGCTCCTCAAGGATCAAGTTGTACTGGGTTTGTTTCGATCTCTTTCCTTAGAACCTACAGAAGATACCATAGGGGGGCAGAGCCAAGATGGTGGCTGAAAAGCAGGGACTAGTGTGAGATTCCCACCAAGTCCCTCCAAAAACCTATAAAAATGGCTCTGAACCAATTCTAGAACTCCAGAAGCCACAAAGTGGCGGAGGGAAGTAGGGCTCTAGCCCAGGACAGCCTGGATGGTATCTGGGTAAGGTCTACCCCACACGGAGCTGAGAGCTGAGGGGAGCAGAGCTGAGCGGAGCAGAGCCCAGCATGGGTGGTGTGGACCAGCGAGACCAGGAGCCGGGCAGAGTGTGCCCTAGCGCCCTGAATCAGTGAGCTGCAGCGGTTACCAGACCTCTCAACCCACAAACAGCAAAGACAACAG
>CM053624.1:82337053-82354519 GCA_028646595.1 Phalanger gymnotis
TGTATCGACTTGCACTTAATCGGGATATTCGCACAATTATCAATTTCGGAGTTGGAAGGGGCTTTCATCTTCTTTCAGTCCAACTGCCCACCCAGGGCACGAATTTCCTCTATAATATCCCTGACTGCTGGTCATTTAGCTTTCACTGGAATTCTGTTTTTGACAGGGAGCTCTGTGAGGTCTGCCATTCAATTCTTAGTACTGATTGTTAGAGCTCTCCAATTATTCTGTTTGACAAAACAACCCTTTCTTTAACTATTCTGGATAATTGGGATTTTACCTTACATGGAATTTCATCTATCTCCTATTCTCTTGAACTAAAAACTTTGTGGGTGTTATGAAGACAATGATGGGAAAATTTTTCCTTGAATATATTATAGAGTTTCAATTATTTTAAGAGTAATGATTGGAGATTCTTTTTTGTTCTTTTTTATCTCTGGAGTATCTGTTGTCTTCCCTTTCTGTTATCCAGCTGATATCATTTTAATGTCAGCAAATTATCAGATTTATGGTTGTGTTGACATTTGTTTTCAGTCTAATGATTTGTGTGTTTAACAGAATGCTACTATTTTCATAAGGTTTGGAAGAGTAACAAATGTGACTTTTTTGATCCAGGCAAAACATAAATTAGGCACATATACATGTATATGCATATATGCATACATATAACACCTATGTGTATACATATACACACATGTATATATACTTAGTCTCAAAGTGAAAATTATTGTTAGTTTGGTGCCTTTTCAATGTGCAAAGAACTCCTAATGTGGATTTTTAGTAAACATTTAATTTGAGTAGAAAAATATCAATATATGTACATTTTAACTCATTTTTCATTAGGTACATTAGTCCATGAAATTTGTCCAATGGGGTTTTTAAGCTCCAGGGCTGAGTTTTTTACTCTCAGTCCTCCAAATAAAATAATTTCTGGGAAAATAATTTTAGCTCCTCCAAAGAAAGTTCCGATTAGAAGGTAGCTGGGTCCCTGCTTTAATGACTCCATTTTTCCCTGGCCGCATTTGAATGAATCTTGAAGTCTTACTTTTTTCCTTTTGTGAGCCACCTTCTACTTATGTTCTTTATCTAGATGTTAGCTGGGTTTGAGGCTTTGAAGATGAAAAGCAAGATGATATGCGACTTCCAGATTAGCTGCTGGGTTAACTTTGTGGTGGTGGCTCATCTCCTCCCCACTGAAGAGCTAAATGTTCCTATGGATCTAGGAGCTCATTACTGTTGATTGATCCCTCTGCTCAGAGTGGCACATAATGGCCTATCCTTAGCTCTTGCCAGTATTTACCATCTTTCTCCTAGTCTACACTAATCCCTTTGTTAGAAGACAAATTAGACAAAGAGTCTGATAGGTTTGTGAATTAGCATGGAGAGTTTTTGGCCCAGCTGATAGGGCTGTTTGGTAACCTCCCTTTGATACTTTAGGACAATTCAGAAATGTTCTGGCCTAATTGCCTGGGCTCACAAATGACAGCCACCTGCAGGTTTGGAAGCAGCCTCATGAACAAGCTGTCTGTGAGCGTAGAAAAGATAGCCAAGGTCTTCATGGGTGTTTTATTGTGTGTGTGTGTCTGTGTGTGCATGTGTGCGCGCACGTGTGCGCCAATTTGTGTTTGTGTGCTTGGAGAGGAATGGAAGGATTAGAGACAATAAGCCACAAATAGAATCCTCCCCAGCAAGACTGGTGTATGGACCAGTTGAGATTCTGTCATGATTATATTAGCCATAACACAGTTACCTAAGGCCTCTTGCTCATTAGTATTTAAAAGATTAGCTGTTTCTTGGAGGAAGAGAAATGAGTTAGATCTATCCATTCCTAATTGATTTACTAGTGAGAAGGATAATTACTTCTAGGCTGACCTGCAGAAGTACAATAGGAGTTATCTGTCAGAGTTCTTTGAAGCACAGAAGGGTTCTATTTGGTTGTTAAATACACATTATATATTTCATCGAATGCTATTTATACCAACAATATTTTTGCGATTCAACAGCATAGCCATTGGACACAGTTTAGATTTGTGACAACACCCCCTCTCAACTGCACTTAAAATAATCTTTTTAAGATATGTTTTTGCTCCGTTGGTTAGCACTGGGATGGGAGGGAGAGGAGGGTACCCTTTGGTGGTAAGATGGCAAGTTATATAAGAAAGTTCCAATACTTTGTCTTTAGGAAGAAGAGCTAATGTGGCAAGTCTATTTCATAGTTATGTAGAACTCAAACGGTCCTTGGGGATAATCTAGACCAGAGCTGTCAAATAAATGGATTGTATTGGTGCTGTAACACTCTTGTGCAGCTGAACTAGATTAAAATATAATTTGCAAATATTTAACACAAAATAAAATAGAACATAGATGTTATTATTATGTGGTTTTCTAAATCAATATGTGGTTGAAGGGATCCTTATATACAGTTTAGAGGCCCCTATTTCTATTCGGGTTTGACACCAAGGATTTAGCCCAACCTTCTCATTTTAAAGAGTGTCTCTGGCCCAGGGACGCTTTGATTTGATTTCAATCTATATTTTCTGATTCTAAATCCAGCCTTCTTTCTCCTATGTATCATATTGTCTTATCTCACCAGGTTAATAGTACTTATGTGAAATAGTGAAGTTTTTTCTTCTTCTAAATAGCATCATAAGTTGTTTATTTGTCTTTCTTTTTGAAGAGGATCAATCACATCCTGGGTGATGTCTTGACTTGCACTTGAATTGCATTTAAATGAGGCAGAGTTGTGCAAAGTCATTGGTCTTACTCTCTGTTTCAGAGTCATTGAAGAACAGTGGGAGGACAAAAGTCAAGATGACTGGAGATAGCCAAGGATGGGGTGGATGACCATGGTGTCTTTGATGCCTTACCAAACTCTAAGCACTCCATAGTTCCTGCTTCAGCTACCTTCATGACCACTGGAGAAAATTGTTTTCATTTGCCCATTCTGCCAGAGAAACTTTGTAGTAGACATCCCCCTGACTCACAAATTTGAGGTCTGTTGGTCACCCTCAGTTTGGTTTAGCCTATCTGCTGAGATGGTTTACCAGCATGTGGCTGCTGTGAATGCTATAGCTTCTTAGAGCCACAGGCAAGAGTTGGGTGAAGGTAGACACCAAAGGTGGGTGAACAACCCTAAAAAGACCTCAGTAAGCTCTCACAACAGAGATGCTGGTCCTTCCTGAACACTCCATCTATCCCACACCATAAACAGATGTAAGGAATTAGTAGCTAAACACCTTGGTAACAGTAAAAATAGCCTGATAACATCATAAGGCCTGACCATTGAATGAAGGTAAATGTTTAAGGATTAGCTTCACTTATGGTAGCCTTTACAAGGGAGGCTGGCCCAACTTTGAGTTAGTGGAGAAGAGAGATAACTATGCAAGAAGAACCCAGTTTTTGAAGACTCCCTTTTACTTTTCCAAGAGTACAACTGGGAGGGGAAGATGTAGAGGTAGGGTTTCTCTCTCCTCCCTCATTGGCAGTATCCAGTGGAGCAGAGGTTAGGTTTGTCCAGTAAAACAATATCTAGTGGAAATGATCGAAACAAAGCCGAAAGGAGCAACACAAGGATACCAGCAGCCTTGTGGCACCAAAGATATGAATTGCCTCTTATTGTACCTGCCTTGGCCTTATGTGTTCCATATGTGTGCCTCTTGACTTGGAAACTACATTCATCCTTTCTTTGGACACTTCGTGTATTTGTAAGAAAGTACTAAAGTACTTTAAAGTACTAAACCCATATTGTAGAGGAAAGATAGAGTGTTGCTACTGTTGTCACTATGCCATTTTTATAAATGCCTTTGCTATGAACCAGTTTTGTTCTCTGGTTGACTAGAGTAAAGGTAAATACATTGATGGGCGCTCTTGAGTTTTAAGAGTTCAGACTCACAGAATATGTTCAACCTGGAATAGACATCATCCAAGAGACATAACCTTTGAGTTAGGGAAGTAGCCCAAAGTGATACTGTACTTATTATGTGCTTGACCCTGTGCTAGCACTGTAAGAGTCATGGTAGAGATATGTAATACATAAGCTCTGTCCTTAACCGATTAATAATTTAAATAGGAAGATCTTCAGCCTGAAGTCAAGTGACCTAGGATTGAGTCCTAACACAACCATTTACTAGCTATGTGGTTTTGAATAAGCCACTTCTCATTGTTCCTCATTTGTAAAATGAGGGGAGGGATTGGACTGGAAGCTTTAGCAAGACATAAAGGATTTTCAGTAGCATCTATACATGTTTTATATATGATAACTGACTTAGATATGCTCAGAAAGAGATTTGATTGATCACTGAATGATGGACTCTTTTTGGACAGATCAACTTATGAAGATTATCTACTTAGATGTAGAAAGATTGTTAGCTTTGTAGGTCTTGGGAATACCTTAAACCAAAATGATAAAATCTCATTTTCTTAATATATTCATATATCATATGTTAACAATAGGAGGGGGGAGCAAAGATAGTAGAGTAAGGTAGGAACTCACTGAGCTCTCCCAAATTCTCCTCCAAACAACTTCAAAATAATGCCTCAAAATGAATTCTGGAGTGGCAGAATCAACAAAAGGATAGAGTGAAATAAATTAGAAGGTTGACAGAAAAGGTCTCTCTTGCTGAGGTGAGAGTAGAGTACAGTCCAGTGCAGGTGCCCCAGCGAAGCAAGTGCAGGCCTTGAGGGCAACTGAATCATCATCAACAAAAACTCTGAGAACTCTCAACCCATGGATGGTAAGTGGGCCACTCCACTGGTCAGAAGTATATAGGGGACACTTTGCTGGCACTAGGTGCTGGACTCTGTTGCATTGGCCAAAGTAGAATTGGCCAGTTGGAAAATGAAGCACAAAATTCATGGAAGAAAACAACTTCTTAAAAAGTAGAATTGAACAAATAGAAAAAGAAGTAAAAAGCTCACTGAAGAAAACAATTCCTTAAAAGTTATAATTGGAAGCTAATGAGTACATTAAACATCAAGAAACAGTAAAACAAAAGAATGTAAAAAGAAGAAAATGTGAAATATCTCAATTGTCCAGAAAATATATCAGAGAGAATTTAAGAATTATTGGGTTACCTGAAAGCCATGATTAAAACAAAGAGAGAGCATAGACATCATATTTCAAGAAATTATTAAAGAAAACCCCTTTGATATCCTAGAACCATGGGATAAAATAAAAATGGAAACAATCCACCGATCATGTTCTCAAAGAGATCCCAGAATGAAAACTCACAAGAATATTATAGGAAAATTCCAGAGTTCCCAGTTGCCAAGGAGAAAATACTTCAAGCAGCCAGAAAGAAACAATTCAAATATTGTGCAGTCACAGTCAGGCTTACGTAGGATTTAACAGCTTCTACATTAAACAACTAGAAGGCTTGGAATATGATATTCCAGAAGGCAAGGGAGCTAAGATTACAACCATTGAAACGGAGTATAATCTTTTGGGAGGGGAAATGGATATTTTTGATGAAATAGAACACTTTTAAGCATGCCTGATAAAAAGACTAGAACTGAACAGAAAATTTGATTTTCAAATACAAGACTCAAGAGAAACATAAAAAGGTAAATGGGAAAGATTCAGTAAGTTTAGGCTGTTTACATTCCTACATGGGAAGATGAAGCTTTTAACTCTTAAGAACCTGTTCATTATTAGGGCAGTTAGAAGGAATATACATAGGCAGAAGTCATGAGTTATGAGTTGAATATGATAGGATGATATCTGAAAAAACAAAATTGAGAGGTAAGAGGGATATACTGGGAGAAGAGGGAAGGGAGAGGTAGAATGGGGTTAATTATCTCACATAAAAGAGTCATGAAAGATAAATCATACTGAAGATGGAGAGGTAATGGAGGCAGGAAATGGTCGAATCTTATTCTTGTTGGAATTGGTTCAAAGAGGGAATAATACACACATTAAGTTGAGAATAGAAATCTCTCATACTCTATAGGGAAGTAGGAGGGGAGGGAAATAAGAGAAGAAGGGACTTAATGGAAGAGAGGCAGAATTGGGGTGGGGGAGGTGGTGGTCAGATGTAAAACACTTATGAGGAGGGACAGGGTGAAAAAAAGAGGGAGAGAAAAGAATAAATGGGGAAAATAGGATAGAGAGAAATGCATAGTAATCATAACTGTGAATGTGAATGTGATTAACTCACCAATAAAATGGAAGTGGGTAGCAGAGTGGATAATAAAACAGAATCCTATAACATGTTTACAAGAAACATACTTGAAGCAGAAGATACACACAGAGTAAAGGTAAAGGGCTCACACCAAATCTATTACATTTCAGCTTAAGTAAGAAAAAAGCAGGGGTAGCAATCATGATCTTAGACAAAGCAAAAGCAAAATTAGACCTACTTAAAAAGAGATAAGGAAGGAAACTACATTTTGCTAAAAGGTACCATAGACAATGAAGTAGTATCAATACTAAACATTTATGCACCAAATGGTATGGCATCCAAATTTTTAAAGGCTTTATTGTGTGCGTGGGAGGGGGTTATCTAAAAAACAATAGGTTCTGCTTCTTGTATGACCAGACAACTAGTAACAAAATAGTTGCTTATCAATTGTGGAATGGTCTTAACAAACTATGGTATATAAGTGTCAACAAATGAATATGAAGAATAAAGAAAATAGGAGATGACATATATGAAATGATGTAAAGTGAAGTAAATAGGTCCAGGAAAACAGTATGCACAATGACTACAAGAGTATAAGTTAAAAGAATAAACAATAAAAATTTAAACTGAGTATTAGTAATTAGGACCAAAGACCCTTAAGAAGAAATGAGAGCATTAGACTAGATGATCTATACATTTTCTTGCAGCTCTAAATACATGATCCTATTATCTCTATGGCCCCTAAAGCCCAATCTTTTATGGTTTAGAAATTGGGCATATAGTCTAGAGCAGGGGTCAGCAAACCATGGATTTGGTCCACTTGTTTTTGTCTGAAGTAACAATTATTTTTACATCTGTAAATAAAGTTTTATTGTATGTAAAAAGGTGAAAACTATTGTTACCTCACAGGCTGTAGAAAAGCCATAGTTTGCTGAAAGTTTGTCAATCTCTGTTCTAGAGGAGTATAAGAGAGGGGTCAGGGAGCACCACCATTGAATTGAAAGACTTAGAGCAGAATGAGCCTTTGTTTGAGACTTTCTAAAGCACCTCTCCATAAAGAATGTGGATTGCCTGATCATGCCTTTTAAGGACAAACAATACGAAGCAAAACAAAAATACAGCTCATAATGAAGGCTTGGTGCTTGGTGTGACTCCAAGTCAACTAACCAATTCTTCTTAGGGCTGTCCTCATTTTGCCTTTTTTTTATGCCTTCCTCATTGAGAAAGCATAGCCGATGGAGTTGAGGATATCTCCCTCCATCATGTGTCTCCCATTAATGGCTGCCTCATTGCAGGGATGAGATGTGTTCAGCCACACAGATGGAAAGAAGAGTTCCTGATTGCCATTCATTTTCTCTTTTTCTTATCTCAACTCAGGTCAAAAAACAAGAGATCTGAGAGGCGTTCCTGGCCTGAGAATCTGAGCCAAATGATTTATCTTGGGGACAGCCATGCCCTAGGAGGAAACCAGAAGACAGCTCCAAACCAGCTAATTTATCTAAGGGGGAGCATATATAACCACAGGCATGTCTGTTTACCTCTCTGAGCCTCAGTTTTCTCATTTGGAAATGAGGTTAAAAATATACCTACACCCTCAGAGTTCTAAGGAAAGTGCTTTGTTATCCTTAAGGCACTTTATAAAGGTGCAGTTTAAAAATATTATTATTTAACATTTTAGGAGAATGCTCAAATAAACAAGGCATGAAACCTGTCATCAAAGAGCTTACAACCTACTGGGGAAGAGATGATATCACAAATAGTGATAATAAAAGACATGTGTCCAATGAGTGAGTGTTTGAGGACCAAGCAGAAGGGAGGTATGTGGAGGAAGGAGGAAGGATTTCTGATTACAGCAAAGCAATACCCTTGGAAATGTTGACAGCTCTCCAAAGGGACTCAAGGAGAAGGCAAATTGAACTTGTTTGGACTGATATTTTCCTTTAAGATTTAAATAGGACAGCATCTCCATCAGATGGTCTTCATTACTTTGGATTGTGCTGGTTTGCTCTTTATGACTGAGCAGGATTCTGATCAGTAATCCCCTCTATATTATCTTTACATGTGGTTGTCCAGCCCTTACCCAAAGATTTCCAAGAAGAGAGAAGTGTGTTCATTGCTCCAAGCCTGTTATTTGGTGGCCTCTTCTTGATCATATTCTGGGGCTTCTTCCTACCTTCTTGTTTTTGCAAGCTTTAGATATTCCTGCTGTACTTCTATTTAGAGTGATCTCAGGTGGGTTTGTCTCTGGGGACTTTGCTTATATGTATGTGACTTACCATATTGTTTCTGGCTGCCAGAGAACCTCCCTTAATACTGGTGGTGAAACAAGACTTACATATATGAAACAATAATGAAACAATTTATTCATTCAACAAATATTGACACCTATTTCATAGAAGACTGCATCTGTGCTAGCTGCTGAGAGGCATATAGGGATGAATAAAACATGTCAAAGAGTAGTGGGAAATAAGGTTGAATAGGGAGGTTGCTGCCAATTTATGGAGAGCCTTGAGAGCCAGACAGGGGAGTTTAAATTCCATATTGTGGATAATAGGTGGCTATTGGGTGGATGATAGGTTCTTGAAAATGGATGTGGCATGATGAAAGTTTTGTTTGATAGCAAGTGAATCCATAATTATGGAGAACAGAAATGATGGACAGCAGCTGGGAGTGGTTATAGAACATCTGCTAATGTTATGTGGACTTGGGCATGCACTTCATTTGGAATTTAGCAGAGATTAGTTGCCACCATTGCATTTTCAATTCAATTCAACAAACATTTATTATACATCAGTTAAATACAATGTGAAAAGCAGTCTTGTCTACTGGATAGAAGGTGGGCTTTGGAGTTAGGAATACCTTGCTATTGTTTATTCATTTCAATCATGTCTGACTCTTCATGACCCCTTTTGGGGTTGTCTTAGCAAATATACTGGAGTTGTTTGCCATTTCTTTCTCCAGCTCATTTTACAGACAAGGAAACCAAGGCAAACAAGGTAAAGTCACTTGCCCAGGGTCATATAACTAGTAAGTGTCTGAGGCCAGATTCGAACCCAGGAAGACAAGTCTTCCTGACTTTCAGGCCACATCGCTCTATCCTTGGCACCACCTAGCTGACCCTGCTGCCTTTGAAACATTATAGCCATATAATCTTGGACAAGTCACTTAATATCAGGGCCTCAGGAAACTTTCTAAGACTACAGACTATTCACCAATTGCTCTGCATGGGTCCTACACTGAGTTTCCTATAGTGATGAAATCACAGGTCTAGAATGCATTCCTCCTAAATACTCTCACCTCCTATAATGTGTAAAACCCCATATTAAACACTTAGAAACAAAATATAAAAATGAAGAAGTCTCTGCTTTCAAGAAGCTTACACCCCATGGTGGGTAATGAGTAAGGAAGGGATATAGTTCATCTTTTTTACATCTAGGTTCTGTGCCTCCAACTATTTGTAGGCATCCAGAGAACAGGGACCATGCCTAATTCATCTTCATGTTTTCCAGGGTTCTGATGATAGAGCCTTGAACAAAGAAGTTGCTGAATAAATGTTTGTTGTAGATCAGTGATTTCCAACATTTTTGAGATAGACACAGTGTATATACCATCAGAACATTTCATGAACCACTATAAGATAATAGTTGTACTATTAGTGTCTGTTAATGGAGAAAATGTGAAACTGGTTATGGACTCCTTGAACTCACTCCTTGGGGGACTGAGAGTAAGGGCTGAGTATAGTTGGGAAGACTCTTGCTAGGCAGAAGAACTCAGGGGACAGTCAGTGATGGAAGCTGTGTTGGTTTGGACGATCTGATGTGGAATGTGTATAAGGAATCAATGATTGGGGTGCAGGTCAGGTAATTAGATAGTAGTTGAAAAGGGCATGTTTTCAAAATTCAGGAATGGGGCCTTTCTGAATGCTCGTTTTTTCAAATTAATGCCCTCTTAAAAGTATAAAATGTGATTCTTCTGGGGTAGGAGTGGTTTCTCAAAGTTGGGGAGCTTCACATCCTACCACTGAGTAACAATAAATGTTGCAGTTTCTTCAAGTGAAATATTAAATTTTGAGGCAAGATGATCTTTAAAGTTCCTTCCATCCCAATCCTGTGTCCTAATTCAACCCTTCCACTTTATAGATAGGTCAACACAGGCCCCCAGAGGTGAAATACTATACCTGAGGTCACATAGGTAGCATGAAAGAAAATTTGAATGTAGGTTGTCTGACAGAGTCACCCCAGGCAGCCAGCCCCTTTGCTGTATAACTCCTGGGATGAAGATGGGATCAGGATGCTTTTTTCTTTGCCCTCTTCTCTGATTTCTGTTTTTTTCTTCCTTTTTGATCAGCACTGGGACTCCTTGGCAAATATCTGAGTTGCAGCCAGAATCCGAAATGGATTTGCTGCTATTGGCTCCAGTGCACCCTAAGATGGGGCCACTACATCCCTGACCCAGGCCTCCATTTGTCCCTGATCCCAGCTTCTTGCCTTTGGCTATCAGGTCAGCATGTAGGCAATGCATCTGCCTCTGAATCAGCCCTCTAGCCATTTAGCGGTCTTGAGGATCCTAGGGAACTTTTCCCTCATTATATAGATGGTCTCAGCATCAGTGTCTGCTGTGAGCTGACTACTGTCACTCTGACCTTGGACTGGTAATGAGGAGACAGGGTGAGGGAAATGAGCTCCCTGCCAGTAGCAATCTCTCTGCTTGGCTAATCTCACTGAAGAAGAAGAAGTGCAGCCTCCTTCTATTGGGGCTTTTTGGGCTGTTGTTAAAGAAAGAAAACTCTTCCCCGAAGGCAATGAAATCCATTTACTTTGTAACTGTGCATTGGGGCAAGAGTGAGAATACACTGCCTTAGTGTGCCTTTGTCTATCAGAATGTGCTTGCTCAGGGTGCTCTGAAAGCTCACCCCGAAACAGTCTGGCACAGGGGAGTGAAAGTGGTGATGTCTCACTGGGAGGCAAGAAGCTATACAACCTCATTAGGATAAGAGGTTTAACACCAGCCCTACTTACCTCCTTAAACATATTTTCCTTACATGCTTCTTTCATCCTTTTAACTTCTCCTCCTCCTCAAATATCCTCAGTGATTCTTTATTTTCTCTCTAATGGATCCCAGCTTTCCCTGATGGTTTTCAAAGCCCTACATGATCTGACCCCACTCTACTTATCCAGTCACATCTCTCAGGACTTTTAAACATAGACCCTGGCTTATAATCACCTTTCTGGATCACCTTCTAACCACCAGTTCTATCACCATCTCTATGTTTAGAATAATGATACTGGTAACAGTTATCACTTATATAGTGACTTAAAGATTACAAGTTATTTTACAAATATCTAATTTTATCCTAATTTATAACCTTGAGACAGAGCTGCTATTATTATCCCTATTTTGTAGAGGAGGAAACTGAAGCAAAAAGAAAATAAATCAGAGGTATAGACCATACAGCTTGTCTGAGTACAGCCGAAACATCAAAATATAATGTGTAAATATTTAACAAAATAAATAAAATACAATAAAACATAGATAATATTGACATGTGGTTTTCTAAGTCAACATGTGGCCCTCAGAGATGCTTATTATGGTGTAGAGGCCCCCATTTCTATTTAAATTTGACATCACTGGGCTAAATAACTTGCCCAGAGTCACACAGCTAGTAAATGTATCAGGCTAGATTTGAACTCACCTCTTTCTGACTATGTTCACCAGTCTATCCACTATGCCATCTAGCTGCCCGTGGTCCTTCCCCCTTCAATTTAACTTAGTTACCCAATAAATTAAGCAGCAGCCAAACATGCAGTTTAATAAGAATTGGGTCTGTGCTTTCCAGATACTCACAACTCAGGGTATGCTGAAGCCAGCTGAACTATCACTCAAGAATAGATTGTGAAATTTTGAGTGAGAACATTTAGATCTCAGAAATCAGGAAATGCTACAAGTCAGGGCTTGATTTATTGTGTTGTTGAGTGTCCAGACTTAAAAAAAGTGATGGAGAATATGTTAAAAACACAGATTAAATTTAGAAATGTGTTATGGGTATATTTCCCCCCTCCCACAGAGAGCTAGTTGTTAAATATTTACCAACACATCCACTGCTCCGAGCCCTAAAGGAAGATGTGATGGAGGCACAAGTACCTATTCAGCCTTCATTTTCTAGCTTGTCTTCTCTCCTCAAGTTCATTTCAGCAACTGCTTAGGATGTGCCTTTTCTATACAAGGCTTCTGTGTTCATCAGTAGGGTATAAAGACCACAGTGGAATGGTCCTTGCCTGCATCCTGCTGGGGAGATGCAAAAATACAGAAATACAAAGTTTACACAAAATATGAAGTGGTTTCAGTGGGGAGAGAGTGCTCACAGCTGTATGTATCATCTGTAACATGAAGATGATACCTCCCAAGATTATCATGAGGCACAAGGTGTTACATAAATGTCATGTATTATATTATTATCTTATCTCTCCAGCTGGATTATCAAGTCCTTGAGGGGAGGGTCCGTGTATTCTGTTGTTATCCTCTTTGCCCCTGCATCCTCCCTCTAGTCATTGATCAAGTGCAGAACCCCATAACTGGAACTCAGTCAGTACTTGCTGATTTATTTTTGAAATGAGAACAATTGATGTCTTGTTAGGCCTTTGCTGGCAGAAATGGAGGCTTGTGGGCAGCCTTCTCTCCTGAGGGACTTGATGCCTAGGCTCATTCCTTCTTCTTTGTCACGCTTTAGACAGAATTGAGGAAACTCCATTTCTTTACTCTATATGAGGTTGTGTTCCTCAGGTGCCCAATGCCAAGAAAGAGCTTAATCCAAAATTCATAGGATCATCAGAATCCAAGAAGGATCCTTGAGGGGTCATATAGTCCATCTTTCTGTCCTCAAAACACCCCACAAGGGGAAAGAAACCCTTCCCTTTTTGTTTTTCTCTGAATTTCTTCTACCTCTTCCAGGCTATGTGGAACACGCCTCACTGTTCAGGGAGCTTTTCCTTTGTTTAACCTTAATCCCTTGCACTGCAGTTTTAAGTCCCTTCATTCTTGTTCAATCTTTGGTTCTATCCTTCTTGTTAAGGACTCCTATTTAGCACTGAGGGCTGTGCTCTTAGCTGAGCTTTACCAGCAGTATTCTCCCAGCCTTTTCCAAACCAGTGCTAGTCATTGAGAATGGAATAGCTGTTAAAGTAGTGACAGAATCTCTCTTGGTCATCCAGAAAAATGTATTTTCAAAAATCTATAGCCTAATCTCAACCAGATACTTTGTGACTTTGTGTCAAAGAGGAACAGATTTTTCTTTTTTTGGGGGGGGGGGTAATATTCTGTGTTAGGTTTCTTTGCAAAAACGCCACACTAAAAATCCAATTTAAGGACTTGGCTCAGCATACTTAAACAGTTCCCAAGAAGTGCTGCAAATGGCTAATTTTTTTTTATTATTCCTTTAAAATGCCTGGATGGTCTTATTGCAAATCATACATTTATTTTTAAAAATAAATCCTATATGCAAACTACAAAAGGTTCTGTAGAGAGAAGACAGGTTACAAGTTTATATGCTCTGAATTTTCAAATAAAATGCAAAATAAAAAACCTGATAATCATTTTAATGAGCTCCTAAATAAGTTCCTAGCTGCTTTGGTCTTCAGTACTTTATATGGGCAGAAAAAAAAGATATATGTATATATGCATATATATACATATATTTATATGTATGTATACATTATATATATGTGTGTATATATAGTATGTGTGTGTGTGTGTATGTGTGTGTATCTCCCTCTGAGGAAAGCCCTCTGCTAATAAATGGTGAATTTCCAAGAATCATGCTGCATTGTACATGGCCTCAGACCTGTTCCTTTTTGAAACACATAAAAAGCAGAGTGAACATTTGAGATCAGCTTCCCCTCTTTTTTTTCTTCCATTTTCCCTTGGGTCATTCTGGCGCCCGATGAGATCAGTACCTCCCTGATTCTCAAAGGTTCTCTGGCTTTGTCCCTAAGAATCTAAAAAGGAGAAAAAGATTGAACTTTGAGAATACCTGGAGGAGAGTTCAGTCTCAGTTCTTTTTGCTTTTCCTTCTGTCCATTTTTTCTTCCTTTCATTCCTCAACTCTAAAAAGAGTGGCTGCTGTGGTCCCGATATAAAGCTGTTAATTTACGAGGTATGAAAAATGAGGTAGTTGGGAATTAATGAGGGGGGAATCATTTCTCTCCATCAGCAGAATGATCAATCAATAACAAGAAGTTAGCAACTTTTGGTTTTAAGAGGTGAGAGAAGATTAAAAACAAGGTAGAGAGAGATGGGGACACTACTTCTGGTTGGGAAGAGACAGAGGAGGCCAGCCTCACAGGGAGCTCCAATTCCTCAAAACAAAGCAGATTGAGCCTCACCATGAATGGAGAGATGGAGATGCCAAAGGTCAACTCTCCTTGCTAAGGCCAACTTTAGAAGATTACACCAGACTTAGAACTAGGGGAGCTGGTTCCCTGCCAACAATTTGTCATGCTAGTAGTGATCTGAGATTAATCAGCCAAAATAACAATATTGAATAGACAAATGAAAAAACATTTATTAACTGCTCACTATGTGAAGTAATGCTTGCTACTATACTAATCAGTAAGAATCCAAATAGAAAAGCAAGGTATACATGGTTCAAGGAGCTCACATCATAATAAGAGGAGACGAAACAGAAAGGAGGTTTGAGTGGCAAGTAGAACCCATCGTCTTTGGGCACAGTGGCACTACATAGGTAGTCCGTCATTTTTTTGTTGTTTCCTTTGGTAAAACCACGTCTATTTGAGAAATTAAAACATATGATGGTGGCGAGAACCTTCTTTCCTAGTTGTTTGGTAGCTGTGGCTACTGAGGAGTCTAAGGCTATAGTACCTAAAGAGGCAGTTGATAGATTGCATCTCAACAAAGGTTGCTCCCCTGAATGATATCTGTGGCAACCACATTGGTAGCAGGATTGGTAGTCTTGAGAACATGGTTGCTGCAGGAATTTGGGGGCTTATCTGCCTATTGGTGGAGCTGACTGGCAATTGGCATTTGTGGGGTTGGGCATGATGAGTTTCTTCATCTTCAATTTCTAGGGTTGTTCCACTAGATAGTGACTATGGCTGTTGGCCTGGAAGCAAGATCAGTGGTTCAGGGAGTACCGAAATTCCTGAGGCTCTTAGGCTTTAGGTCCTATGCTACCTCCACCAGAGGGAAGATGATGACCAAGGTGGCAACATTTTTTCTACTTGCCTGGCATATGCTCTTTTCTGTCTCTCTCTTAGGATGCCTTGCTGCTTCCACTAGGCTGACATGCCTTCCATCTCAATCGTAGTTGGTTAGCAGTTTGTGGTAGTGGTTACAAGGATGGTGGGTCCCTTCTCCAAAGAGCTTACTCCCTTGGACAATGTTTATGAGGGCTAGACTGTAGATCGTGTATCAAATAAGTATAATACAAAATAGGATATGGTAAAGGTATGAAGCTTATAAAGCACTATGAGTTTAGATTGTGAATATCTAATAGCAGGAGGGATGAGAAAAAACTCTCTGAAAGAGATAACATGATGTTGGAGTGTGCATTCTGTGATGAGCAAGCAAGTTATTACTTGAGACTCCATGTCTCGGATCCAGAGACCATTAGAACTGGAAGTTATTTAGTTTGAACCTTTTCATTGAACAAGTGAAAAAATTGAAAGCTGAGTGTAGATAATGACTTGCCCAAAATCCCTTAGCAAGCTGGTGGCACATGATTGTGATCTAAGCTATATGTCTGAAATATATCTCTCCTTGTTGCACCTACATACAGTCAATCTAAGTAATTAAATAAAAAAGGATGGACGGGTACTTGGAAAATTGGCTCAGACAAGATCACAGTCAACAAACTTTTGAGCTTAAAGTGTATTTAGGGTCATGGTGCTAGGCATAGAAAAGAATGACAAAGAAATAATAAGGATATTGAGGAAAATAAGATGCAATTCTCCAGCTGGGACTTGGGCTGGGATTCTTCACTGTGCATATTAAAACATTCCATAGATTAAGTATTTATTAAGTAATTACTATGTACCAGGCACTGTACTAAGTGCTGTATATGCAAATACAAGCAAAGACAAAAACCACAAAACAAAACCCGAGTCTTCAAGGAACTTTGGGGGAAAACAAACACTTAAAAAAGTAGCTACAAGGGTGGAGTGAGAGCGAAAGATGGTATCCAAGTAGAACAGTGAGGAGAAGTAGTCCAGAGAATCAGAGGCTGATCCAGATTAGAAGTGAGTGTGGCTGACGTGAATGCTTCCTCAAATGGCTATTATGAAGAGAAACTTACCAGTTGGAGGAAGACATAGCAGGAACAAAGGCATCTCTACTATAAGAAGGCTACTGGGTCAGAGGTAGAAAAGTAGTTTGGATAGTCAGAAGCTGAGCCTGATAGGTGGAGATAACATTCCTTCTACTTCCCCACCCCACTCCTTTTCCTGGAAGAATCGTTGACTCTACTCCTGGCCCTGCTGAGAGAAGTTGTTAGTGTCAAAGAGGATGGAGTAGTAAGAACTACTTAGAAAAAACTGTGCTTGGAATAATGAACTGGTAGCTTCCTGGTCTTAGCTGCCTCCTCTTGATCCCAGATCATATAGCATTAGCATTTGATGGCTTAAAGGAGACCAGGCTCACAGACACAAAGGTTGTAAAAAGTTATTTTATTGAGAAGATTCTCTCTGCATTAATGACTTCTCATCTCTGCTGTGTGGAGAACCTGCCTGCTGGACTCAAAACCTGCTGTAAATGGTCAGTAGTATTACATGGCATTGTGTTCACTTTAGTAATGAGCGAGATCTTTTTTATCTTTTTTCTTGATAGCTTCAAGACTTTCTGTGTGTTCTTATCAGAGTCCTTTGGGTCCCTATCTCCCAGGACAGCCCAACTGCTAACCAGGGCCTGGATAATCAAGCAGATGAAAGCTTCCATGAGAGTTCTTGAACAACAATAGTGTAATTGGCTTAAAATTTTTTTCCCTAAAACTCTGCTTTCGTCATAGAATTCTTACTCCCCATCTTCTGTTCAGCTTAAGAATCCTTCTTTGTGGGGAGCGGAGCCAAGATGGCAGCTGGAAAGCAGGGACTAGCATGAGCTCCCCGCCAAGTCCCTCCAAAAACCTATAAAAAATGGCTCTGAAATAATTCTAGAACAGCAGAACCCACAAAATAGCAGAGGGAAGCAGGGCTTTAGCCCAGAACAGCCTGGATGGTCTCTAGGTATGGTCTATCCCGCACAGAGCTGGAGCTGAGGGGAGCAGAGCTGAGCGGAGCAGAGCCCAGCATGGGTGGTGTGGACCAGCGAGACCAGGAGCCGGGCAGACTGTGCCTTAGCG
>CM053624.1:82355019-82398693 GCA_028646595.1 Phalanger gymnotis
TCTGGGGGTTGGGAGTTCTGTTCGGGACAGACCTTACCCCGAGACCATCCAGGCTGACCTGGGCTGGAGTCCTGCTTCCCTCTGCCCCTTTGTGGGTTCTGTAGTTCTAGAATTGGTTCAGAGCCATTTTTTCATAGGTTTTTGGAGGGACTTGGTGGGGAGCTCACACCAGTTACTGCTTTCCAGTCGCCATCTTGGCTCCGCCCCCTACCCTTTCCTTTTTTACATCAGCTGAAGCATAGTACATTCTATTCCAGACCTTTATTTTAACTTTGTGTGTCTTTCTGTTTCAAGCATGTCTCTTGTGAGCAACATATTGCTGGGTCCTGATTTCTAATCCATTCTGCTATCTACTTCCATTTTATGGATGAGCACATCCCATTCCCATTCACAATTATGAATCCTGTATACTTCCCTCCATCCCATTTTCTTCTGTTTTTTTTCCTTTCATTTTCTTTTTTATTCTGTCTCTCCTCAAGCGTCATTTTGCTTCTAACCACTGCCTCCCTTTTATCATCCATTCTCCTTCCTCTTACCTCCTTCCCATCCTATTTCCCTATTGGGTAAGTTACATTTCTATATGCAACTGAGCATGTATATATACATATATATTCATATATATATATATATATACATATATATGTTTCTGTCTCTTTGAACCAATGTTAATGAAAATGAGGTTCAAGCATTGTCCACCCCCATTTTCCCCTTCATTGTAAAAGCTCTTCTTTGCACACCTCTTTCTTTTGAGAAAATTTCTTTCATTCCACCTTCTCCCCTTCTCCCCTTCTCCCAGTGCATCCTTCTTTCTCACCCCTTCATTTTTCATGGAGAGCATTCCAACATAAACTATTCACATCCATGCCCTTTGTCTATGTAAACTCTTAACTGCCCTAATAATGATAAAATTCTTAGGAGTTACATATATCATCTTCCCATATAGGAATGTAAACAGTTTACCTTTATTGACACCTTTATGATTACTCCTTCATGTTTATGTTTTTATATTTCTCTTGAGCCTTGTTTTTGAATGTCAAATTTTCTATTCAGCGCTAGTGTTTCCATCAGGAATACTAGAAAATCTTCTATTTCATTAAATATCCACTTTTCCCCTGAAGGATTATATTCAGTTTTGCTGGGTAGGTTATTTTTGTTTGTAGTCCTAGCTCCATTGCCTTCCAGCTCCTTTAACATGGAAGTCATTATATTTTGTGTGATTCTGACAGTGGCACCATCATATTTAAACTGAATCTTTCTGGCTGCTTGAAGTATATTCTCCTGGAACTGAGAGTTCTTCCCCCATGAACTGCACAGAGCCAAGCTCTAACATCAAACTTGAAGTCAAGAAATAGACTTGAAGAATGAACAATCTAAAAAGAATCACATAAAAAACTCTTGTGGTGGCAGGGATGCTTGAGAAATAAACCCAAAAGAAAAAAGGATTCCAAAATATCTGCAAGCAAAACCACAAATAGAAACACAGTTTGGGCACAAGTTCAAATCAAATTCCTAGAAGAGATGAAGCAAGAATTTTTAAAAGTCAAAAATGTTTTTCTAATACATGAAATGAGAGCAATAGAGGAAAAAATTGGAAAAGAAATGGGAGTTATGGATGAAAGAACTGGAAAGGAAACTAACAGCTTGGCACAAGGGGTACAAAACCTTGTCCAAAAAATAAACTCTCTGAAAGTTAGAATGGACTTAGAAGTTGATGACTACATGAGACAAGAATAAGTTAAAAGCTGAAAAAAAAAGAGAAGACGATGTCAGGTTTCTTAGAGGAAAAACAACTGACCTAGAAAAAAATATTGAGGAGAAAAAAATTTAAGAATTATTGGACAACCTGAATTTCATGACCAAAAATAAAAGAGAGATGGCATAATTTCAAGAAAATCTTAAAAAAAAACTGCCCACTTTTTTTTAGAACTAGAAGGCAAAGTGAAAATAGAAAGAATCCATCAATCACCTCAAGGAAGGAACCCCAAAATGAAGTTCCTGGGATCATTACTGCCAAAGTCCAAAGCTCCCAGTTCAAAAGAAAAATACTTAAAGTAGTCAGAAAGAAAGTATTCAAGTACGGAAGGGCCACAGTCAGGACAATACATGATTGAACAGCCACCACCCTAAGGGAACAGAGTGCTTGGAAGATGAAATGCCAGAAAGCAAAGGATAATGACTTAGAGCCAAGAATAACTTACTTAGCAAACCTGAGATAATGCAATAAAGGGAGGAAATGAACCTTTAATGAAATAGAGGACTTTTAGGAATTTCTGATGAAAATACCAGAGATATAAAGAAACTTTGAAGTTCACAGAAGTTGAAAAATATAAAAAAGTCATAGGATCTAAACATTCAAATATGGGGAAATGATACATGAGTCCAATCTGAACTTTATCATCATCAGGAGTCAGAGAGGGAGTCCAACAAAACTTGGAAGTTGTTCTATTCTGTGTTGATGATCTTAAGAGAAGAATGGAAAGAAAGGAGAAGAGCAATTAACCAGGGAAGTAAAACAAAGAAAGATTAGGAAAAATGATCTAACATAATCAGGATGCCAAAACAGAGATCTATATAAATAAGAAGGAGGAAATGGGGCGGGGAAGCTTACACTGAAGTTTACTCTCATCTGAATTGGTCAAAAGAAAGAAAAATGAACCACAGAGTTGGGTACAAAAATACATTTCATTCAACAAATAAATAGGGAAGGTTAAGAAAGAAAATTAGAGAGAAAGTAGATTAGGAAGGAATCCTAAGCAAAACAAATTCTAAGTAAGGACATACCAAAAAAAGATTTATAGCTTTTTTGATGTAGCAAAGAATGGGAATCTGAGGGGGTGTCATTTAATTGGGGAGTATCTGAACAAGTTGTGGTTATATAACTATGATTGAATATTATTGTGCTGTAAAAAATTATAAAGGGGATTGTTTCAGAGAAATCTGGAAACATAATACAAAGATAATGCAATGCCCATAATTCCCAGAGAAACATCACTGTATTAATTGACACAGAATGAAGTGAACAGGACCAGGATAGCAATTTATACAATAATGATAATATGGTAAAGACAAAGAACTTTGAAAGAATAAGGAACTCTGATCAGTATAATCACTAAGCACAATTCTAGAGGACTAATGATGAAACATCCTACCCACATCCAGATAGAGATGTGAAGGACTCAGAGTGCAGAATGAAACACATAATTTTTTAGACATGGCCAATGTGGAAATCTGTTCTGCTTGATTATACAAATTTGTAAAAAAAAAAAAAAGTCATTTTTCTTTTGTTCTCAATTTGGGGCAGAAGCTTGGGTGAAAGAAAAAAAGCAGATTAACAATTAAATAATTAAAAAGAAAATAATTTTTTAAAAAATTTGAGGAGAAAAAGATGATTTTCACAATAATTCTGTGAAGTAGGTACTACTGTTATGATCCCAATTTTACAAAAGAGGAAACTGAAGCTCAGAGAAGTTAATGATTTATTTCCGGTCATACAGATAATGAGTGTCTGGGGTGATTTTTGAACCTACGTCTTTTGTCTCCAAGGCTATCAGGATCTGCTGTGTTACATTGTCTCTCAGTTGAGTTGGACCTTGAATAGACAAGAGCTTGAGAGCAGAAGAGGTGTAGCTAAAGGAAGTATAGGGAGGAAAGACCAATCTAAGAATGAGAGATGGTATGAGCAATGACAGAGAGGTGGGAGAGATGAAGTTTTATGACAAAGAACAAAGGATGGTCCGATTTGAGTGGAATCTAAAATAGAGTATTATGTCCCAACTCTTCCTGGGTTCCAAAGCCATTTATTAAAGCCTATTCTCTCTTCATCTATGCAACTTTATTTCCTCCTCATGTCTAAGATGAATCTTACAGTCCAGTCAGGTAGGTTTCACTGTCTCGCATGCATTCCCTGTTCATTCTCTCTTCTTTGTCATTGCCCACACTATATCTCTTCTCCTCTGTCTCTCCTTACAAGTTTTATCCATCCTTCAGGACCCACCTCATGCCTTGCTTTCTCAATGCAGCTTTCCCATATGTCAGTACATGCAGATCTTACCTGCTTCACTTATATCTCTTATTTCACTTGTAACTTCTCTCTTGTGTTATCTATGTTAGATTTTGTCCCCACAGATAGACTGTTGGACCCTTGAAGGCAGGGATAAAGTTTTAACAAGTCTTTTATTCTATAACTTGAAACACTCAATAAAGACCTGATAGAATCTGGCTATAAATTCTACCAGAGTATAAGTCATTTCTTTCTTTCTGTGCCATCATAGCACTTAATACAGGGCTGGGTACATACTGAAATAAATGGACAGACATTTGCTGATTTGTAGAATTTTACCTTTTTTCCACTACAATATTTTAACAACCAACCCTCCCACCTGTACAGTTTCCAAACCATTTTCACATTTGATCCTCACAGCATCTTATTTGATCCTCACTTAAATATCTCATTTGATAGTCATAACAACCTTGCGAAGTAGGTGGAGCAAGTGTTGCTATTACTAGTTTCTGGATGGGGAAGCTTAGATTTAGAGTGGACAGCTGAAAAGACCAAGTTCACAAACCTCACAATTCCATGGGCTAGGGCAAGAACCCTGGTCTTCTAATTCATAGACTCATATGCACTGCACCATATTGCTTCCAATGAAAAGCACAGTTCAATCTAATTGCATAGGGAGTAATGGATGATACCAGTGACCAGAGCCAATACTTTAAAACAGAATGTAACAAAGACAGTATGGTGCCCAGTATATGACAGCAAGCTGCAACAAGTAGAGAGTGAAGGTATGTGGAGTTTACAGTTGAAGCATAAATAGGATCTTTGTCATCGAAACTACAAGAACAACTAAGAGATTTTACGACCTTTGATTTTGTCCCTCTTTGACCCTGAGAGGCAAAAAAAGTAAAAACAAGTTAATGTGCTATTTTTCAAGGGCACAAATCTCTCATGATCATTCAGGTACCCAATTTCAGATCTCAGACAAAAGACACATCATTTTAAATCTCTCCATAGGTCGGTGTTTTTCTCATGTACCTTCAATCTTCCTCCCTGGGCACTAAAGGGAAAAAAAACATACATGCAGATTTCCCAAAATGCATCATGATGCCAAAGGTAGAGAAGTATAATGTTGTCAATGACCTTTTCTCATTATCTGATTTATCAGTCACATTAGTTGCCGTCACAAAGAACAGGTACAGGGGAAATGGGATAATTAATTTTCCCCAATGTCCTCAGGCTCCTGCTTCTATAATGAAAACCATCACTGAAGTTTTGAATGTTTAAAGTTGTGGGGAGCATATGGTTATTAGCTGGCCATCTCTGGAGCTCCAAGCTTCTAGTCAAAGATACAGAATCCAACACAATTGGATATATTCTAAGCTACTCTGTTAGCCCATGAGGCTGGCAGGACAAAGCTCCCACCTGGTAGAGATGTCTGGGCGGGGAATTGGGAGGACAACAAATGTGGATGAGTTCTCGAATTTAATCAGAATTGTCCAAAGAGATCTTATCCCCAAATAGCTAGGAGAGCCCAGTTTGTTACACTATTTATTGGACACGTGAGGAATAAGAGTATGCTTACGGGAAGGGGTGGGGGAAAACATATAATATGAGTAGTGGAGACTTTGGACATCATCTAGGTCTAGGCCAGCTCCTTCAATTTTTAAAGGAGGAAAGGGAAAAGAAAAGATGTTAAGTGATTTGACCATGGGGTCAGGGACAATTTTCAATTGCAGGACTAGAAACAACATCTCCTGATTCCCAGTCTATGCTTAAGAACAAAACAAAACAAAAAATATCACATTGTATGCTATAAGAAAATAAAACCATCCACAATCAGTTACAGAGAGAGTCCCAATATAATGGGTCACAGAGACAGAAACAAAAACCATCAGGCAAGCAGGTGTATGTTACACATTATATGTTGTCCCATGCTGGGCATTGTGAGGTGTCCAACAAGAACAATACCAGGCCCCTACCCTCATAGGTGTTTAATCAGGAAGACAGGACCTAGACATATGAAGTATAACTAGCTTTACAAAGCAGTAGTGTAATAAGTGCCCCAAAAAGAACATAGCTAATAAGCGGGATTGGAGTATTTTTCTGGTTGACAGCAGACCAAATTCAGCTTGTATAACCATCAATCATATGGACCAATTCCATCCTATCACTATCACCCGTCGGGTGCTGGTGGGAAGACAGAGGGGCAGCAGAGTATAATCAAAGACAGCCTCCAGCAGGGGGGGAAGCACTTGCAAATTAAAGTCTAGGGAAAACGGGCTCACTATCTCTTTTCGCTAAGTTTTCCTGGGGAAAAAATAATGAGGCCCAAACTAGGAGGTTTTAGACAGTTTTAGCAGTCAGCTCTATCAGGGGAGTTGAAGTTTACAGCCTCATTTTAAAGACTCACACTGTCTGTTAGGTCTCCGATGCGGTGGCAAAAGTCAGTGTATTCTGCCAGAGAAATAAACACAGGTCATTTTGTGTGTAACCAACTTACACCCTCACTTTCTAGGGAGGACCAGATCCTCCCAGGAGTCAGCTCCCTTTCAGGGCATGATAGAGAATATGGCACCCTTCTAGCTGCCAGCCACTTCCATGAAGCCTTCCCTGCCTATTCTATCCCACTGTGATCTCTCTAGCCTCTGAATTTACTTATTATTTGTGCTGCTCATTTGGAAATTTTCATGCACAGACCTGTGACATCTCCCACACTGCTGTCTTATGTTATTTATTGCGTTATTATTTAATGTTTTATACATATTGGTCTGTTTCCCTAAGCTATAGACTCCATGATCGGAAACCCTTAGCCTTCTTTGTATTTCCCACAGTACCTAGCAATGTCCTTGACACATAGTAGGTATTTAATTATTTGCCAAATTGAGTAACTCTTTCCAGGAGATCATAACAGTTATTTACAAAAGGATTCTATATTGCTGTCAATATGTTCTACTCCCAGATGTAGTCCCACATCTTCTATCCTTCACAGCTTCAATTTTATTTGATGAATGTTAAGCACCTACTCTGTTCAAGGTGCACATACACATATACATGTGCACGTGTGCACGCACACACACACACACAACTACATTTAGTCCAACAAATCTATGTAGTGCCATATCTTCAATACTACTGATGTGCCAGATGTACCTTAAAATTAATCCCAACAATCTCCCAATTCTAGACCTATCCTCACTAAATAGAAAGAAAAATAAAAAATGCGCTCCACCTACTTCACAAGGTTGTTATGACTATCAAATGAGATATTTAAGTGAGGATCAAATAAGATGCTGTGAGGATCAAATGTGAAAATGGTTTGGAAACTGTACAGGTGGGAGGGTTGGTTGTTAAAATATTGTAGTGGAAAAAAGGTAAAATTCTACAAATCAGCAAATGTCTGTCCATTTACTTCAGTATGTACCCAGCCCTGTATTAAGTGCTACGATGGTACAGAAAGAAAGAAATGACTTATACTCTGGTAGAATTTATAGCCAGATTCTATCAGGTCTTTATTGAGTGTGTCAAGTTATAGAATAAAAGACTTGTTAAAACTTTATCCCTGCCTTCAAGGGTCCAACAGTCTATCTGTGGGGACAAAATCTAACATAGATAACACAAGAGAGAAGTTACAAGTGAAATAAGAGATATAAGTGAAGCAGGTAAGATCTGCATGTACTGATATATGGGAAAGCTGCATTGAGAAAGCAAGGTGTACAGACATATCCTACTTAATGTTGCTAACCAATTCTCAAAACCACAATATTCTTAGAAGCATAGAATTTCTGAGTTGGAAGGGACATGAGAAGGCATCTAGTCAAGCCCAGACCTGATGAAAAGTGTCTTCTACACCACACACAGCAAATGGTCATCCAGTCTCCTGCCTAAAAATCCCCTTGGACTGTCCATTCCACTTTTCATGCCTAAATCTATCTTCTGCATCTTCTACCTGTTGCTTAAAGTACTATTCTCTGGTTTTCTCACCATCCAGGTGATTCTCTGTATGTTCCAATTTGCCAAACATAAACATACTACCTGTAACAACAGCTATTTAGCAAAACCCATAGACCCCTTCTCAAAACAATATCTTATGTTTTACTTTCATAAGTGAAGAAAATGTTAACTTTCAGTTAAAGATTAGTGAAAATAAAGAGGCAATTTTCCCACCCAAGTTCATGGACCACCTGAAATCTGTGGACCCCTTAGTAGTCTGTGAATTCCAAGAAGTCTTAACTTCTTAAATTAATGCATAACAGACATAAAGAAACCCAAATAAAGGTAACCTATTTCACCTAACTAAATTGAATTTAACAAACATTCCTTGTACCTACTACATGCAAGGCACCATGCTAGGTTTATCTTGGACACTAGGGCAAAAACAAGACAATTTTTACCCTTAAGGAGTTTGCATTCTATTGGGCAACTATATACCATGTTTGTAAATAAAGTAGGTACCAAATATATGCAAAATAAATGCAGGATAGTGTTTTGTAGGGAAGAGTGGAGATAGTAGAAGGAATAACAATTAGAAGAGTCAAGAGAGGATTCTTGGAGGTAAAGACACTTGACCTGAGCAACTAACGAAGATGGAGATTCTAAGAGGCAGAGCTGAGGGGAAAGAGTATTTCCGAAATAGGTGATAGAAGCAGGAGATGGAATGTTGTATGTATGAAACAGTGAGTAGGCCAGTTTACCTAGAACATAGAGTGAGCAATGGTGAGAAATATATCACCATCCTAGAAAGATAAACTGGAGTCAGATCTTGAAGGGCTTTCAATACCAAAAAGAGACACTCATATTTTGTTGTTGTTTAGTCATTTCAGTTGTGTCCAACGTTTTGTGATTCCATTTGGGGTTTTCTTGGCCAAAAACAAAATACTGGATTGGTTTGCCATTTCCTTCTCTAGCTCATTTTACAGATGAGGAAACTGAAGCAAACATGACCTTAAGTGACCTGCCCAGGGTCACATAACCAGTGTCTGAGGCCAGATTTGAACTCAGGAAGATGAGTTTTCCTGACTCCAGGACTAGAACTCTATCTACCATGCCTCCTAGCTGCCCATTTGGCTACAATTCTCTGTCTCTCTTCAAATTATCATAGATACACTCTTCTATTCACATACTTTATCCCCACTACCCAACTCCGGGTAGAACAAGTTTCTTAGATACTGAGGCTGTTTTTCACATTGTCTCTATGTTCCCAGGACCTGTCACAGCACTTTGTATTTTATCCTAAAGTAAACAGTGAGCCACCAAATCTTCTTGAGTATTAAAATGGCATACTCAAACCATCAACCTTCCCCTACTTTGTCTAGAAATTTGCTACTTCACAGGTGGATGAGCAATTTCCATGTCCCTTGAACAACCTTCTACAATTGGAATTCTAGTGATGATTTTCATTATAGTAGTAGAAGCCCCAGGGACATTTTTTAAAAATTCTATTTCCTTTATAAGGATGAGCAAGGTGAATCCAATTAATTAGGAGCTGAATTCACTCTTTCAGACCACCAGCACAAGATTTTAGGAAGTTAGAGGCCGTATGGAATAGTGAAAGAGTGTCACATTCAGGAAAGACCTAAATTCGAATCACAGTTCCAACACCAAATAGCTACATCATAATGTGGAAGTCTCTCTACCTCCCTCAACCTCAGTCTCTTTATCTATAGAATGAAGATAAGAGGCAATAATATATATATATACATATATATATATATATACATATATATACACACACACAGGCATATATATATTAATATAGCAGATTGCACTTAGAGCCAAGCAGACCTGGATTCAAGTCCTGAGCCTGACAGACCATAGTTTACGCGACCATGAGTGAGCCACTTGAGTTAAATCTCCAAAATTATAAAGTGACAGACAAGATACTGATCTATACTATTTCAGTAAGTCTCCAAACTGGAGGTTGAAAGCATATGTCCAGATCTGTCATAAAAACTTACTTTTGAAAACCTTATAGAACTATAGAAATGGCTTATTGTTTCCACTGCAGTAAAAAGAGTTTCCAGGCATTCTGTATCAAGAGAGGAGTACCTTTACCACCTCTCCCTATGATCAGACTCATTTTACAATAGAAAGATCAGTCAACTGCAGAGCTTTGGGCATAGATCTTTTAGAATGATAATCGTGAACATCCTTTATATCATATTTGTTCAACACTCTCTACTATAGCACTTGTTACAGAGAACTTTCACAGATGTGGCTTGACTTCCCACAACAATCCAAGGTACGAAGGGTAAAGACTGGCATCATCCTTCTACATATGAATTAACAGAGGTCCAACAGACATCCAACAAAGTGAAATGACTTGGCCAGAAAAAAGCAAACAGCTAGTTAGTGACAGAGTCAGGCCAAGAACCCAGATATCCTGAGCTTTTGTCTACTGGGATCCTACCACTACACCACACTACCTCTTGTGGTTGTCTCAAATGCCAAATGCAATTTCTCCAAGAAGAGTTAATGACTTGTTTCTGGGATTGCAAAAATTCTGAGAAGCTTTAAAATGACTCTGCAATAGGTTGATCTCAGGAGGGTTGTGCCCTACGTAATATTCTTAGGTTAGAAGACCACATCTCTTATTCAGGAGGACTCTTGGTTACTAAGGATGATATTTTTTTCAGCTCATTGGTTTCCTGGGAGGGCTACATGATTAATATAGCTCATATGCTATTTCCTCTCTTTGAAATTCACTACCCCACCTCTCTATTCATCCTTCCAGGTCTGGCTCAGGGTCTACTTTGTCTTCTTCCTTCTCTGCCTGGGCTCATTTCTAATGATCTCAGCCTTCTCTGGACACCTGTGGTATAGAAACTCCATCCCACAGAGTTATAATGTGCAATTGTTCTCTGATTGTAACACATGCTAGTTTTATATCTTCCCACTAGACTGACCATGTCTTTTGATTTTTTTTTTCTGAATCTCTCTGAACACACGGTTGAATGATATGGTGGTGCTCAATAATGATGGTTTAATTGATTTAAATAAAATCACTATCCTAGATTATTTAAGACCCTTTAAGCAGAAACTGATGTCATAACCGAATTAGGGGAGCGTGGAAAATTTTACCTATCAGATGTAGGGATAACGGAAGAATTTACATTCAAACAAGAAATAATGAGGATGGTGGGAAATAAAACAGATAATTTTGATTAGAAGAAATTAAAAGGGGTTTGCACAAATAAAACCAGTGTAGCCAAAATTAGAAAGAAAGTAGAAAATTGAGGGGGAAATTTTTATAGCAAGTTTTTCCGATAAAGGCATCATTTCTGAAATATGTGTGGAACTAAACCAAATTTATAAAGTTAAGAGCCATTCCCCAATTGATAAATGGTCAAAGGACATGAACAGGTGATTTTCAGAAGACAAATTCAAAGCTACCAATAGTCACATGGAGAAATGCTGTAAATCATTATTGATTAGAGAAATGTAAATTAAAACAACTCTAAGGTCTCACCTTACCTATCAGATTGGCTAACATGACAGAAAAGGAAAATGATAAATATTGAAGGGGAAGCAGAAAACTAGGTATACTAATGCAGTATTTATGGAGTTGTGACCTGGTCCAATCATTCTGGAGAATGATTTGGAGCAACACCTACAGGGCTAAAAACAGTTTATATGCTTTGACTAGACAATACAATGGGGCAGCTCGTTGGAACAGTGGATAAAGTGCCAGGCCTAGGGTGAAGAAGAATCATCTTCCTGAGTTCAAATCTGACTTCAGGCACTTGCTAGCTGTGTGACCCTGGGCAAGTTACTCAACTAGGCCTGCACAACCTGCTGCCCTCGGAAAAATGTTGAGGATGTAAACACAGATCTGTCCAACAGATCTGTCCAACATACTGCCCACAGGCCATATTTTGTAGAATCCTGCACTTAACTCTGTTTGCCTCAGTTTCCTCACTTGTAAAATGAGCTAGAGAAGGAAATGGCAAACTACTCTAGCATCTTCGCCAAGAAAATACCAAATGAGATCACAGAGTCCAACATAACTGAAACAAGTAAACAATAATAAGTAACCCTACTACCAGATCTGTATTCTAAAGAGAACAAAGGAAAAGGACCTATTTGTATAAAAATATTTATAGTGGTTCTTTTTGTGGCAGCAAAGAATTTGAAATTGAAGGGATGCCCATGAATCGGGGAAAAGTTGAAGAAGTTGGGGTATATGATTGCGATGGAATACTACTGTGCTATAATAAATGAAAGCAGAAGAGTGTCAGGAAAACCTGGGAAGGCTTACATGAACTCACACAAAGCAGAGTGGGTAAAACCTGATCACATGCAACAACAGTGACATCATAAGGGTGATCAACCGGGAATGATTTGACTCTGATCAAGACAATGATCCAAGACAATTCCAAAGGACTCATGAGGAAAAATGCTAGCCACCTCCAGAGAGAGATCCGATGGACTCTGAGTGTAGACAGAAGCATTCTTTTGTCACTTTCTTTTCTTTATTGCTTTTGTTTTTTTTTCTCCAACATGGTTAATATGGAAATATGTTTTGCTTGAGTTCACATGTATAATTGATATATTGCTTGCCTTCTCAATGCATGGGGAAGAGGCAAGAGGAAGAGAATTTAAAAGTCAAAATTTTTTGAAATTAATATATAAAATATTTTTTTTTAAAAAAAAGAGGTATTCAGAGGCAAATGCTATGACAATACAAAAGGAGGGAGGGATTGATTCCAGTTCAGAGGGGAGGAGACAAGAGTTAAAGCTTCCTAAAGGCAGTGGTATTTGAGCTGGACCTTGAAAGACAAGGAGGATTTTCAACTGTGGAAGATGTAGGGGATGAGGAGAGACAAGATAAGTATGTGTTTCATTCTGAACTAGAGTTCCAACAAGCTTTGGGATACCAGAACAGCAGGCAGAGAGCTGAGCCTAGGTGCCCTGCTGGGAAAGCTGCTGTTTTTAAATAGTTTAGTTATCAGACAGCATTTATTGAGATTCTCTGTATGTGTACTATGAGGTACATGTGGTCTACCCTAGGTGACTTGGCTCCTCATCCACCCAATCTTTCTTATAACTGGAATAAGAAAAGTAATCAAATCTCAGACTTTTAAGTCAAATCAACAGGCTTCAGGGCACCAAGCTGATCAGTGCCTACAAGTGGGATGGACGATTTCTTGCCCACATACAGAATTGCTCAATTAGCTAGGTTAGTCTTACAAGATAAGGTTTTCAACAGCACCAAGGGAAGTCCCAGCAAGTGAGGCTATCAACATGAACAATGTGGGGCTAAAAGATAATGATAAGGACTGTAAACTTAAGGGAATGGTTTTAGAGCCATGAGTAGAGACCCCCAAGAAAGTTAGTCTCATTAAGTTACAATTATAGCTCCTTCAAAAAAGAAAAAAGCAGATCCTCTGGTTCAGGCACATTTGGCTCTGAATTTCCTTCTGTTTATATTCCCAACTTAGTTACCCTCAAAGGATGAGGATGTGCTGGCACTTAGGAGATTCATAAGAATGAGTCTCAAATTTTGAAAGTCATTCCCAAAGGGGGTCCTCCCAAAGCATATCCAGGCAATCATTCTTCACTAAATTAAGTCCATCTATTAAGGTGACAACTTTGAAGGGGAAATTGTTTATTTGTGTGTTTAATTTCAGGTTTCTTCATTAGAAAATTCTTTTGGTCACTGGCCCATGGAGTGTTCCTCCAGGGTGCCCCCCCCACCGTGAGCCCCAGGAACTGTCACCTCTGGGACAATGCTCATGTGACCAGGAGGGACATTGGAGGAAGGACTGTCCCCCGAGGTTGGAAAAGTGGTGGAGCCACTCCCCAGTACCTTGTCCTCTGGTCTTCTCAGGATTCACAATGACTGGGGAGCCTGGGGCTTGGTAGCTCTCCCACTTTCTCCACGTCTCTCACCAAGCCCTGGGCAAAATTGAGGCTGAACATAAGGTTACCTGCTCTACCATGGCTATGTTCTCTTGTTTTTAACTAATTACTCTGGCCCTACCCAGCCCTCGCCCCTTGGGTCAAGGGCATTGAAGGGGAAATTAAGGGATGTCTGCACACATACCCTCTCCTCTACCTAATTGAAAGATCTGTTGTTTGAACACTCCTTCTTTATCTTCTCCTCTTTCCCTGTCCCCTTCTTGGGAAGGAATGTGATCATGAAATTAGGGAGCCAATTGCCTCTAGTTAAGCCTCCCATCTCCCTTTCCCTCTGTTTACCAGACCTCCCCCAGAGGTATGGGAGACAGTCGAGCCAATTGTTGGGGATGAGGGAATTCTTGGGAGAGATACTTCTGCCACCCAAGCCATAGTTCATCTCAAAGACCCTAGAGGGTTTCCCCATCAAAGCCAACATCCACTTAAGCCCAAGGCCTGGAAGGGACTGCCACCATTATTTGCTCCTCAAGGTCTTTATTCACTCCCTCTAGAGTGGGACCTCAACCAGGCTAAAGCTTTTGAGACTTTGAAAACGAAATTGACCACCACTCCCGGATTAGCTTTACCTAACCTAGAAAAACCTTTCACTTAGTGTGTTGTTGAAAGGAGAGGACAGCCTTTGGGAGTCCTAACCCAGTCCTTAGTACCTGACTCCAGGCCTGTTGCATATTTTTCAAAACAATTAGACTCAGTGGCTGCTACAGCCATTCTAATTGAGGAAGCTTCTAAACTTTTAGTTGGCCAGCCCCTGGAAGTTGACTCCCCATGGAGTTCAGAGCACCCCTGGAAGCAGAGGGCCACCAGTGGCTGGCTAGCCACAGGCTCACCAAATATCAAACCTTGCTCTCAGATACCCCTGATCTAGTTCTTCAGGTGTGCTACACACTCCTGAACCCCAAAGTAGTGTGGTACACAGAATAAGTAGCTAGGAGAGCTAGGTAAAAACAGCCATTCTCCACCACACCATAGAGGTCAAATCCCTACCCCCTGGGTTATGACATGGAAATTGTCCTTTCTCTAAACTCCTATGCTACCTGTTCGGTTCTTGCTTACTTAACCTCCTTGCCAGGTTTGTCTCCTCCAGGCTGGGAGCCATCAACTTCCAGATGACTATGTACCCCTTGACTGAGACCCAGAAAGGCAGGGACAGCTTCAGAAGCTGACACCTTCACTTCTTACCCCAAAGGAATTTAGGTACCATTTGTTTGAAGGGGGCAATGATGGGGTTTAGACTGTGAGAGCCCCCTTGAACCTTCCCATTCCATGAGGCCTTTGCCTGAGGCCATAAGCCTTTCATTATCACTAGGCCCAAATCTCTTGTTACTCTTGACCTAGCCTATAATACAAACCTATAATACAAAATTATTTTCAAATAAGAACTATGTGGAGTAAACTGCAGTAATCTTAGAGAGAAGGCATTCACATTGAGGAAGACCAGGAAAGGTTCTTTTTAAAAACTTTTTATTTTCAATTCTAAATTCTCTCTCTCCCTCTGCCCCTCTCCCACCTATTGAGAAGACAAGAAATATGATTCCTATCATACATAGGAAGTCATAGAAACTATATTCTGGAAAGGCTTCTTACAGAAGATGAAACTTTACCTGAAATTCAAAGGAAGACAGGAAAGGCATGGCTCTTTCAAATTTACAAAGCACATTACTGATGTTAATCTCATTTGATTCTCCACAACAACCCTAGGAGGTAAGTAGGGTTACCATTTTTACAGAAGTAATCTGTAAAATCTCCATTTGTGCAGAAGAGGAAACTGAAATTAAGGTCAAATGTCTTGCCCAGGGTCATATAACTGGAGCCAGAGGAAAGATCTGAACTCAAATTCAGAATCCAACCTTAAGTTTATTATTCTAAATGACTTATAGCTACCCTCTTATGCTTATTGAGCACCTACTGCATACATAATAGTTCTAGATGCTAAGGGAAGAGGACATAAGGTTACTGACTTCTAATTTCATATAGCCTAGCATAGGTGTGCATAGAGTCGTTTTGTACAAAGAGCTTTATTGGGCACTAAAGATAAAAGGACAAAAATAAAATAATCCCTGTCCCCATGAAATTTTCGTTCTCCTGATTAAGTATGACAAATTCCAACATATGGGATATATGCAAGACACTTAAAACTCACTGAGCCTCAGTTTTCTCATCTGTAAAATAGAAATAGCAATACTTGTACTACCTGCTTCAGGGGATGCTGCGATGAAAGTGCTTCACTCACAACAAAGGGCTAAAGAAGCGTTATCGATTATCAATCAACTAGCCAGAACAATAGCTACAAATCCCAACTCCAATATAGTGACTAGCTGTGTAACCTTCAGCAAGCCACTGGAACTCTCCGCAGCTCAGAAAACTCTCAAACTTAGAATGCTGTATCAGTGGAGAGAGATCATAGGAGCTAGACCTGGGACTAGAAGGTATCTCAGAGACTATCTAGTTCAATTCTTTTATTTTACAGATAAAGAAACTAAGGCCTAGAGTGGTTAAGTGATTTACCTAAGATCACACAGGTAATAATGAGCAAAGCTCGGTTTTAAACCAATGTTTTCTGACTCCAAATTTTGTGGTCATATCACTACTATACCTCAAATTTCCATACCAGATGTGTCAACACCAGAAAATCACAGGCTCTTGATACACTGATATGCAGGGTGTTCCTAAAGTCTGGACACATAGACGAAAAAGCATATTTTCGAGAAATGAAATGAATGAAATTTTCAACAACATTTAACTGGAATATATACAAATAACATCTTCAATTCATTTGTGATGCAAAGGTTGATGCATTTTGCAACATTCACATGAACTCGATGCAGTAACTCCACGTTGCCATCAATTGCCTGTGTCCAGAAAACACCCTGTACTACTAGCAACAGGTCTTTCCTAGGAAGGTTCATAAACTGTAGTAGTCAGGAATTAAGTGGGAGGAGGAGACAAGGAAAAGGAGTGATTCATTTAATAATTGTTTATTGAAAGCTTAATTTTTGGAAGACACAGTGCTAGACTCTTAAGAAGATTCCTCCAAGGAGGTCATAGCCTAGTTAGGAAATTAGATGTATAGATGAAACAGAGTGTTAAAGAAAATGAGATATAATTAAGTGCCAAATTATGTGGTATATAACGATTGCAAAGAATCAAAGAAGGGATTTCTAGGTTGGTATATTCAGGGAAGGAAATGGTTCTTGGGCTGGGTCGTGAAAGATAGATAATATTGGAATAGATAAAAAGGAATGGATCTTGAACAAAGACATGGGTTTGGGAATGATCATGATATGTTTGTGAGACAATTAACAGATCAGATTGGGTAAAATGAAATGTTCTTGGAAATAGCAGGAAGATAAGTTTTGCATAGGATACGTTTTGCATATGAATGCAAGGCTAAGGAATTCAGATTTTATCTGACCAGTCTGACCACAACTTGTCACCCCTATTTAAGGAGTGAATTAAATTGGGACGCTGAAGAATACATAGCTTTTCATTCCCTACTCTCTTCACTACAGAGTTAGACACTAGCAAAGACAGAGCCCAGCCAGCCCTTAACAAAGAGCCTATTGCTACACCATTACAGCAACTTTGGGTAAGAAATGCAGCATAAAACAAATACTGACAATCATCCCTCAGCTTCCATTCTAGCAATGCTGGTCTGAGTAAGAGTCATCATTAAGCACTAGAGAGAGCCAGAAGAGGCATAAATTAGCCAAACAAGAATCAATGACTAGCCAAGAGCAGACTTCATTTCACTGGTGGCAGAGTGGAAACAACTAAGTTGTGAATGAATTTCATCCCATGGGCCACCTAGTGATTGCTCAGACTAGCCAAGACTTTGTCAAGTCACTCAAACTGAGTCTCAGTATCCTCGTCGGCATGAAAATGTTAGTAAAAATGACTGATAAGGTACTCTTCAATTCCAAATCCTACAAATCCATAAATTACAGTAAAGCATCCATTTGCCCAATGGGAAAGAAGGTTTAGAGGTTTTATCCTGGCTTTCATCACAGCCCTAACACACCACACATCTGACAAGCCTCTAGCATATCAGGAGTATAGTAAAATGGAAAGTGGATATTTTTTTTTTGCTGGGAATCAGAAAACCTAGGATCAAATTCCTATTTAACAGGAAGCGGGTAAGGAGAAGAAGAAAAGAGGACAGGGGAGAGGTCCCACAGACAAATTTTTCTGCCCTAGTTTTGCTGAGAATCATTACTACACCTACCAAAGAAATTCACCAACTCCTATGAAGTAGTTTTCCCCCTGTAGCAATACTGTTTGGAGACTGCTTAGAGATCCTTGGGCAAAAGCAGTTGCCAAAATGGTTAACAGGGTATTGGGTTTTGGTTTTATTTGAGGGGGCCTAACCACAGATGTGCCAAAAGAAATACTCTATAATTCTACTTGTCTTTTCTGCCAGAGGCAAATGGGAAGTCAGTTGGTTACCCTGTCAATTTCATTATTCTCTTCCATTGTTTAGGTATGAAGTACATTGCAGCAGAGAGGGAACTGCGGAAGATGCCCCTGGACCCATCTGGTCTGTGCAATCTAGCCTCAGATACATCACATACAAACACATTGCCTAAAGCCACTAATGCATAGAGAGCAAATTACCCCTGCAAAAGAATCAGGCTCATTTCAGGCAGTAATAACAGACACAAAGAACTCATTAAACTAAGGTAGTGGATGGCCTCTGTTTAAAGAGAAGGAAAAAACATACACATCCACACACAGAAACACACTTTGTCTAAAACACGTACATAAATACACACATGCACATATACTCTTCCTCCTCAAACAACTTTCCCTGGAGTTAAAGAACTATGAATACTATTTTTTCCCACTGGGTAAACATACACATAGGATTTATGAGCTCCATTGCTTATTTATAATCCAGGAACTCTCCTTATACCATATGGTTGGGAAGTTTACAGAGAGACAAAGAGAGATAAAATTGTCTGCTTAATTCAATTGCCCTCACAAAATGGCCAAGCAGAAAGACCTTCCCGTATTTTTCTCCCAAGTCATGTACAAGAGTACCTGGGGCAAAAGAAAACCAGGGAAGAAGTGGGTAAAGGACACTGGCACCACCAATGCTCTAAGACAAGAAAGAAGCTGTAAAATTACTTGGATTCCCCAGAGGCTCAGTCTCCAGTCTCTTCCTCTGCATCAGTCAGTTTTCTTTTTCTTTTCCCTTTGATTTCTGGTGGTAAATTAGGCAAGTTTCAGATTTGGGGCTGCCTTCACCCTTGTTCTTTGCTAAAGAAGAGATTGCAGTCTTCAAGGAAGGATAGGAAACTAAATTACAACTGATGTTTATATAGCATTCTATAAAGTGCTTTCCTTATTATCATCTTATGAAATATGTAGTGAAGTTTCCTTATTCCTACTGCACAAATGAGGAAATTGAGTCTTGGGGAGATTGAGTCATTTGATTTGCCCACAAACATACAGCTAGTAAGTAGGCTGTTCTGAATTCAAAGCCAGGTTTCGTGATTCCTCGTGTAGTATTCATGTGGTTGTACCAGTCCATTCATTCATTCATTCATTCATTCATTCAAGAAATAGATTATTCATTCATTCAGTAAACATTTTGCCTGGAACTTCTAACAAATGAGGCCCAGGTTCACTGAAGCTGCAGTGAATATCTGTGTATACAGATGTAGATGGAATCTTGCTCTTCAGGTGATGTGTACAAGAAAAAGAGCACTGATTTTAGAGTCAGGCAAAGAACTAAATTCAAATCCTTCCTCTGATACTTACTACCTGAATGACCCTGAGCAAGTCATTAATTTTTCTAAGCCTCAGTATGTTCATCTGTCAAATGAAATCCATTCCAACTCCAAAGCTATGGTCCTGTATCTTCTTTCTCCCAAGACATAGAAGACTTAAAATCCAAGTCTTCTTCATTTTCTACAAAAAGGAAAGGAAGGAAAATATTTTGAGATCCAGATAGGAAATAGGATAGGATAAATCCAGATAGGAAATGAATAATCAAAGCAGAATAGAAAGAAGAGAATGACTGAGAATAAAAAGTCAGCTGTTGTAAAGAGGAAAGACATTGAGGATGAAAGACATAAAGATCAAATCCTACCTTAGTCATGACACCTGACCACCTCAGCTTCCAATCATCTCTCCCAAATCTGGACTCTGGAAGTGCTTTGAATGAATAAATGAAAAACTTACTATGTGACAAGCATTGAGCTAAATACTAGGCAATACAAAGAGAATAAATGAATCCCCTTTATTAAAGAACTCATATTCTAACTGAAAGAGACAACACAAATAAGGGAGATCTGCTAAAATGTGAATGAAAAGTCCCTGAAGTCTTAAAAGTCAGTATAGAGATATATGACAAGGTCCAAGGGTCTTTGGGGTACACAGCCAAACAGATGTCAGTGTCTAGGCATCTGGCCTACAAGATGGCAAGGCCTAGAGGACCTTGGGATGCAGTGATAGTCCATCAGATAACAAGCATTTCTTAAGCACCAACTGCCCAAAGAGACATGAGATAATGAATATGGGGGATTTATCAAAAAGAAAGAAGACATTGCTAAGCAATGAAATTATTTCATCATCATGGCATGTTTCAGGAATGGAGGCAGAGGTAAGGCCTAGTAAGCCTCCATCTCACCTGAAGGATTACAGCTGATGGTTCTCTGCTAACCCAAGTGATTTGAACAGCCATGTTGCTCTTTGTACCCAGTTGCCCTATAGAGCCTGGAGAGAGATCAGGGAATAAAAGAAGAAAGAGGATAAGAGAAAGGAGACTGTATTAGAAGCTTGTCTCCTCTAGTTGCCCCCATGGAAACAACTCAGACCCATAGGGTCTGGGTGGCTTGGGGATTCGGAAAGGGTAACCTCAATGATTGTGGCTCTTCTTTCCCATCCCATGGAGTCTGGGCACTCCTGGAATGGAGGAGGGGGTTGAGGAGGGGAGACAAGGGAGGGTATTTGCCTCTTTGAAGTATCTATTCCTGTGTACCCACCCCATACAAACATTCTGTCCATAATTCTCATTTGACACATGCCTTGTATTGTCTCTTACATACATGCACACACAGCCTTGTATTGTCCATCAACTTTTTTTATCTATCATCTCCTTATTTAGACCACGACATCTTTGAAGCCCCAACTAATCCTAGCACATAGTAGGCAAACAATAAATGTTTGAAGCTTTAATATGAATGAAGGAGAGATGATGAGAAAACATAGCTATATCCATTCTTTTTCTTTTGCTTCCTGAGGGATATGAAAAAAAACAAAACAAAACCAGAAAATAGGGTCTATAATACCAAACTATTTTGCCTCCTGCCTGCATATGAAATAACAAGATCAGTGATTTTCGGTAAAAAGGAGACTATACTCAGGGATCTAACTCCCAAAACAACAAGAATTACTATAAGTATGTCAAGGGGGGAGGGTGATGGTGAGGATAGGGAGGCCATGAAAGAGATCATCAGACACGAGATAATGAAAAAGAATGATTTATCAAGAGGAGAGCAAATATTGTAAGCAATGAAATTATCTCATCATTATGATACATTTCTGTAACAGAAGCAGGAACAGGTGCAGGGAAGAGGCGTATATTCCCCTCTCCCCAACCCCAGGAGAAAATCTAAGACTATTATCACAATGGATGAAGGAGAACCTTAGAAGAATGAAAGATTGACCAAACGATGGAATACACATGAGGTCTGTCTGAGCTGAATATAAGTAAAAAGGTCGATGTCTTCCACTACTTAGTCCCTGGTCTGTGTTTCAAAATATGTTGATTAATTAACGTGCTGATATAAAAGACATTATTTGTATTTCAGAGGAGTGATGCCATAATTCTACACACACACAATATATATGTATATATGAACATATATATATACATACATACATACATATATGCGTATATATGTATATATACCATGTGTGTTCACTGGAAAAAAATGACTAAAAGACACTTGCCAGAGGACTGGACATGCTGCTCAGACTAGGAATAAGCAATAACTCAAGATAGGCTGATATTTTTTAAAGCATCTTGGCTTCAAATCAGACACAAGTACCAAGAATAGCCTTCAGATACCACTAACTCTCATCCCTGAAGAAAAGAAGACCAATGCGACTCATGTTAAATTGTGACAAGTTATGGCCTGCTCTGGGATCTCTGATAAACCACATGGCCAGGCAAATACCACTCCTGAAGGGAGTGATCAAAAAAGTGCCCTCCAGAAGAGCCACATAAATAAGAGGTTGGTGAACTGGGTAAGAATATTAGGCTTGAGATCAGAGAGCCCAAGTGTGAATCTTTATTTTATTGCTATGTAAAATTATTTCTTTCAAATCTGAGTGGTCTTGGGTAGGCCACTCAGCAGATGAACTAAATTATCTCTAAGGCCCCTTCAAACTGTAGCATTCTTTGAATGCCACTTCACCAAAACTTATCCAAAAGTGGGGAAAGGCAAAGAGGAGACATCAGGTTTACCACTAAAAGAGTCAGTGGCATCCAAATGTCTTTCCTTGGAGCTTTTATCTGATTGAAGAAAGCCATTTTAAAAGGAGGCAAGGACGAAAGTTTCCTCAGTTGGTACTTAGGGTATATTCAACTCAACCATTGGTAGCATATAGGGAGAAAAGGTGTCTAATTTGTATTTCCCACTGTGAATATCTATAGGTCTGGGGTTCAGCAAGAAGTCTGAATTAAGCCCAATGCCAGGGACTAGACTACCCGAGCTTCTTGTTCCAATCTTAGCCAAGCCACTTTGTGCTAGGTGGTAGCTAGGGATTTATGGATTTGATTTCCACTTGCAATTTTCAGTTTTTATCCTCAGTGTCAGGGGAATAAAAGACAGAGTAAAAACATTTAGAAGAGGTTAACTGTTACAATCTTGTGAGCCTCTTAAAAATGGGCATGAACAGGGCAGCTTTTACAATGCTCAGTAAAAGAAATCTATGATGTCTCAATGCTGCATACCTGGGGAAATGGGGCCAGGAAGCCGATGCAACATTCCAGCTGACTGTCCATATGGAAACCAACACTTACAAGACACTCGTAGAAGTTTGGTTGTTGGGGAAACACCCACCTCTATGGTGCTTTTCTGCCCGGATCCACCTTTAAAAGGCACCTTGACCAAGAAACGAAACCACAACTACTCTGCCTTTACATAAAATGCCTCAGTCTGGAAAGACAAAGGGTGGAAAGAAAAACATAGTTTGTGATAGAATCACAGAATTTAGAGTTGGAAGAGACATTAGATATCTTCTAGACATTCGGTTAGTCAATAAGCATTTACTGAGTACCTATTACATGCTAGATATTGTGTAAAACTCTGGGGATACAAAGAAAGGCAAATGAATACATCTACTCCAACCTCCTTATTTTCCAGGTGAGTAAATTATGGATCGGAGATGGAAAGTGACTTGCCGAATCACATAGCTAGTAAGCAGTAAAAACAAGAGTTTAAACCTAGATTCTTTGATTCCAAATCCACTGTTCTTTCCTCTATACTAAGCCATTAACTACACCATACATAAATGAGGGATAGGATGAACATGGGCCCATTTACCAAATGGTAAAATACTATGATGGGGAAATATGATGGTCAAGAGGTTTTTAGTATTAAGATACATATTAGGAAGTCTTATAGCCCTTGTGATCCTCTCATCAGCGTCCTAACCAGAGGAGAAGAGACTGTGCCCCATCCAGCAGACACACAAACCTTGCTGCTGGGAGTCCACACCACTGGAGATGCCCTGCATCCAAAAGGAAGCAGACGAGAGAGCTAGCCTTAGATAATATAGTCCTCAGGCTATCACTGGATGCTAATCAGCGACAAAGGTCACAAGCAGAGTCTTTCACTTCCCCTCCTTCTCCCAAAGTAAAACCAGCCTTCTTTTCCTTCTTTGCTCTCTCCATTTGCTTTGACATCTGGGTTTCTCCCCTACTGTACTTTAGTGGGAAGATCACTGCATTTTGAGTTCATAGAATCTGATTTCAAGATACTTCCTAGTTATGTGACTTTAACTTAGTGATTTCGTATCTCTGCATCTCAGTTTCATCATCTCTAAAAGTGAGTTCTTTGAATCAGATTACCTCAAAGATACTTTTCAACCCTAATTCTATGATCCTAGATTTCTTTTCCTCATATTCTTTTAAGTTTCTGGTGCTCATCAAAACCTATCTTTCTCTAAAGAAGTCACACCTCTTGAAATCTTCTCTAAGGTTAGCTGATACTTCTCTCACAGCCCCTGATGCTCACATTCAAGAACAAGAGTTGTCTTACTTTTCACCCTCAGCTTCTACCTTCAAATGTTACCTCTGCTATAATCACTCAGAAACCACTTTTTCTTCTCTAGAATTGTCTTTTCCCATCCTGTCTAGATCTCTGTTACTGCCATCCAAATCACTGTCCCTTCTCCCCTTTAAGTTCGGTACCTGGTAAACCATCTTACCTATCCCAACCCTGATGCTTTCCTACCTGTTAAGACCTTATGTAAGTCACTTTTGTGACTCTGGACCATAGGCTCCAATATTGGGACTCACTATGCTATATTGTGTATCATATGATCACATATTTGAAGCTGGAAGAGAATAATGATAGAGAATTCTTATAGCCTGTCCTTGGGGATAGAGGGACCTAAACAGTCTCTTTTCCCACAAAAACAAACCTACCCACATAATCCTCATCAAAACCTGAAAAAGGAAAGATCACTTGATTTTAAAACTATAAGGCTGATCTCATTATATAGAAGAAATGAATTTCTTATCTCTTCCTTTAGCTACCACTGAACATCATTAGGTCACCAGTCATGGAAAAGAATAAAACTTCACTCTTTGTTCCATTACTAACTCTTCCCATTAGACAACTGTATCAGTAAGGCAAGATTCACCATATCCATGGTGACCATGAATATGCCTGTATAGTTCAGAATCGTAAAATCTAAGAGACTCTTTATATAGAAGGCAAAAGAAGTAAAACACTTTTTCAGACCCCAGAGGATCAAATCCCAAAACCAATAATTACAATTTGACATAGCAACAATTGTATCCCAAAACCAGTAAGTCCATTTCAATCTAACAACAAGGAAATTAAAGCACAGTATCAAGGCAAGGAGCCAAACCATCCTGTAACCTTCCCCTCTGCTCGGGCCTTCCAAGAAAAAACACTCACTTACAAATCCTAACTGTCTGCTTGCCTGCACCCTGCACCCTCTCCTCCAGCAGTTCTGAAATCTTTGCAGTTCTCAGAGCACTTCCAGTTCTCTTCTCTTCTCTTCTCTTCTTTCTCTCTCTCTCCCTATAGACTCTCTTCTTGCAGTTCTCTCTTCTTAGCTTAAAGGCTACCTTCAGGGTATACATACCCTGTTTAGGGCCCAAGGACTTCACATCTAATCAGCAAAAGGGTGTGGGCCTTCTTACTAACAAGCCTACCCTAATCAAGCTTCCCTTAACTAGCTACACCTGAGGCCTATTAAATGGGGGGGGGGAAGATCTTTAATCATATTAACACAACAATAACCATGCACCACCACCCCTCCACTATCCCCTTATATACACTGATCCTCTTTCCAAGAGCTTTGAATGAGAGAGAAAACTTGATGCTATCAGTCAGAATTTCTCAAGATAATTTGGCTACATATACTTTGGGGGTTTAGAAGACTGGCAGAACTGATAATGTTGTTATGTGGGGCCTAAACATATGGAACACCTCTAGAATAAAGGGGGGTTGCAGAAATTTTGGAATAAACTAAAGGTAAATATCCTATTTTCATATCGAGAAATTGCTATCTGAAAAAAAAATATTTTATAGGTACACAGAATGATAGATACACAGAATTTCAAAGTCTGAAGACATCTCAGTAGCCAAATAACCTGACCCACATGTAAAAAGAATTCTCATCATAAATGCTCAACAAATGGTCATCCAGCCTCTGCTTGAAGACTTTTGAAGTGAGGAAACCCACCATTTTTTACAATTTTGGACAGGTTCATTTGGGTACAGCTAGTTGGCATAGCGTATAAAGCACTGGGTCTGGAGTCCGGAAGATTTGAATTAAAATCCAGCCACTCTGATACTTAGCAGATTGTGACCCTAAGTCACCTAACTTCTGTGTGTATCAGTTTCCTCAACTATAAAATGAGGATAATAATAGCACCTATATTTGCAAAATGCTTAGCATACTGTCTAGCACATAGCAGGTACTTAATAAATGCCTCTTTTTTCCCTTCCTTCTTAATCACTAAGACATTTCTCTTAACATCAAGCCAAATTAAATTAGCTTCTTTTAAACTTCAACCCATTACTACTACTTCTATCCTTTGGGACCAAACAGAACAATTCTAATCTTCTTCCATATGACAGCCATTCAAAGACTCAAGTCTTCTCTTCTCCAGGCCAGACCTGCCTATTTCCTTAAATGAATCTCAAATGGCATGGACTTGGCACTCTCAACCATTCTGTTTGCCCTCCTCTGAACACCGTCCAGCTTATTAATGACCTTATGTTATAGCACCCAACTGAACTTAATAATTGAGTTGAGGTCAGATAAAGACAGAGTACAACTAGTCTATCACTTCCCTGTTCCTGGAATCTGTGCCTCCTCAGTGTGGCCCAAGATTGCATTAGAACTTATTTGGGATTTTTTTGGCCACTTCACAATACTATCTCATATTAAGCTTGTAGTCCACTAAAATCCCCAGCTCCTTTTCAGAACAATTGACATCAATATATGTTTACTACATGTGAGCACTGCATGTGATCCTAAATATATTCACTTTTCCTCACTGATAATATATGTATGTGTGGGAACAAATGTCCTGAGTTTGTGGGTAAAATGTTCTACTTCTATTTTTCTTGTTATAATGTTTTTTAAAATGCCTTTGCTTTGAACCATTGCTACCTTTTGCCTAACTAGTAAATGTAAACACCTTCAGGGGGCTAACATGCAAGAGAGAATGCCTTAGGTACTACACATGGTTATATGAACCATATATAAGGAGGGAACGAAGAAGGGAGTCTCAAACCACAGAAAAAATATTATTAAAGACAACGTGCACTAACAATTTTTTTCTAATCCAAAACAACAGGAAAAACACTTAGAAAGGAGCTACTTTAAAAGTCCTGCTGAGTACTTAAGACTACACCATTCGCCCACACAAGTACACAGTCTGAGGTCTTCTGAAGGGAATATGAATATTTTACAAGTCTAAAGTATTTCTCCCCTTCCAACACATCTGAAACACACACACACACACACACACACACACACACTCTCTCTCCTCAATGTAGTATAGTGGAAAACTCTAACTTGGAAGTTAGAGGCCCAAGCACACACATTTGATGCTTACTGTCTGTGTGACCTTGGGCAAGCTGTCCAATGACCATGGGCCTGCATTTCGACAGTACGCATTTAAAATGAGCTGGTGCCCTAGACAGCTTATGATGCTCTTTCCAACTCTAGCTCTGTTACTTTACCATCTTAGGTCAGATATATGCAAAACCCATTTCTTCTACACCACGTGTTCTGGAGTCTCCAAATTATGCTGCCATCTATGTTATATAAAAGAAGACCAGTGACAACCCATCTGTCAGAGACAATCATGGGGCTTGTCTCCAACACAACCATCCTCCTTATCTCCCAACAATTCTTCTCTCTGTTCCCTCCTTCTATTGTGCAATTTCCCAGTCTCCTCCCTTCTGAGGTAGTAGTTAAGCCCTCAGGACAGTTACAACCTAACCACCAGCTAAGGACCCATTACAGCAGCTATGCAGGTGCCATTGAGAATATCCTTTCCCATCATATGTACTCACTCTCTCTTCATCACATCTCTCAGGGGCCTCTAACTGAGTCTTTTCATTTGGAGTAGGGCTGAATAAGTCATACTGGATGAGCAGGCATAGATGAACTTATATGATGGAATTACAAAACCACAAATTAATATTATCTATGTGCTATTGTATTTTATTTATTTTGTCAAACATTTCCCAATTACATTTTACTCTGATTCAGGCAGCATTCTGCTTGGGGCCCCCGACCCATAAGTTTGATACTTCTGATTTGCATGATCATTTCCCTAAAACTTACCCGTCTTCCAAATTTATTGTCTTCCACAAAATCTCTTGAATATGCTTGCTTGTCTTTACTCATATAGCCACCACTCTAATTCAGAACCTTTCCTGAATTACTGTAAGAACCTCCTTACTGGCTCTGCTTCAATATTCTCACAGCTGCTGAAATGATTTTCCTAAAGTGCAGGTCTAACCAATGACTCCCTTATTCAGAAGACTTCAAGGACTTGTTATTAACTTTAGAATCAAATATTTCATCTTTATCTCATCTTGTAAAGTTCTATTTTGTGCTTTATTATGCAAAATTATGAATACAGTAGAACATTATATAATTTATAAATAAGCTTATATATGTATATATGCACATATATACATATATATAATATCTGGGTGATAAGTACTCTCATGACTTCTGTGACATAGCTGAGTTGCATCTCCAATTATCAGTCTAGCCATTCTTTCTTAGTCTCCTTTGCTAAATCATCATGCATCTTTCATCAATTAGGACTGCCCCACACTGCAGCCCCAAAGTTCTATGCTGGGATGGTTTTTGTTCTCTCTCTTTCAGTGATCTTATACACTACCACGAGTTCAATTATCATCTCTATGCAAATGACACCACAATCTATATATTATGCTTTAATCTCCCTTCTGAATTCCAACTTGAATATAAAACTGCCTTCCAGATATCCAACTGGGTATCTCACTAGAATTCCAAAATCAACCTGTATAAAACAGAATTCCACAAATTTCCTCACCAAATAATCTCTCCTCCTAAAGTCTCTAGTACTATTGAGGACATCATCTTTTGTTTAGTCACCCAGATTTACAATCTCAAAGATATCTCTGATTCTTTTCTGTTTCTCACTACCCTATCACTTGCCAAGACCTTGCTATGCCAACTTCCCAGTGTCTTATACCCATCTTCCTCTTTCCACTCAGTATCTACTATGATAATTTTCAAACCCTCATCACTTCTCACTTGGATCATCTGAATGGCTGCCTAAATAAATAGTCTTCTTGTATTCAATCCATTCCCTCTGTAACCTGTCCTCCAAAAATGCCTAGTCACCACACAGGGCTGAAAGTGTCACTTCCCTGCTCAAAGATCTTTAGTGGCTCACCACTGCCTCTAGGATAAAATACAAACTTATCAGCCTGGTATTTAAGCCTTCCACAATATGGATCCAACCTACCATTCCAGGCTCAACTCCTATCACTGATGTTTATGCACATAAGTTAAATTGGCCTGCGAGCTGGTGCCTAAATATGATATGCCATCTTTCACTGTCTTGTCTGTATAGGCTTTTCTCCTACCTATGATGCACTCTCTCCTTACTTCCTACACTTCTTAGAATCCCTAGTTTCATTCAAATGTCACTTCCTACCAGAAACCATTCCTGACAAAAAAACACCCCCGCTCCGATTATTTGTGGTTTTCTTTCTTCATATCATACTGTATTAATTTATGTATATGTCATATCTCCCAGAAGAATGTAGTAAACTCCTTGTTTCTCAACTTATCTTTGTATCACTAGCACATAGTTCTTTGCATCTTATAAGTGTTTAATAAATATTTTCTGAATTTGAATTTGAATAAGACATATGGATAACAAACAGATAATACAGGAAACTCAATATTGACATAATGCATAAGTCTATAGTCTAGTAAATTAATATTTCAATTAAATAAAGTAAGCTAAGGAGAATCAAGGAAGTTTCCAGTTTTGACAGACTGAACCTTGCCCAACAGTCTCCTTCTGATTTGCCCTTTCTTTGAACCAAGCAACTATGCACAGGTATATAATGTCTTATCTTTTCCTCATTGTTTTCTGTGTTAATCTTGTCTTACCAACTAGATTGCAAGTAAACTCTTTGAAGTTGGAAAGCTTTATCTCATATTTATCTCATAAATCGAAGAACTTAGCCCTTACGTGGATCTTAGAAATCATCCAAACACCTGATTTTTTTCAGATGAGGAAACTAAGGTCCAAAAACTTTATGCAACTTGTCCAAAGTCACTTCAGTAATAAATAGCACAGCCAGAATTTAAATTCACCTTCTATGGACAAACTTGTGTTCATTGAGCTTTGTATCCCTACAGCAATGTCTAGAGAACATACACTTTCATACTCACTATATATATATATATATACGTATATATATATATATATACACACACACACACATATATATGTATATATACACACATACATATATGTGTGTCTGTGTGTATGTATACTTTCAATGAAACTTGGAGCTTCAGTAACCCACACCAACTACCTGTCTGAACAAGTTCAGCCAGGTTGCTGGTGATGGTTCTGAACTAGTGTTAGTAGAGTACTGCCAGAGACTACTATATGAAATAAATCTAGCCATATAGGCTTTAAAACCTTAGCATTGTAGACACAGACACAGACACACACACACACACACATATATATGTACGCATGCACACACATGCAGTCATAGATCCTGTATTTTTATCTCAGCAAAAACACAAACACATTTTAAGACCCCAAATTTATGGTCTACCCCTTGAAAGTTACCTTCATCACATCCATTCCTCCAACTACTCCAGCATGCTAAAAGATTTCTTTAGAGTAGTAGCTCTGGGAGACTTACGTATAGGCGTAAAGTTCCAGGGTTGGACTATTGAATAACTCTATGGGTAGAGTATCTGGTGGAAACCTTTACATCCCCAATGTTTTAAATTGTGTATCCTATTCCTGGTTATGACTTCTAGGGCTGCCCCGAGATAAGTGTCTTCTTCCTCCACATTCTTGTTTAATAGCATATCTTTTAGAGGTTCCATCATTTGGTATATGTTTCTGGAGGCTTAGAAGGAATTGGGCTATGTCCTCAGCTGATTCAATCACTAGAAAATTGGTGGTTTATGGCAAGAACCGGGCCTCAAGCAAATCTTTTTTTTAATATCCTGAGTTATAAGATCCTAAGGTTGCATGCTTATCCAGGGTGCAAACAAGGAGAAAGACTTCTAAAACACATGAACCCCTGTTAACTCAGTTCAAGAGAAATAGGTAAACAGGCACCAGGCATGCAGATTCCTCACATGGAATCTCATGCATTTCAAAGAATATTGGGACAGAAACTCATGGTGTCCTTTGGAGTCCTAAAAGATATTCCATTGAGCCTCGACTAAGAAATATGACACATTCCATAGTCATAAGCCCCACTTGGCTGCTTATGGTACATTACTATATTATTTGGCATAAGGGATAAATATTCCTAAAACAAGAAGACTTTTTCTTAGCCAAGAATACTTTTCATGTCTTTTATGATGCTAATAAATGAGGTAAACCCTTTAGTTTTGTTTCTTTTTTTTTATCTGGTTTTTTTTAAATTTTTCCTATATTCTGAGTGAATCAGTCACAGCCTTTTCACAGTCTACCATACAAAGAAGGTACTTAATCTTCTCATCTAATGACAATATTATATGGTGAGAAGCCACAATGTCTACACTCACCAATAGCCAGATCAATCATGTGTCTCTAAGAAAATGAAGTCTTACAATGCCAGTTTTTAACATTACTAAGGGGAGTCATTAGGATCTAGGAGCCTCTCAGCTGCCAGCAGGATAAGATAGAGTGTGATTAATTAGAAAGAAGCAGCAGCTTATTCAACATCAAACTGAATTCCCTCGCTTGCTGCTTTGCTGAGTTCATTCTATGCCCTAAAGTGCCACTTGTTCACCAAATCATGCCACATCAATTGGAAGTAGAGATTCAGGACTCCTTTCTCACATCTTCTGCTCCCCTCTGCCGAAAGAACACTGAATTTCCTGTCCTGTGCATTGATAGAGGAGTTTTGCTATTAACCTAGTAACCTTAACTTTGGTCTAGAAGGAAGACTTCACCTCTAAGAGCAGCACCAATAACATAAAAACAGTAATTATAAAGTTAATAGCTATCATTTATATAGCACTTTAAGGTTTGCAAGGCACCTTTCATGTTATCCTACTTGATACCCATAATAATCATAAGAGTTCAATGTCATTATTATCAGGAACTGAGGCTGAGAGAGGTTAACTGACTTGACCAAGGTCCTACAGCTAGGAAATGTCTAAGGCAAGATTTGAACTCAGGTCTTCCTGACCCTAAGTCTAATGCTGTGTCCACTGCCCCATCTAGCTGCCATGGTGAAATGCAACATCATTTGGTGAATAGTGGGTGGTACTCACACTTTGAAGCAAAACTGCAGGCAACAACAAAGCCATGATGGCTCCAGCAAGGATTCCCAGTGTCATGAAGTGACCCTGATACCTCTCCAACATGAAAGACTGTAGCTATTCTAACCAGGGATATAGCTATGCTTTTAACACCATGTGCCTGAACTACACAAACAACCCAGAGCTATTAGCCAAGACACCTGAACATTTCACTGTGGATCTAAAAATTTTAGAAAAATCAGATATTCTAGGCCAAAATGATCCAGTAGAGTGAGGAATAGATATAAGATGATCTTAAGGTCTTGTGCACTAATTCTGAAATTCTGCTTCTGCCCTTTAACTTAGATAGAAATGAAGCCCTCCTGTGGATAAGCCATGTTTTGAATCACAATGCCAATCCAGTGAGCACATACTCAGGGCTGATTTCATTTCTATGTTAACGTCCTTCAGTAATAGAATTAAAATACCTTTGCCATAGCAGTTTCAGAGTATTTACACACTATCTCATTTAGTCCTCACAATAATCCAGAGAGGTAGGCAGAGAATATATTATTGTGCCCATTTTGTGCATGATCCAAAGCCAAGAATCCCAAAGCTGAAAAACTGGTCGGTGAAAATAGGGGACTGTGACAAAATTCTCCAGAGAGGCAAGGAATAGCATTTCCAGTTAAATCTACTAACACCCTCCCCCTTAACATGTACTCAGCATGAAAGATCACAGGGCAACAACGGATAGTGGATTCAAAATTGGAAGGGATCTTAGATAGTCCATTGAAGATCAATCTGGGGATGTGGGCCACAAATCCTACAATCATTACAGGGTACTTTGATCCCCTTTTCAATCCTGACAAAGGCTCAAATAAACTTTTGCTTATCTTAGGTCATTTGAGACAAAGTTGAATTTTTCAAGAGAGGTGGTTTTACTAGGTAGGAAAGCAAATAAACACAATGAAAAGACAGAGCTGATAAATTTCTAGGGTATACATATCCTAATGCAATTTCACTCTGAATAGTTCAACTTAGAAAAATCTTGACTAAGGATGGTCTATCCATATGTGACCCTAAACATTCTTTCCCTAGATTCAGGGAATCCTTTCAGATTATTTTCTTCCTTTCTCCCTGGAAATTTCTATTGTTGTCATGAAAAGTGTTCTATGACCAGGAATCTCTAAGTCAGTAATCTGTCACAAAATCACTAGCCTATTGTTAAGATTGATTGTATACATAGCATCATGCCCCTAAATTGTGGATCTTCCTCAAGATTCTGTCCCAAAGCCATCTTTTCTCGTCTCTGTCTTTCTATGTCTCTCTCTGTGACTGTCTCTCACTCTGTCTCTGTCTCTCCCTGTTTCTCTCTGTGTGTTTCTCTGTTTCTCTTTCCCTTCTTCCTTCCCTCCCTCTCCTCATAAGCTCCCATGGGTTTAATTATCTTTTCTATGTAGATTATCCACAGTTCTTATGTGTCCAGCCTGTCTCTCCCCCTGAGCTTCAGTCCCATGATTTCTTATGAGACATTTCAACCTAGACCCCTCAGAGACAGCTCAAATTCAATATGTCCAAAACAGAACTCATTATCTTGACCTTCAACCACACCTCTCTTCTTTTTTTTAAATTATAAATTTATTTTTTTTTTAGTTTACAACACTCAGTTCCACAATTTTGGGGGTTCCAAATTTTCTCTCCCTCACTCTCCTCCACCCTCCTCCTCCAAGATAGCATGTAATCTGATGTAGTCTCTACATATACCTTCACATCGAACTTATTTACATCATAGTCCAGTTGTAAAGAAGAATTCTAACCAATGGAATGAATCATGAGAAAGAAGAAACAAAACCAAAAAAGGAGGAAAAAAAAGAGCAAATAGTTTGCCTCAATCTGCATTCAGACTCCATAATTCTTTCTCTGGATGTGCATAGTTTTTTCCATCATGAGTCTTTTGGAGCTGTCTCTGAACTTTGCATTGATGAGAACAGCCAAATCTATCAAAGTTAGTCCTTACAAATACTGTGTGTCTCTAACCGTGTATAATAATCTCCTGGTTCTGCTCCCCTCACTCAGCATCAATTCATATAAATCTGTCCAGATTATAATGGAGTCCATCTGCTCCTCATTTCTTATAGCACAATAGTATTCCATTACATTCATATTCCACAATTTGTTTTGCCATTCCCCAAATGATGGGCATCCCCTTGATTTCTAATTCTTTGCCATCCAAAACGAGCTCCTATAAATATTTTTGTACATACTAGACCATTTCCCATTTGTGTAATCTCTTTGGGATACAGCCCTATAAGTGGTATTGCTGGGTCAAAGAGTATGCATATTTTTATAGCCTTTTGGGCATAGTTCCAAATTGCTCTCCAGAATGCCCACATCAGTTCACGACTCCACCAACAATGCAACAATGTTCCAATTTTCCCACATCCTCTCCAGTATTTATCATTTTCCCCACCTCTCTTCTAAACTTTCCTCTTTCTGTCAAAGGCAACACCATTCTTTCTGCCTCTCAGGTTCACCATCTCAACAATACACTGAACTCTTCATTCTCCTTCATACCATATATCCTTCCAATCAATTGCAAATGTTGCCATTTCCACTTCTACATCTTTCACATTCAATTCCTATCTGTTCACATTTCCATTACCTTAGTTTAAGCCTTCCTCATCTCTCATATCCAGATTATTTCAATGGTCTCCCTAACTGTTCTCCTAGCCTCGAGCTTCTCCTCTTGTCAGGCTATCTTAAAACCTGCTGCCACAATTATTTTTCTTCAGCATATGTCTGTTTATGTCACTCACCCATCCAATAAACATCAGTGGTTCTCTATTGCTTCTAAGATGAAATATAAACTCCTTTTTGTTTTAAGTTTTCAAAGCGCTTTACAGCCTAGCCACAATCTATCTTTTTAGCATCCTATATAGTACTCTACCTCTCACATGATACAAGTCAGACAAAATGGCTTTTTCTCTTTTCCCCACACAGTTCATCCCCTGTCTCAATGCCTATCCACTGGTCTTCCTTTACATCTTACAGAATCATTCCTTTCCTTCAATATGCAGCTCAAACATCACCTTCTACACAAAGCTTTTCCTGATCTCTTCCAACTACTGCTGCCCTTCCTCTCAAATTACCTTGTATTTAACTACTTTTATTTATTTTGTATTTATTCTCTACATACTTATCTATGTACCTGTTGTGCCTCCATTAAATGTTAGCTTCTTAAAAGTAGGGGTTATTTAATTCATTTTTTTAATTTTTGTCCTCAGCACCTAGCCCAGTGCCAGCACAGAGTAGGTACATGCCTATTGAGCAGTTAGGTAAAATTCAGCTTCTTTGGTTCTTCCTCTGACTAGCAATTAAGTCTAGTCTAAACTCTGATGACATGGTCACTTATGGCCACTACCATGATCCACTAGACCCTGCCTTAAGCATAACTACTACTCATCGGATTCAGGCACAGACTGTCTTTCTCTTTCTATCTCATAGCATATGCCCATTTGGGGGGATATCTTATTCTCTATTTCTGTTTTGAGAGATAATACAAACTCCCTATTCATTGGCAGAACTGAGATGATGGACTTACCATAATAGGAATGTCCATAGCTTAGTCAGACCAAGTCATCAGATGTACCCAATTTCCACGCAATTATTCAAGTCATAGTCCTAATTCTAAAATTCTAGTTTCTACTAGGAATTCCCTAATAGCAAGGGCAGTCTACAGAAATCCAAACAGGTATACAGCTTCTGCTGAACCTGAAGTCACAGAGTCAATACAGACTATTCCGAGATGGTGCTATGCATTATTGGTCACTAGAGTAGTGTTAAAACAGCCAAAAATATATAGTCTACTGAAGAGAAGCACATAGCCCACCTGCTTTCCTGGGTCCACCTCTCATGAGGGTCAGCACTGAAAGACATGGAGAAGGGCAGCCATATGAGCATGTGAGACCATTGCTGATATACTGTGCTTTGAAAACCAAAATCCTGTATGCTTCATTGTCTTTCTCATTTCTTGTGAGATACTCTAGGTCTAGGATAAAGAGTGTTGTTATACTACAATGCTTTAATTACTTTCTCTTCCTAAATAGTCTGACTCAATGAAGATTCTGCTTATGTGGAATACCCTCTTGGTACAAGAATCCTGCCTGTTCCTTCCTTACTGTGATAATATCTCATGACTGAGTTCTGACCCTTCAGCTTGAGAGTAATTTTCCAATAACTACAGAATGGTTAAGGGCAGCTAGATGGTGCCGTGGAAAGAGTGCCAGGCCTGGAGTCAGGAGGACCTGAGTTCCAATCCAGTCTCAGACATTTACTAGCTGTGTGATCCTGGGCAAGTTGCTTAACTTTACCTTAGTTTTCTCATCTGTAAAATGAGCTGGAGAAACCATGCCAGTATCTTAGCTGACAACTCCAAAACGGAGTCATGAAGAGTTGGATGGGACTGAAAAATGACTCAACAACAATATAGAATGGTAAAGTCAGAGGTGACTTTGGAGATGATCGGTCTCAACCAACTCACTTTACAAAGAAACTGAAGCCCACAGAGATTAAGTGATTTCCCCAAGATCACACAGCTATCATGCATTTGTTGTCTGCTTCATTAAGTTCCTTGAAGGAAGAGATAACCTATGGTTTTTTTTCTTTGTAGCTCAAATGCTTAGCACAGTGCCTGGCAAACAGTAATTGTTTAATAAATGCTTCTTAATGAGCTAGTCACTAGCAGACCTAGAACTTGAACTCTTCCAGAGCTGTGAGGTACTTTAAAAAATTAAGAAAAAAACCTACCAGCTTATCTTTTAAGAATTTTTTTACAATTTTACAATATAAATTACATTTAAACGTAGTCATACTGACAATTCATACCCACCACAAGAAGGGTTATTTTATCATCAGAACTAGGATCCAGCTTTTCTGACCCCTACTCCATTGCCTTTTTACAACCACATGTTGTCAGATAAAATTCTAATGCTTGGACTCAGATCTGTTTGCCCTCCTGCAAATGATCATATAAGTGTGTCTACTGTCTTCATAATTTTTAATGGGGCAGTGTTGCACTTGCATTTATCAAGACTCTCTTTCCTATTCTTTATAGCATACATCTGAAATATGAGCATGACCAGTCCTTCAATGCTGACCATGAAGTTGTTTAGTCTATTACAAGCATTATCTTTCATTAAGGAAAATCACACAGACTGCATGCTTGTATTGTAGCTTCTCTCTGACGCTCCATCTTTGCAATTGAATATTTCCATTTAAATGCTCCATCAACTCAATCAAAATGTTAATATTCTTGTTACAAAGTATTACTTTTTTGCATTCCTAATATATTCCTTTACCACCTCTCTTCCCCAGCAAAGCACTGAAATGGAGTTCACAAATAGACAGGTCGTTTTGATTTAAAAGGGACAATTGCATGCCCCAGTGCTACAGTAATTGATCAGTAGAAATATTTCTAAAGATTAAACTACAATCTATATGCACCCACCCACATTTGTATTTCCTATTGTGATATGTGCATAGCTATTACACAGTCGCTGAAGCTCCATGTATTTGCAATGATCAAGGGAGGCTGGTAAAATAACAGCTGTCCTTTTAAATCTGCATTAAATACGTGTTTGGAGATGTTATCAAAAAGCGTTACTCCTTTTTCATACTTTGCCATATAAATGATGCTGAAGGCAGAGAAAATAAATAATAATGGTTTCTACTCCAAGGTATTATCTCTCCGACAGTAGAGATTACCCATTTTAACAAGTCAGATACATAGAAGAGTTGCAAGAATTTTTGAAATATTAATCTCTTTTTTTCCCCTGGATATAAAAATGGCAAACATGCTCCTTCAAAATGCAATTGTGGTTTGTTCCTTGTCATCTCCACTCCAAAATGGATCACCTGTTGAAATGAGAAAGTACCCTCTAACCTCCATCCAGTAGCATCCCCATCAATAACTGTTGCCTCTAATGTTTATCTACACCTAACCTTACAGAAGAAAACAGAGAAAGTAGCCTGGTATATGAGATGACTTCCAACTCAGGGATATCCAAGCCATGTGCTCCAGCAATCATTTAAATCTCTTTTCCAAGAAGGAGGATTGACTTTATAAACACAAGAAGCATGTGGTACTTCCATGCATTCTACAATCTCATGAGACACCAAGAAAGGCTCCTGTCACCAAATCCTCTCCCACCTGCTTGATAACACCTGGAATTTCTTTAATAGAACAGAGTCTTTTCTTGGTGAGAGACAAGCCTTAAAATACAAATATCACTGAGAGAGGGAACTCTCTTACACTCAGTTGCAAAGGATAATCAGATATTTTACAGAGACAAGGTTAATATAATAGAACGAGGACAGAAAGAGGGAACTTGGGTATGTATACAGGTAATTTTCTTAGTCTCATCTAATCTGTTTTATCTACACTATGCTTTAGCTATCCTGGATGTTTGCAATTCCCCAAGGGGTATCATGGAAGAAAAAGAGGAGACTAAGAATAGAAGAAATTTTTTTCTAAATTTGCAGTTTTACTTAAGGCTGGTTCTTCCCAGGGAAACCACTGAAGAATGCTCAATACAGCCCACAGTTTCAAGCCAAACAGCCTAATAAATAGGAATTATTTTGATTGCCTAGAAAATACCCCATCTACCTGAAATCACATCATTACTGTTTCTTCTTATTGGTCTTCCTGCCTTAAGGCTTTGTTCCTTCTGATCTGTCCTGCCGAGGCTGCCAAGTTCCTAAAGAATTGTTCCCAATTCTGTTAATCTGTTCATATCACACAAAAGAACCTTGGATAAGTCCCCACTGCTTACATGATAAATTCTAAATTCCTTACCCTGGAATCAAGGACCATTCTCTGCCTGGCCCAACCTGCCCTTCCAGTGTTATCTTCCTCTACTCCATTTCACCTATCCTATGCTCTGGCCAAACAAAATATTTGTCAAATTTATCCTGCATTTTCCAAAGTCTGCCATTTAAATCATTCCCATTGCCTAGATTATCCTCTCTTCTTCTTGATCTGTTGAAATCTTACCTATCATTCAAATCCTGACTCTTATGGACTTAGCACATTTTGCATTGCAGTTATTTGCCTATATATAATATGTATATATATATATACATAAATATATATGTATATATATGTGTGTTTATAAGAAAATCCAGCACACATTTACTAAGTTCCTCCTATATGAAGGACAGTAACAATATAAAGACAATAACAAAACAATCTCTACCCTCAAAATGCTTATATTCTATTAAGAAAATAGAACATGTACAGAGATAAAAGAAACAGTTGAGTCTAAGGTCTCACAGAGGTCTCACAGATTTAAATCACTAGATTTAAATCTCACCTCTGTTATTTATTATCTGTAGGGCTTTAGAGAAGTCACTTTACTCTTTGGGCCATGCTTCCTTCTATATTCTGAGAGGGATAGGATAGACAGAGGGTCTCTAAAGTAACTTCCAGCTCTAAATATATAATTCTAAAAGTAAATACAAAGAATGCACAATGTAAACACTATGGTTCTGAAATGCAAGGGGGAACCTGGGAAGGAACAGGAAATTCCTAAGGTAGGAGATGGCTGCTGTGTTAATCCTTGAAGGAAGCTTCCAAGAGGCAGCAGAAGACAGTATTCCAGACATGGTAAGGCCATCCAAAGACAAGGAGACAGACAATGAAATGCTAACTATAGGGAATAACAGACTCATTTGGCAAAAACACAGATATCGTGAAGGGGAGATATGACATATATCAATTTTGTCTAGAAAGATGACAGAACCACACTGTAAAAAGAAACAAGGGAAGCTGAAGACAGTTAGTAGTACCAACCCCCCCATATAAGGGCAGCAGCTGTCATCTCCCCAAAAGGATAAAGAAGGGTAGCAAGCAGATATGTCACCAGAACCCCAGGCACAATGGTCTTCAGGTCATGGTAGGAGGAAGGCAACCATGATTGACCTATGAAAGGCTGATCCCTGAACTGGTTGCTTCATTATACCATGTTCTTGCCATTCCTCCACAGTTGATCAACTAGACTCCTGGGTCCATTGTTACTGCCTGCATCAGGGCAGCTCAGAGATGTGGAAGAAAAAATTGGCTTTTGTACAAAGGAATGAGGGTCTCACTCGAGCACATGTGCTTAGTCTCCCACCTCTCATGTTACAGGCAAAGGAGGTGCCAATTAGAGAGGCTACATGGGAATGTGGAAAACAGTTCTTGAATGGTAGTTTCCAGCATAGAAGTTTCCTAAAAAGGGAGGAGGCCCTCAGAAAGGAGAAGGAAACTACATCTTCCCTCCAAAACCAATTTTTTTTATTTTAATTTTTTTAATACTATCACACATTTAAAATAAGAAGATATCCCTCTGGGCTGGAATCATCAGGTAAAAATTCACTGCTAAGCTCTCAATTCTGATCATGAAGTTCTTTAGTTTATGACAAACATTATCTTTCATTAAGAAAGTCTTGCAAATCCCATATGTGTGTGTTTTGATGGTAACGTTTTTCAATTGAATATTTCCATTTAAATGTGCTGTCAACTCAATCAAAATGTTAATATTCCAATTACAAAGTATTACTCTAGGCATTCTTAATACATTCCTTTACTACCTCTTATTTCCAGCAAAATACTGACCTGAAGAGATCTAGAGGACTTAGGAAAACAGAGAAAGTAGGAGAAGGCATCTCAAGGTGTAGAAGGAATGGCAGCAGCAAAACCTTTTGATGCAGGAATGTACACAGTAATTTGGGGAACAGTGAAGAAAATATCCAGGGTTCTTGTCTCTGAGTAATGAGAGACAGAACTGAAAAGGGCTGGGTGAGGTAAATTATGGAGGGCCTTCAAGAGCTAATTCTTCACTTTCACAACTCTGCTAGAGGAAAGAGGAAAGGAGAAGACTGGATGGGTATTATTTCCAATTTTACAAATGGGGAAACAGACTGATTGAAGCAAATTGATTTGAGCAAGATCACAGTGAGTTCACAGCAGACCAAGTACTGGAAGACGCACATTGGTATGTTACTGTTCCCTTGAAGGACCAGAAAAGATTATAGATCCAGAGCTTGAAGGGATCTCTAGGCCAAGGGCTATGTTGTCCTATGAACTCATTTATTAGATAAAGAAAATGAAGCCCAGGTTGATTAGAGCTTTGCCCATGGTCACAAAGTTAACTGCAGAGGCAGAATCTGAAGCTAGGTCCTCTGGTCCAGAGTAATTTTCTTTCCCATTGTATCCCAAGAAATTTATTGCTTGTTGTCTTGACTAAGTTTCCATCTTGCATTATGCTCCTAGAAATAGATTCCTAAAGGTCTATGTTCCAGGCATCATGCTGGGAACATGAAAACAAAAATGAAATGGTCCCTGGCTTCAAGCAGCTTATCTTCTATAACCTAGATTCCCAAGTCAGTCAGCAAGTACTTATTGAGTGATTATTATGTGCCAGATACCATGCTGGAGATACAAAGAAAAGCAAAAAAAACACAGTCCTTGATCCCAAGGAGCTCAAATTCTACTGGGGATGACAATGTGTACACAATTACAAGATATAGTATATATAGTAGACATGGAAGGTACTAGCATTGACCCAGAAGGGTCTCTTGAATGAATACAGAGAATCCAGAAAAAGGAGGTGAGGAGGGAGAGTATTCCATGTATGGGGGAAAGCCAGTAAAAAAGTCAGAGTTGTGAGAAGGGGCAGTTTGGTGCCACAGAGAATAGAGCACCAGGCCTAGATTCAGGAAGACTCAACTTCCTGAGTTCAAATCTGTCCACAATACACTCCCTAGCTGTGTGACCCAAGGCAAGTCACTTAATCCTTTTTGGTTCAGTTTCTTCATTTGTAAAATGAGCTGGAGAGGAAAATGGCAAACCACTCTGGGATCTTTGCCAAGAAAACCCTAAATAAGGTCACAAAGAGTTGGACATAAGTGAAAAAAATGACTGAACAGCAACAAATAGGAGATAAAGTGACAGGTGCAAGGAAAAATATTAAGTCTAGTGAAGTCAGATTATAGAGTTCATGGGAGTAGAGAGTGAGAAAACTAAAAGTAGGAAGGGGCCAGGTTGGAAGGGCTTTAAAAGCCAAATACAAAATTTTCTGTCTGATCCTGGAGGCAATCAAAGCCACTAGAGTTTATTGAGAAGGAAGGCTGACATGGTGAGACTTACACTTTAAGAAGATCACCGTAGCAATGAAGTCAAAGACAAACTGATGTGGAGAGAGTCAGGAAGATCAACCAAAAGGCCATTGCAATGGTCTGGGTGTAATATGATATGATTCTGCTTCATGGTAGCAGTTGTGCAAGTGGAGAGAAGGGGAACCTATATGAGAGATGCTATAAAGGCAAAAATGACAAGACTTGGCAAAAAATTGATTGTGTTATGTGAGTGCGAGTGAGAAGTAAAGGATGACAATGAGTTTGTGAAACTAGCGATTGAAAAGATGATAGTGCCCTAAATAGTAACAGGGAAGTTTGGAAAAGTAAAAGCATGGAGGCGGAGGGGCGGGAGACAGATAAATACTGGGGCTGGATAAAAAGAGCTGCATAGAGATGATCGTTGAATCTATGAGAGATAATGGGATCACAAAATGAGATACAGGGTGTCCCTAAAGTCTGGACACATAGGAAAAAATGCATACTTTCAAGAAATTGGAATATTAACAGACCTTTTGCCCCCTTGACTTCTTTTTCTGGGGTACGCTGAAGGAGAATGTACTCAATGAAAATCACAGATGCGACACATTTGATTGAATGTGCTAAAATTGATGGCAATGTGGAGTTACTGCACTGAGTTCACATGAATCTTGCAAAGAGCATCAACCTTTGTATCACAAATGATGGAAATTATATTGAAGATGTCATCTGATAATATTCCAATTCAAATAAAATGTTGTTGAAAACTTCATTCATTTCATTTCTGGAAAATATGCGTTTTGGGGGGTGGAGCCAACATGGCGGCCGGGAAGCAGTGACTGGCGTGAGCTTCCCTCCAAAAACCTATAAAAAATGGCTCTGAACCAATTCTAGAGCTGCAGAACCCACAAAGTGGCAAAGGGAAGCAGGGCTCCAGCCCAGGACAGCCTGGATGGTCTCTGGGTAAGGTCTGTCCCCCACGCACAGAGCTCCCAGCCCCCAGGTGAGGGGAGTGGAGCTGAGCCCTGCGCACACGGCACGAACAGATTTGACCTGAAGAGAGAATACCATACATACTCAGTTGTGTATCTTACCCCACAGGAAAGAAGGAGGAAGAAGATAAAAAAGGGGGGATGATGGAAGGGAGGGCAGATGGGGATGAAGATAATCAAAAACAAACACTTTCGAAAAGAGGCAGGGTCAAGGGAGAAAATTCAATAAAGGGGGATAGGTTAGGAAGAAGCAAAATATAGTTAGTCTTTCATAACATGAGTATTGTGGAAGGGTTATACATAATGATACGCATGTGGCTCATGTTGAATTGCTTGACTTCTTAGGGAAGGTGGATGGCAAGGGAAGAAGGGAGAGAATTTGGAACT
>CM053624.1:82399193-82438199 GCA_028646595.1 Phalanger gymnotis
GGTATCTTACCCCACAGGAAAGAAGGAGGAAGAAGATAAAAAAGGGGAGGATGATAGAAGGGAGTGCAGATGGGGGTGGAGGTAATCAAAAACAAACATTTTCGAAAAGGGACAGGGTCAAGGGAGAAAATTCAATAAAGGGGGATAGTTTAGGAAGAAGCAAAATATAGTTGTCTTTCACAACATGAGTGTTGTGGAAGGGTTATACATAATGATATGCATGTGGCCCATGTTGAATTGCTTGACTTCTTAGGGAGGGTGGATGGGAAGGGAAGAGGAGAGAGAATTTGGAACTCAAAGTTTTAAAAAATAGATGTTCAAAAACAAAAAAAAAACAAAGACAAAAACAAAAAACAAAAGAACAAACCCTAGCCCTGACACTGCAATAGGACACTAATTTCTCCTACTCAGCAAGTTGCAAGTAACTCAATATTATAAAAGTATGGCCAAAAACAACTAAATCTCTACGGATGAGTCCTTTTCTAGAGAATAGTTCCAACCCTCCTCCCCCTCAAAACTCACTTGACCCTGAATACATTGTATCTTATGAAAAAGATTAGGATGAATTCTTCTCTCAAGTCCTCTCTTTTCAAGTGTCTTATAATGCTAACCTAGGAAAAAGTAATTTAATTGAATAAATAACCACTTAGTCATGAAAACATAAGCATTGGCTCAGGGAGTAAGACAAATGGTCCATTTCAATAGTCTGCCTCTAATTTGGCCAGTAGTAGCTTAGTTACTGTCTACCATGATGCTGCCCTCACAGATTACAGATGTTTAAGAGATAGTCCTGACTTCTTCACACTATGTAAAGGACTTCCGTTGTTCTATTATCTTCAAGGTTCCCTTCCTGTTCTAACATTCTAGGATGATAAACAAAGCCACATTCACCCTATACAAATTTTTCAAGATAGTATGTATGAAACATCAGTGTGTGAGATCTACGGGTTCAATGGAGCCTGTAAGAACAATCATGAAACTTCAGGAATAGCTCTTGAGTAGCAAATATTTCTTAAAGTCAAATATTTCTTTAAAAGTGAGAACAAAACTGACAAGGATGTGGAAGAAAACTTGAATACTTCGGACAGCCTGCATGAATGGTATGGAAACCCAGCTATCCAAACTAAATAAAGGACTATTCAAAAATCCCAAGATTTTGTCTTTGGTGCAATGGATAGAGTACTGAACCTGGAGATATTAAGACCTGAGTTCGGATCCCAGGTCAGACCTTTACTGTGTGACCCTGGATGAGTCACTCAAGTGCTCTCAGGTTTTTTTTATCTTGTTGGTAAAAATGAGATGCCTACCTCATAGGGTTACTGTGAGGATCAAATAATACATGTAAAGCACCTTGCAAACCTTAAAGTGCTACATAAATGCCAGTTATCATTATTAATGAATAAATAACGCCCATTCGAACATGGCAAAGAAGAAACTACTAGATAAGCCCACCAGAGTTCCAACCATATTAATGTCACAGTTTTGCTTGCACATGTTCTGAGGAAGCTCCCTGTACTGTGTTATCCTTACCACGGCTCTGAATTTTTAATGCAAATCAACTGTCGAGCAGTATTTGTATTACAATAATAACTTGGAAGAACTTGTTTAATATCAGAAGACTTAGTGGAGCAGATGAATAGTTCCAACATGATATCCATGGGATAGAAATTCAATTAAAAACTGCAAGTGGCGCTGGAGAGGTAGTTATTGTTCAGTGCGTACCACAGGGTCCTTTGCCCAAACACGGCTATTAGCTGAACTGGTTGAGAAATTCTGTTTTCCTTTATGGCAATCTGTTAGCTTGTATAAAGTTAAATTAATAAAAAACACCGAGCTGCCTCTGCACCAAGAGACCATAATGAAGCCAACGGCTACTTGCGTATTTTATAATTATGGATTAAGTGTATTATGCCAAGCAAATTAAAGATATGCCACAATTACAATAAAAATGAGAGATTGGTCTTCTTCAGATGCTGACTGCATGACAACTGCCTCCAAAATAGAATGGCTGAGGCCTATCCAGGAACACAACAGCTTCTGCTGAGAGCTAGGAGGAGGAAATTACCTTTCACGCTCTCCCTCAGAACAGGTGGGATACTATTTGCTCTGCAAGCTACTCAACTAAAATGGTAGATGTGGTGACTGATGCCCTCAGAACACATTCCAGCTGTTTGGGCACAACTCAGCTTCAAAGTGGGGCATCCTTTTGAAAGAACCAATGGATTGGTTTATTTTTTCTTTTTGTAGTGAAAAAATGACCTACAGCGGATCATTAGTAGGAAGGACCCAGGGCCAGTCACAAAGGGGAGGGCAAGAAACCAGAGATTATGGGCTTGTGGGGTTTTTTTCTCTCCATGTCTGAGGCCTAGAGAGTCAGAGATATGAGGTGGTCCTGCTGTCCCCTTGTGCTTCCATTTGAAGCATCTGAGGCATTGCCATTCTATTATCCTTCTGGAGGCGCGCAAGCATGAAAACAAGAGCCCTCGTAGTGAAATGACTGGCACATTTGCCTTCCTTTCTCTCCAGCACAGAGGGCATGAATTTTTAATGAGACTCTTTGCTCTTTTCTTAACATATTTGTTGGTGGTAGTAGGGTGTGTGTGTGTGTGTGTGTGCGCGCGCGCGCGCATGGGTATGCAAGTGTGTGTGTACACGAGTGGATTTGATTATAAATCACATTTTGCAAATGGAATATCAGCCCTTTCAGCCACAACCTTTCACGCGTGGCAAATAATGACGCTTTCATCATATAATACAATTTTCTTTCTGCCAGGAGTCAGGCCTATTGAGCATTACATGAAACAAACTTTTCTACCCATATTGCTTTGAATGGTGTGTGGGAGTGGGTGTGAGTGAGAGCATTTGCTCACACGCATGTGTTACTCAGAGACAAAGGGTGGGGAGGGTGGGGGGGCAGGACTTGTGAAAGGAAGCTCCAAACAACCACAGATTCTTTAAAAGTTGGCACTCTTCTACCTCAGGCTGCTCACTCACTCTGTTTCATTGACAGCCCTATGTGCAGTGTGCTATAGTGGGCAGCTAGGTGATGCAGTGGAGAGAACGCAGGCCTACAGTCAGAAAGACTCATCTTTCTGAGTTCAAATGTGGCCTCAGATATGCACTGTGTGACCCTGGGCAAGTCACTTAACCCTATTTGCCTCAGTTTCCTCATTTGTAAAATGTGCTAAGAGAAGGAAATGGCAAACCACTTCAGTATTTTTGCCAAGAAAATCCCAAATGGGGTCACAAAGAGTTGGACACAACTGAAACTGAACAACAATGACCATTAGAGTAGTGGACAGGTTGTTCTGCCTCTGACATTTGAGGACTGTGTGACTATGGATAGGTCATCTAATGTCTCAGTACCCTAGGCCAACATTACCAAGCTCAAATAGAAACAGATCCCTGCAGACTACATGCTGACTTAGAAAACCACAAGTTAGTATTATCTATGTTATATTTTATTTTTATTTATTCTTTTACACATTTGCTAATTATATTTTAATCTGGTTCTTCTGCACTCTCAGAGCTTTGCAGGCAGCTTGCAGCCCACTGACTACAAACCAGACACCTCTTTCTAGGCACCTCTCTAAGACTATAAGTTACAGAGAAAATATTAACTCAGATGGGTGATAAGAGTTTCCTCATCAGGGAATTGTCCACATCTGTGGAATCACAAATCCATTCCCCATATCCTTATTCTATATGTCCCCACTATAAAGGAGCCTTGAGGCAGCTTAGGTGGTACAGTGGATAGAAAGCCAGGCCTGGAGTCAGCAGGACATGATTTCAAATAAGCCTCAGACACTTACTAGCTGGGTGACCTTGGGCAAGTCATTTAACCCTGTTTGCCCCAGTTGCCTCAACTGTAAAATCATCTGGAGAAGAAAATGGCAAACCATTCCACAATCTTTGCCAAAATCCCAAGAAATGGGATCACAAAGGGTCAACGATGACCCATCGACTAAACGACAGCAAGAACAATCAGGGATCCTAGAGTGGAAATAGGATCATAGCATCTTTACAATTGGAAGACACTGTAATGTTCATCTAACCCCAAACTCTCATTTTACAGACTGGGAAACTGAGTCTCAGAGAGGGAAAATGACTTGCCCAAAGTCATACAGTTAATTTAAAATAGAGCTGAGACTAGAGCCCAGTAATTCCCATTTCAGTGCTCTCCTCCACAATGCTCCTTAAGAGGATGGAGTAGAAACTGATTGCTAGTAATATTTCAGGAAGAAGGAAAGGTCCAGAGGATGCCTTAGAAGGAACCTGGTGAGAATCCCTAATGTTGAAAGAAGAAGCAAGTGAAAAACAATGGGGACATCGGTGAACTCTTCCTGATTTAGATAACTGTGTTGCTTTGGGATTTTAGTTACTATAATGAAAAACTGTGCTGAACTTATGCAAAAGGAACTACATAGGCAATAATAGGAGACATGATATACTGCAGAAGCATAGTGTTTCTACTTTGTAAAGTGCTCCCATCTCATTTACATTCCTGTCTCAGACCTTTATCTTAAACTTACGTATCATATATTCTGAAAAAGTCACACTATTTACAACATAGCCACACTTTGATAAACACAAAATTAAGTGTGTAGAAATTTCTTAGACACACACAAAACTCACATTTTCATGGCTTTTCCTTTTCTTTTTTTTAAACTTTTTTCCATGATATGCATAATCCTCCTTCTGGCCAGTTCTCTCAATTCTCCTTTTATTCGTATTTGGAGATTTCTGTATTTCTGTTCTCTTGGTGAGTCTTTATCCTTGAGGCCAGGTGTCTAGTCTTACTCTTCCTCTCAAACTCTTTTAATGAAATGTAATGCATATATACAATGTCTCCGAGAGCTTGGGAAGACAGTTTTCACCAGTCCCATTTAGCAGGTGAGGAAAATGGGATAAAGCTATTTTAAATGGCTTGCCCACTATTTCATAGATGTCTAGCAGCATAACAAGGATTGCATGTCAAATATTCACCCTACTAGAGTCGGAGTGGGCAACCAGCAGTTCATGAGCCATGTGAGAGTCGAAGTAAATATGAGCTGACCTTTTTGACAAAATAAATGAGCCATTTATGTATTAGCTCATTTCATTTACACAAAAAAAAGCATCTGGTTAGTAGTATGGACAATTCCTTGAGGCAAATAGAGTTCATGCCTAGAGCTCTCATGCTCCCCACATACTTCTCAACACAAGGAGTCTCCACTAGGCTCTCCCCTCCTTAGTCTTGCCCTGCCCTACCTCAACACTACAAAGCACCCAGCTGCCATCCTCTCCTACCCTACATACCACCTGCTTTCTCCTATCTCATATATCATTTCCTCAGGGCCAAGCTCTTCCTAGCCTTCCAGAATGATAAACTTTTTGTATTAATGTGCTTGTGGGAAGTTGATAAGAGTAGTGATTAGATGGCCAGCCTTGGAGTTAGACAGATCTGGGTTCAAATCCTGCCTTGGACACAGACTAGCCTTTCCCAACCCCTCTTATTTTTAGGGCCTTCTTTCTATTTATCCTGTCTGTGGCTTGCTCTGTATATATTTGTTTGCATGCTGTCTCCTCTATTAGGTCGTAAATTCCTTGACGACAGAGACTGTCTTTTCCCTCTTTTTGTATTGCCAGCATTTAGTACAGGGCCTGGTAAGTAGTGGGCATTTAAAAATACTGGCTGATTGGTCATAGACAAGACATTTAAATTATTACCACCCCCAAGAACATCTCTATAACTATGCCCTACAGACCACGGGTATCAAACACAGCCCCAACACACCTGAGTCTGGCCTGAACCAGATTAAAATGTAAATAGGAAAAAGTTAATAAAATAATCAAAGGTACAATAAAACAAAGACAATATTAATGTGTGGTTTTCTAAGTCAATATGCAGCCTTCAGGGATCTCTATCATTTTAGTGGCCCATTTCAAATTGAGTTTGATACCACTGCCATAGACAACTGACAATCTACATGAGTGGAGTTTCCACACTAGAAAGCTTTCCACATTGATAAAATCACAGGTCCAGATTGTTGTGCTTATGGGGCTTAAGGCTATAGGAATTCCTGCAGTCCCTCCCTCCAATTCTTATGCTATACATGTTTCTTTTAACGAGAGCTCTTAGAGAAAATAATTTTTTGGTACTATGTACTGTCTTGACTTAAAATAATAAATATATTTTAAACCAGTACAAATGAAAATGTTATAATATCTCCCTGGCATCAACTAGATATATAATAGATTTGTAGAATTATACAGAATATAATACATATATTATTATCTTTTGTTACATTATTTAGGTATAAATTATTTGTATATATTTATTGTGTGTATATATCATATATGACATATATGCTCTTCAAAAAGTTGTATTCTAAGACCATTACTAGATTGTAGCTGGTCTCCCTTAAAAAGTGGGTAAAACCTGCAGAAGACCATGCTGCCTCCTCAACAGTTTACCAACCACAGGACAAGAACTTAAAATTTGGCCTCCCTCAAGGCTAATAGCATGCATCATAAGCTTCTTGAGGACACAGATTGGGGCTTTTTTTTTTTAAATCCACCACTGGAACTAGCCCAGAGACTAATATATAGTAAGGCTTTATTGATTGTTAAATGACGGTAGGGTGGATTTCAGGATCGGGTTGCCAACCTGGTTGTGGAACAAAATGAAACTTTGACTTGGGATGAATCTATGATCTTGGCTTTCTTAGCTCCATGATCTAATCATTAAACCAACTAGCCACCTATCAGATTTCAGTGCAGACTGATAAACTTTGAGATGACAATGAGAAGCTAGAGAATGAGATACACTCTCTGGGGAAGCCCAGGGCCCAGCTCAACAGGGTCATTGACAGGATAGAAATGAGAGTGACTTTAAGCTGTGCCCCAGGGATGTGGGCACCTCTGATTCAATTCACAAACATTGATAGAAAGGATTAGAGCAAGGTGGCTAAAATAAAAACGGATAGAGGATTCAAAACCAATTACCAAAGCATAATCTTCCTCAGATGGGCATGCTAAGAATAATTACTCTCCACAAGAAGAATGTCTGTTCTAGACACATTACAGAAGCCTGCATAATTAAATGTAGCATCTCATCCTCATTTATCTTTCCAGCGGTCTGCTTTCAAGGGTCCAACTGCCTTGCCTAGAAAGATACAGGTCTGGTGCAGAGCCCACAAGGGGATTTGGTGTTGAGAGCATGAAGTTCTAAATGTAGAAAATTATCCTGTAATTGTGTGGAGACATCACCACTTGATAAACAATAACCTTTAAAAGTCAATTTGCTCCTTCTACCTTCCTTCAGATACTCAACTGCACCCTTTTCACTTTCCCCTACCAAGGATACCATATGAACACACCATACTTATTCCTTCCTCCCTTCAGTAACTTGTTTTGTGACCATGAAGTCAGTTAGCTTTTCTAAGCCTCAGTTTTATCATCTTCAAAATGGGGATAATGAGAATCTGACTCAGAGGGTTGTGGTCAAGATCAAATGAGATAAGTCATCTTGCAGAAACGCAAAACACCGTATAAATGTAGTTTAGTGCACTCAATGTCAAAAGTGATCTGGCCAGCTTTAATCCTCCCATCGCAAAGATAATCCATCTTCATGCCAGTTTTGTGATCCATGTTAGAAACTTGTCATCTCTGCTCTTCCTTTGATCAGACCAGCTATAGTACATTTCTCCCACTACAATATTATCTGTTTTCCTTTGTTATGCATAGTGTCCCAAAAAAGTCTTAATGTCTTAAAACCATATTCAGACTTTTGGAAAATGCTACATTTTATCTTAAAGGATTCTCCACTATATTTCCTTCCTGATATCCATCAATTTCCACTTAAATGAAAGTCATTTTTACATATTGTGCTATTCCACTACCCCTTCTACACATCTGTGTGTATTTTAAATAAAGAATACACTTCCACTGAAATATTGTAGCCATGAGGCATACTTGACCAAATTTTTGTGATATCTATGAGGTCATTTTCAACTTTCTGTTAAGGTATTAAGATTGATTTTTCTATAACCTGTACTCGGAACGTTGGTACATAGGTCTTAAGTGTAGCTTCTGCCCCACCTTCTAGTTTTTTATCCCATAAATTTCTGGATGTTTCTACTTTTTCCATTCTATATCAATAAATATGTCTTCTTAGATTATACAAGGAAAATTGCTCCATGCAGGGGAAAAGACGATTATTCATGCAAATAGGCTTCTTCTTCACTGACAGTCAGAGGTCCCCATCTATCCATGGAACAGGGCAATTAACATAGCACCATGATAATAGTTTCCTTTCAGACAGACAGGTCTCGCCCTAAGTAAATTCTGCATAATACATAAAAAACCTAAACTTCTCAAGACTTTATGTTTGCCAGAAAAAAACAAATTAAGACTTTAGATTCCAAAAACGCCTACTGTCCTTAAAGTACAGTGTGATTTATAAAAATCTGATTTACATGAAGTTTTTCAGAAAAATACACCTATTGCATAGAAGGAGGGATGGCTATATGCCTTCACCCTAAGTGGAGTTCCACGAGCAGCAATGTACTATAGTAATAGAGAGTCCCGGCATTCTCATCATCTTCTAGGGGGCAGGGCAAACTGATCTATAGGTTAAGAAGGCTAACATCACTGCCATACCTCTAATGGGCATACCACCCTCCCTACCACAAGAAGGCTGCAAATAGACAATAGGCAACAAGGCACAAAGTCCCATCTTCCAAGGTGGTGTTATGTTAAGCTGGCCAATTATAGTTCGCTAATTTGTTTTGGAGGGAAAACAAGGAAAAGATGGGTGAAACTTCAACATGGCAGAGTGGTGTAGTTCTAGGGACTCTTGCTACCTGTGCAGTTCTCCCTGTTTATTCGCTCAGATATTCTGCTGTTTTGTTTGTAACCCTGGGGAAAAGCTTATTCACTGGGCAGGGCTGTTTCGCAAAGCCTGGGGCTTCTAGAATATTCCAAAGGCTTGGAACATGATAATTCTGGGTCACAAGGTCAATGACAATGCAACCTTTACAAAATCATCTGGCCATTCCCTATTCTTTTAGGTGTGCCTATGTCAGCAGTCAGAAAACCTTGATAGTAAGCCATCATACGATTCTCATAGGTAGAAGAGTCAGGAGACATGGATTTAAGCTCTGACCCTTAGAGTAACTAGCTATGTTGGCAATTTACTCTAAATCTCTGAAACTCAATTTCCTTGCCTCCCTCACAGACTGTTGTAAGAACTGATGGAGAGGGTCATATGAATCTTACCTATCAATATTATTATTATTACTGCCCATATTATTTCACAACGAAATTTCAACCTCACTTCTATGCCAGCCCCATTTTGCCAGCAGCATACTGTAAAGGTAGCATGACTATAATTGAGTGTTTCATTTTTCTCACTTAAATGATGTAGGGAATAACTCTACCATCTGGGTCCATTTACTCAGCAAATGGGATCCAATTCCCAGACTAGGGGCCCAATTGTATCCGCCTTTTTGATAGAGGCTAGAAATCTAAACAGAATCCATAGAAAAAAGAGGAACTAGAGTGCTTTGGGATGTTGCCACCAATTTCTTTCTACAATTAAAAAAAAAGATTCTACATAAAAAATGTAAGGAAAGGTTTGGGGGCATATGTTTTTAAGAAGCATATGGAGTTAAATGCCTATGTGTTAATGAGTGGATATAAGCTAGGGATTGTAAAAAGAGATGAATACCACCTCTCATTAGTGCTACATTTGATGGCAGAGTAAGAGAGAGAAAATGATCCACTTTAAAAAGGTCTTTAACGTTGATGGGTCAATTTTGGCAATTATAGGATTTACTCATGTAACTCATTTGTACCATACTAAAATGGACCTTTGAATCAGCAAATGCAGTCTTAACTGAGGATCAAGAGGCAGTAATAAGGATGGGATGGGTTCCTTAGAGGAAGGATGTTAATTTCTTCTCTTTACAATACAAGAGAAACTCGTGAACCCCTGTGTCTTTCTGCACCCACATTAAAAGGCTCCTGATGGAGAGAACATATAGACACTTTGGAGCTGATAAAGAATGAATCCATTTAGCCTCTTTCATGGATTGAGTTTCTCTCTTGCTAAAGTAAAAGTGGAGTCAATGCATCAGTTTGGTGTTCTGGCTTCCTATGTCCTCCCCAAGTAAACATACAGAATTCTTAAATAAAATTCCAAATTGTTCTCATCTCCAAAAGGTAGTGTCACTTTGATATGCTTTAATTCAGAGATGATGTAACCCATTCCCATATGTCCTTCTTAGTCACAAAGCTCTTATGCCTAACCAAAAAGTCTTTCTAGCCTTAAATTGCCCATTTTCCTTTGTTTGTTCCTCCATAAATTAAAAAAAATATCTGCCCATGAGCACCCTCTTTAAAACCTTTCACATCAGCAATTAAGTCAGAGAAAAGGCTATTCCAGTGCCACGGAAAAGATACTAGACTAAACCAGATGACCTGAATTTGAGTCAGAGTTCTGGTACTGACTTCCCACAAGACTCTGGACAAGTCATTTTACCTCAGTGCAGTGGATAAGAATATTGAGATTTTGAGCCTGAAAAAAACTAGATTTGAATAATGCCTCTAAACTGTGCTTACTGTTGGACCTTTGGGGAGCCAATTCACTCCTCTGGGCTTCTGTTTCTTCCTCTATAAAAGGAGGATAATTATAATGATAATGTTAATGCCTAGCTCACACAGCATTGTCGGGAAACTCAAATTAGAGAGGTTATTTAAAGCACTTTTAAAAGTTAAAAGTGCTATATAAAAAGCAGTTATTATATTATTAGTTATTATAAAATGGAACTAATAATAACTTTATTTGTCTACTTCATAGGGTTGCTTTGAGGATCAAATGAGGCAATGTGTGTGAAAATGCTCTCAGGTCGTCTAAGGAGAACATGACTACCCACTAGGCTTTCTCTTCCTCTGGTGGTAAAACCTTTTAATGCTATCAGCCTTTCTCAGTTGGTTCTAATGTCTATCTGTTTGATCTTTTTGTGCTTGTCTGTTTTTATCTCTGTACTCCACTTTCTCCTTGCCCTTTTTTAAATGGGACACAATGTGCCAACAAAGATCTGGTGCTTGTTACTCTCTTATTACTACAGAGGAAATCAAAAACAGAGACATGAATTATACTGGAGGCAGAGAACCTACCTTCACGACCCAATAACTCCGCCTCAATCCAGTCCAGCCCAGCATCCCAATCCCACCTACACTGGAATATAGGCAATTTTGAAGTATAAGTCAGTACCTTTCTGACTCTCATAGAATCACAGACATAAAGTTGAAAGTGACCTCAGAGAACATCTAGTCTAAGCTCTTTATTTTACAAAAGGGGAAACTGAGGTCCTGGGAGGTTAACTGCCTTGACCAAGGTCACATAGGAAGTAAGCAGAAGAGATAGGATTCAAACCCAGGTCCTCTTATCTCAGAGCCAATGCACACTTCACTGAACAGGCTGCCTTGCATGTTAAGCTGAATTACCCTCAGTTCACTGACCCCTGTGGTAGAAGCAACATCTCAACCTCTCCCTTAATGCAGGTTAGACTAGTTTTCCCTTCAACTAGTCTCGAGACTTTTCTCAAGACTTGGGTGGCTCAGGACATTAAAGGCTCTGATTATTAACATCATTTCCTCATCACCTGAGTACGAAAAGGTATGGGAAGGTGACGTCTCAGAGATTTACTAGTCTGATCGTGGTGGATAATGTAGGCAAAGGACCTTTGTTCAACTGAATCAGCTTGAGGTGTCCTCAGTTCCCATCCTTATTGAACATTCTTCTGCTGTGGCCAAATAAATCTCCTTTTGTTGAACTGTTGAATGCCTTATGAGTGTGTATTTTGTTCAACTATTGAACCTAAACTACCAGGACCTGGTATGAATCAGTGTCTACGCAGAATGGCCTCCTTTGGAGGGGAAAGGGAAAGAAGAAACAGTAATGTTCCTGAATAGCCTCTCTTTGAAGTGTCTTTTCACACAAAAGGATTTCTTCTGTGGATAGTCTCCAGCATTAATTGGGCTTCACATCTGAAGATTTCTTTCTCTACCTTCTCCTCCAACCATCAAGCCAAATCTGAATAAAAAGTGCAGGATTCAATAATCTCTGGTTGCCAGGTAGATGGAAATATTAAAAAAAACCAATAATATCTCAGCCCTTGACACTTCCTGAAAGCTCAATAGAGTTTTCTTCTGATCACCACATTACCACTCTCCCCTCCCCTCATAAAACTGTTCTAAGAAGCTATTGCTGGTAGCCAACCAACCCCCTGCCCATTTTTGATGCTTTGCCAAGAGTAGCTTCCAAGAATGTAAGAATCTTAGGGATGGAATAAGCCTTTAAAATGTTCTGACAGTCCTATGCTAGAAACCAAAGCCTATAAATTGATTAATCTATGTAAGATATGCAGAGAAAAGCAACATCTTGTTCAAATGGTCTTCTTCTGAGCAATGCTATAAATATTCCATCATCTGTCACTGCCCAGAGATTCAGACCTGAAACCCTAAGACCTCGGAACTGGCATAACTTTTGTCAATCGCATGCTACACACAAGACATTTAATGGAGGATGAGATACAACAGACTGAACATATCTGGAGCATCTGTAATAGAGCAAGACCCCATTACAAACTGCCTTATGCTATTATGAATTTACTTATGCTGTAGGTCAAATCCTGTCCTCCTTGTAAAAGTCAGTCTCAAATATAAGGCTCATTCCATGTGCCCAGTCCTGGTGGCACTAAGGGCAATGGAGGAAACAAAAATGAAAGATAAACATAGATTTTGCCTTCAAGGGGAATACAGGTCGATTGATGACAAAAAGATGCATATATATGAAACAACTGTTCATCAAGATTATCGGATTTAATTCTTCTTGAGAGATATTGCAGGTGTAATGGGAATTGAAATTCTCTGAGATTTCAACTAGGATAGGAAGGCTGCTTGGAGGGGGTAAGGCTTAAGCTCATAAAGAATAATGCATAATGAATTTCCTACTATGAGACAAGAAAAGCTAGAATATGGTTCATATTCTTGCCCCCTGACACCAACCTTACAACAGTGTACTACTAAGTATTAAAAAAGAGAATGTTTTCTTAAATGCTATGATTTTAACAAAGATAGATGAGCATTTGGTCTAGGTTTCTTTTTATCTCTTCCAATGGGTCACTGGTCACGCCATCTGGAATAGACATCTTTTGAGACCTAAGCTGGATGCCAGTTTCTCCTTTAAAGCCTTCCCTAATTTCTCTGTCTCTCCTTAGATATCTTCTTTATATTATACAAGCTCTTCTTTGCATTTTCATGCTCTACTTTTTCATTATGGTTATTTCTATCCTTCTCAAAGTTTCTCTACTACATTGTAAACACTTGGGACAAAAAAGAAAAAAAGTCTTATTAAATTTTGTCTCCGCAGCTCCCAGTCCAGCACCTCGAGAACAGACACTGCTGAATAAGTTTATGTTGAATCTAAGGAACATTCCACACTATTCAGAGCTGGAGAGGACCTCAACTGCCTTATTTTGAAGATGAAGAAACTAAGGCCCAGGGAAATGAAGTGATTTTCCCAAGGTCACTCAAGAATTACATATGAGAGCTAATATTTGAATTTGGGTCTTCTGACTCCAAATCTAAAGTTCTCTTCATTATGCCAGGCTGCTTCCACCAGGACATCTCAGAAGCTTTCATTCAACGGTAATTCCATTAAACTGACTACTTACCCTCAAAACACCTCAAAGCAGCCAGCACATTCCAGTTAATCAAGCGGGCATTAGGTGTCTTAAAATGATTTATTAAATTGAATTGTATAGAATGAAAATACGTGAGGAAATCTAAGAACCAGAGGAAGAAACATGGTAGAGAGCATTTTGGTGAAGATTTAGCAATGACAGAACTAATATGAACATGTAAGTAGTTGAGGAATTTGAGCAACACTATGATGCAAGCATGACAGAAATGTCACAGTAGGGGTAGGGAAAGGGAAAGTTCTATTATCCAGACATTTACTGGTGCTCTGTCTCTCTCTGTCTGTCTGTCTCTGTCTGTGTCTGTGTCTCTGTCTCTCTCTCTCTCTGTCTCTTTCTCTCTCATATGTTCTTGATTCACTTTAGGGATGATTTCACACTTCAAAAACTGAAGGAATGAATGAGAGGAATTTCTTATTCTAGACTTAATTCTTACCCACAAGGAGAAACTAGATGTTATGAGAGAAAGAATAGGAACACAAGTGGGAAGAAAAGCCTTGGAGGGGATACATGTCAGTTTAAGGTATATTTTATGAGAAAGGAATTAGATTTATTCTGTTTGGTTGCAAAGAGGAGAAGAATCATGATCAAAGAGTAGAAGCTACAGGGAGGATAGAAGATCACAAATTTGGAGTTCAAAGGTACCTGAAAGATCACCTATTCTAATGATTTCATTTTACATATGGGAAAACAAGGCTCAAAGAAATGAACTGACTTACCTGAGGTCACAAAGTGGATAAGAGGAAGAGACAAGATTTGAAACCAAATCTTATGGCCCAGATTTAAGCTAAATGTGGAGGGAAGCTTCCTGACAAGAGGAACTTTATACAAGTGGAAAGGTTATTCAGAAGAATGTGAATTCACCTCACTCAGGGTATTAAAGCGAAGACTAGAATGACCACTTGTCAGGCATGCTGCACAGAGGAGTTTCATTCAAGTATGGATGGGTCTAGATCAGGTTTTCTCAAAGTGTTTTTGCATCATGGATCCCTTTGGCAGCCTGGTAAAGCCTATGGAATGGATGGGGGCTTTCTCAGAATAAATTTTTAATGCACAAAATAAAATACATAGGGTTAAAAAGGAAACACTTGGGGAGGGAGGAAGAAAAATGGAACTCAAAATCTTATAAAAGTGAATGTTGAAAACTAAAAAAAAAAGGAAACATATTCAAACACAGTTATCAAAAAAAAATTAAGTTCATGAACCCCTGGTTAAAAAACCCCGATCTAGACAATCCATTTAAACTTTGAGAACTGGTGACTCTGGAAATTGTTCAGTCATATAGTAACTGACAACATGGAACTCGGATGAAGGAACTGAGGATCATCTACCCTGGAGAAGAAAAGTATTGGATGAAGGAAATGGGGGTGTCTATCTGATCTCTTGATTCCAATCCAGGGCTTCTTCTGAGTGATCTGTTGTGGGACATAACATAAACTGTGGCACACAGCTAGAATGCCAGGATATCTTCCCAACTGTCAAGGACATTCCATCACCACAAGCCTTTGACATATAGAGTTATATTCCCATGCATGGAGAGAATGAAGCTAAGACTCTTCACTATAAAAAGATTAAGATTTTGAAGGAAATTAACCAAAATTTATGAAAATAAAGTTTATTTGAATATCAGGTAAAGACAGGTGCTTTTAATAAATTCCTATCTGGTAGGCCTAGCCCGAGGCTTGAAACAAGTAACTTTCTGAAAAAAAAGAAATATTTTATTGTTTTTTTGTTAGGTTGCTTTCCATTGTGTCTGACTCTTCATGACCCCATTTTGGGGTTTTCTTGGCAAAGATACTGGAATGGCTTGACATTTCCTTCTCCAGCTCATTTTATAGATAAGGAAACTGAAGCAAACAGGGTTAAGTGACTTGCCCAGGGTCACACAGCTATGAGGTCTCAGAGATGAGACTTGAACCAGGTCTTCCTGTTTCCAAGGCCAATTCTCTATCCAGCATGCCATGCTATCTATCATACACTTACTACATATCATGTACATATGTATGCATATGCTATGTGTATTTTATGCATATTGCTACATGTGTATATGTATAAAATACCCCACAAATAACTGAAAGAACAGCAACATGGTGCAGTAGAAAGTGATAGACTTGGAGTCTGGAGACTCAGGTTTGAATCTTACCTATGATACTTGCTAGCTGCATGACCATAGACAGATCACTTAATCTCCGAATCTCAGGTTCCTCATCTATAAAGTACCCATAGCAATACCTGCATTATCTATTTGACAGCATTGTTGTGAGAAAAGCACATTGTAAATCTCAAAATACTAAATAATGTGAGCTGTTAACCTTGTCATATGCAAAGATCACATAGGGACAACAGTCCATTTGTAAAGGTGCAAAAGGATATGCATGAAGGTACTACAAAAAATCAGGAAGTTCAATAGAAATGTAAGACTATATGATTATGGTTATCAATATGATGCATCTGATGCCCTCAGAATCTCATGTCCATCAGATAAACAGCTGGGTAAAAACCAATCCCCTGGTCCTAGAGCCCTAATCCCAGGTTCCAGAAAACCAAGATGGCCAAACTGAGGCCTGTCCCCTACTTACAGCTTCCCACCTAACCCTAAGCATGTTAGCACCTTAATCTGACTCTCCAGCCAGAGCACTAAGATCAATGATAATTGACTTATTAAGGAAGCCTGGTGCTGCTGGGATGTGAGCTGATTGTGTAATTGTGCTAATTAGTAAGTGCCAGGGCTCATTCCAATTATTAACCTTTATGAATGTCATTTACAAAGATAAGGGTAAAGCTATGGATTACTGCATGAGTAATAGCTCCTGCAGTTTACACAGGCCTGGCATCCCAGAAGGGACAGTTCCATGGCCAGATGGTTTGAAAGCAGTAAAGGGGCAGACATGGAGGTGGAGTTGCCAACACCCAAGTTTCCTCCATCTCTCTACTGGGTGGGTGGGGGGGGGGGCCGGGAGAATTCTCTCAGCACAAATCCTTGAATTGGTTATTTATATCAATTGTTAAAGGATGCTCCGATAGGGCCCTGATCTGGGGCAATAGCAATGCCCCTAGAACAATGACCCTGCTTCCAGCGCAACCTCCACAGGCATCATAAAAGGAAGCAAACCTGTGGGGAAATAACCTACCAAATGCCTCCTATTCAGGCTTCAGCTACTGAAGATCCCCTCAAAAACAAGTTTTGCTACCAAAGTTCTTGACACTAAAAAATTGGTTCAGCATCGCAAATGGATGTGGTTCGACCAGTGGAAATGACTTTAAAAAAGATGCAATCATCTGCTTTGCCACTGTGCACATGTGCACATGACCTTTCCACCTAACTTGCAGCTGAAATCGCCTATATGCGTTGTCTTCCTTGTTAAATAATTAACTCCTTGAGAGCACAAACTGTGTACTCTTTTCTGTCTGTGTGCCCAGCTCTCAACACAGTGCTGTGCACATGCTAAGTGCTTAATAAATGTTTTTCGTTCACTCATTCGAAGAAAACAGCTGATTATACTTATCACTACTGGTAAACAAGAAGGATAAGAAAAGAGGTTGTTTAAGCAGTGGGAAGAAGCCTAGGCTGTGAGTCCCAGATCCACCTCTACCTAAATGCTTTAAAATGAACTGAAATAACTTGATCTCTGTGGACCTCAGTTTCCTTTTATGTAACACTGAGAATCATACATCCATTCACTCAGTAATCACTATGAGTGAAAACATGGTGTAGAGCAGTGATGTTAAATTCAGATAGAAATGGAGGCCACTAAAACATTCAGAAGGATCCCTGCAGGCAACACATTGACTTCATTTTAAAATGTGACATTATCTAAGTTCTACTGTATTTTTACTTATTTCATTAAGGATTTCCCAATTACATTTCAATCTGGTTTGGCCACACTAGGGAGTATTGTGGGCCATGTTTGGCACCTCCGTGGACAGAATTTGGTCTAAGAGTCAGGAAAATCGGGCTCTGGCCCCTACCAGCTATGAGATTCTGTGCAAAGAACTTAACCTCTCAATGTCCTCCAGTAATTCTCTAAAAGTCAAATGCTGATCTGTGTTGGCAGAAGTCACTCCTCACCATGGGCTCCTTAGATACTGATGAAATCACAGGTCTGGCTTTAAAGAAAAAAATCCCTAGGGGCAGCTAGGTGGTCCAGTGAATAGAGCACTGACTCTGGAGTCAGGAGGACCTGAGTTCAAATCCGGCCTCAGATACTTGACACACTTAATAGCTGTGCGACCTTGGGCAAGTCACTTAACCCCAACTGCCCTGCCTTCCCCCCTGCAAATAAAAAAAGTGCATAGCTCTATGCTGAGTGTAGGAAGAATACACAGGAAAATTAAGACAATAAGACTTATTAAAATTAAGACAATACTCTAAATTACAGGTCAGTTGACAAAAACGTGCCTATTGTCCAAGGAACAGCCTAGCTAGTTTAGAGTAGCTCATCCTTAGATTGGCTATAGATCAACAACTACCATGGAATCTCTCAAGTACCATCTACTAAATTTTTGACAAATTGTGACATGTGTTGGAAGATGAAAACTCCTACACCAAAAAAATCAAAGACCTAGTGAGGACTGAGGTCATTCAGAGATAATGTGGCATAGTATTATGGTTCATACTCAAGGGTTACTAAGCCTTCCCACCATATATTGACTTATTAAATCACATAGTAATATTATCTATGTTCTACTATATTTTTATTTATTTCATTAATTTTATTTTCCAATTACATTTTTAATATTTAATTTTGTTAAATATTTTCTAATTACATTTTAATCTGGTTCCAGCAGACACCTTTGTAGACTTAAATATGGGACTTGGAGACAGGAACACCCAGTTTCAAAATTTACCTCAAACACTTACAAGCTGTATGACCCTGGGGCAAGAGACTGCTCTGGGCCTGTTATCTCACCTGTAGAATGAGGGGGTTTAACTTACAAGGTCCCTGCCAACTCTGAATCTACGATCCCATGATCTTGTACCTACTTCCAAGAGTTGTGAAGAGTAAAATAAAAAATGCATGGGATGAAATTTTATAAAACATAAAGTCCTTTATAAATGTAAGGGGTTGTTATTCTTAATAAAGGTAGAAACCACAAAATCATATTTGCTTACTAAAAGAGGTAGCTCTCCTATGTAAGGGAAACGGAAAGGAACATGTATTCCTATGGAAAGGAATACTATTGTTCCGTAAGAAACATTGAACAGGCAGACTTCAGAAAAATCTAGAAAGATTTGCATAACTGCTGCTGAGTGAAGTAACAGAAACATTGTCTGATGATCGGCTTTGTTAGACTTAGCTCTTCTCAGCAATGCAATGATCTAAGGCAATTCCAAAAGACTCATGATGGAAAATGCTAATCACACCAAGAGAAAAAACTATGGAATCCGAATGCAGATTGAAGCACACTAATTTCTTTTTCTCTTGTTGTTTTTTCTTTCTCATGGATCTTTCCTTTTGTTCTGATTCTTCTTTCACAACATGACTAATGTGAAAATATGTTTAATATGATCGCACATGTATAGACTATATCAGATTGCATGTTGTCTTGAGGACAGGGGAGTGGAGGGAAGAGGGAAAATTTAGAACTCAAAATCTTATAAAAGCAAATGCTGAAAACTAAAAACTAATTAATTATTTTTTTAAAAGAGGTAGGTCTTCTAACCAAACCCAGGTCTTCTTCCACTACATCACTAGTAGATAAGAGTTGTAAACCTGGAATCGGGAAGCCCTAGGTACAAATCCAACTCCAGATATTTGTCTGATAATCACTCCTGCGCAAGACTGATAACACCTCTAAGTCCCAGGTTCCTCGCCTATAAAACTGGTAATGACAATAGTACCTTCCTCAATGAGCTATTGCGGAGGTCAAATGAGATAAAGTACATAAGATGCTTTGCAAACTTAAGAGTGATACAGAAATTGTGCTATTTTTAAGGGTAATATTAGATCTGGGTGCGGACACAAGCTGCAGGTCATAACCAAATGCAACCAGAAGGTATCCACTGCCTCTGTCAGCTCAACACTGCTTCCTAGAAAGCATCCTCCCAGACTCATGAAGTAGAGAACGACTTAGATAACCAGTTTATGGCTCCCCTAATAATTTCTAGGGCAGTGAACCTTGAGAATCCACAGTAGAGAGCTTCCTAACAACATTTACAGTTGATGTCCAATAAAGTAATTGGCCACCAAATGATGAGAAAGTAACTATGAAAGCTTGACTACCTAATTTTTATAGTCGTTATATACAAGCAGGAATGGAGTCTGTAAAAATCCCTTCTTCTATAAACTTGGAAATATGGGCTCTAGGGCATGTTGATTTTTTTTCTTATTTCTTTTTTTTGTCTTTTGGCTTCTCACCATATTCCAAAAGACTACCTATCATAGTTTTACACATGTGGGACATCTGGCGAGGAAATAAATTTAGGTCTCCCTTAGAGGATGGGGAAATGCAGTCATTTGTAAATATTATTTTTAGAAGGGACCGTCTGATGCTGTTCTCTTATTAACTTCATTAGAGGGCTAATGAATCTACTGCAGAGATAATGAGAGCAAGCTCAGAGTGTGGAAAAGGAGGGGAGGGTTTTCACACCATTTCTCCAAATGTTGGGATTATTTACGATCGTTATAAAATGGCACTGCACTTGGAGGAAAGAACAAACAACATAAAACACCAATATAAACAGACACAATCCATGCTAAAGCGTTAAATTCTACCAACCATTGGACAAAACCCAAGATTTATGCACCTTGGTGCCTTGCCTAATGGTAAGGAAAGGAAGAGGTCATAAAGAGAATCCTTCTCTCAACAATAAACACAGGATAGCATTGGGTCTGTGATCTAGATCCACTTTCCCAAAGTTATCAGGGTGCAGTTTTTCAGTAACATAAGTTGCCTTTGTGCCTAGAATTTAGTCCTTTACCCACACACTCCCATTTCATTTTTTTAACCAAGACCTCCATAAATACAATAGCATTCCCATTCTATTCATTTTATTCTATCTCAGCTAAACTACATGTGTGTGTGTGGGTACATGCCACAGCTAACATCCATAAACTAACATTCATCTACAAATTAGAGATTGTTCCTGAGTGCATATTATATTTCAAAACTTAATGACTTGCTTTTTAAACCAAGAGTCAACACATTCATTAAAATGGTATTTGCTGAGTCTGGAAAACTGACTAATTGTGTACATACTCTTTAGTCCTCTATGTTCACAGAATTCATAGATTTTGAGATTATCTAGCACATTTTAAAGAAACTGATATGTCCAACAAGATAAAGAACTAGGAATTTTCTCCAAAGCTCATGAACCCTCTAAACTTCCAAACATGAGAATTATGCTCAAGAAAAAAAAATTACATTTACCTCTGCAGAAAAAAATCACCAAGAAGTTTAATGAGTTAACAACCTGAAGAATTAAAAGAAGAGAAAGATGTGTATTCAATCAGCACCCCCTCTCCCCCTTCTTTACCCTCATGCTCTAGAAGGGCAGCAACCCCCATCCACAAAAAAGATTTGTCTCTGGGATCTATTCAGCAATTTCCTCACTGCTGATTTAGTTTCTGCCAACACACCCTGCCCCTGCCCTTGCTGCACTACCAAACAGTAGATCTCAGCCCCAGCTCTCCATTTTATATGGGAAGGAGGTGGAGGTATAGGAAAACAAAAACATGCACTGTAGCATTGCTTAGTCAGAAAACCTAAGAACAGAGCGAACTAGGGTAGGGCACCAGCACATATATAGGGTTACACCAGACATGAAGTAAAGGGGACTCACTTCCAACTGGAGCTAGTTTTATCCCCCAGAAGTCACAGATGACAGATGACTGAAGCTGGTGAAAATCAAATTGCCTAAAGTTGGAGGAGGCAGAGACAGTTTTAAGGTACACCCTTCAGGGGATCTACCATCAAAGAAGAAGGATTCATAAAGTGAATAACAAGAAACTATATAGAAAAGACTAAAATTACCAAAGATATCAAAAGGGAGAAATGCAGTTAAAACTTCATCACAAAGTAGATAAATCAATGGGGAGGATATTAGTAAAGAAGAAAAAAATGGCCATCAAGACAACTAAATGAGTACAAATATCTTAGAATACGTATTGCAATACAAAGAAAACTGAACCAATTGATAAGGCAGAGAATCCTGTGGATTCCCAAGACAGCATAAAACCACAACAGGATATTCCCAAATGATTCAAGAGAGAAATAATTGTGAAAGTAGAAGTTAAAAGGGAACATCTTTTGTGATGTAAAAAAATAAACAATATAAATAAAATGAGAACAAAACTAAGACCTAGGATAGTTAAGTGATGATGAAAGTCACATCTCGACTAATCTCTCTTCTCTCACTACCACCACCACCAGTTCCAATCAGTTACCTGATCTTTTTGATTCTACCTCTACAACATTTCTTTAACCTTTTTCTATACTCCCATGGCTGCCATCCTAGTTACTAAACTCTTCACATCTGTCCTGAACCACAGACTTCTCCCTGGTCTTCCTACCTCTAGCATCATCTAATACATCCTCAAAAATAATCCTCCAAAGACATAGGTCTGACCATGTTTCTGCTCTGCTCAAAAACCATTCAGTGGCTCATTCCAGGACTGAATATCAATTCATCAGTCTGGCACTAAAAGCTCTCTGCCTCCAAATTACCTTCACAGCCTTTCCCCCATAAGGGTCCTTCATGCAATAGACATTCTAGCCAAACTGGACTCCTAGTAGTTCCCAAAACTTGCTAGACCATAATTACACCTGTGCCATCATACATAGTTAATCTTCATACCAGGAATGTATTCTTTCTCATCCATGCCTCAAAGAATCTTATCTTCTTTCAAGTGTTAGCTTAGCCAACAGCCTCACTTTGAAATATTGGTTAATAATAATAGTATTATTAATAATAATAATAGTTAACATTTATATAGCGTTACTATGTGCCAGGAACTGTACTAAACACTTTACAACTATTATTTCATTTGATACTCACGACAACACTGGGAGGCTGGTGCTATTATTATCCCCATTTTACAGGTAAGGAAACTAAAGCGAATAGAGGTTAAGTGAACTGTCTAGGATACCACAGCTAGTAAGTGTATGAGGCCAGATTTGGACTCAGATCTCCCTGACTCCAGGCCCATTTCTCTACCCACTGTGCCACCTAGCTGCCCCAATCATGTAGCTGTTAGTGCTCTCTCTCATATCTCAAATTATCTTCTATTAATTTATGTGGAGATTGTATTCTCTAGCAGAGTGTAAGTTTCTTGAGGGAAGGGGCTAATTTGTTTTTATCTGTATATACTCAGGAGGCAGAGCTTCATGCATATGCATTGAATTGCACTGTGGTAGTTGTCAGGAGAGGAAGCTAACCCTCTTGCCTTACTTTCCAGGGATTTTGTACAAGATTGTCATCCAGCATTTTTGAAATGTCCTTTTGACATTCTGAATCCTTTTCATTCAGCAGTTAAATACATAATTGATGATTGAAGTTCCAAGTCAAGTGTTCATTGAGAAAAACTGGACTTTTGATATTGCTATTATTAATATTAATGTTACATGCATAACAAATTAATTTGCAAAAAGCTGGAAAATAACTTTCCTCCTTCAACATCCCTGAATAGGCAGATCATATATTCCATAGGATAAGATCCAGGAGAAAAAAGTCCCCTAATTTAGACACTTGACCAGGCTCTATGATATTATCAGTATTTGTATCCTTCCTTTAGCCAAGCAAATTGTAATTACTCCATACCTTGTCATCCTGTGCCACTTGTTCTCAAATTTTATGGTCTCAGAACCTCTTTACACTCTTACAAAAATTACTGAAGACACCCCTCCAAAAAAAACTTGTGTTTATGTGGTTTATATCTACCAATATTTACTTATTAGAAATTAAAATAACTTATGACAATGTTGTTTATTTTCCTCATGGAACCCCCGAAAGGGTCTCCAGATTCTTGAGAGCAATCTTTGAGAAATGCTGTCCTATACTAATCTCTTCAGCCTCTTTCTAGAAGATTCCCTTAATATGCTGGATTAACAATCAACCACAAGCATTTATTAAGGGCCTAATATGTACCAGGAATTATACTAGGTACTGGAGGCAAAAAGCCAAAAAAGAAATAGTATCTACCCTCAAAGAATTTACATTCTATTGGGAAGACAACATGTACACATATTAGAATCCCCAGCTTCTGTCAAGTCTCAGCTCAAATGCTGCTTTCTGCAAGAAAGGTAGGAAGCCTCCTTTCTCAGTTCCCCCCACCCCCTCAAATACCTACAATCCACTTTGTATTTTTCATGTATGAAGTTAATCATTTACACTTGTTTCTCTCATTAGAATGTAAGCTCCTAAAGGCAAGCACTATTCTTTGCTTTTCTTTAGAACCCCAAGGCTTAGCATATAGTAAGTACTTGGTAAGTTCCTGTTGATCAATTGATAAGTATGTAACAAATAAATAAAAAGTAATTTATATGGAACAAGAAATCAGAGTCTCACGTGGGAGGTGATTTGAGCTGAGCTTTGAAATAAAAAAAGCCAGATATTCTAAGAGACAGAGGTGAAAAGGTGTACTCCAAGTATGGAGCACAGTTTGAGCAAAGACACAGAGACTAAAATGGAATGTCATGTGTGAGGAATTGTAAAAAGGCCATTTTTGGCTAAACCATAAAATGAATGAAAAGGAGTGAAATATAGTAAGCCTATAAAGGTAAGTTGAAGTCAAGCTGTAAAGGGCTTTAAATCCCAAACAGAACATTTTGTATTTGATCCTACAGGTAATAGGAACTGCTACAATTTCTTGAGCAGGGGTAGGCAACATCCATGATCATACATGTGCTTTGGGAATATCAATCTGGTAGCAGTGTGGAGAATGAATTGGAGAAGGAAAAGGTTGAGACAGGGAGACCAGTTAGAAGGCTATTGTAGGAATTCAGGAGAGAGGTAACAAGAGCATGTACTAGGTCAGGGCGCATGGGAGTGAAAAGAAATAAATGTAGTGGAGACAGACAAGACTCGTCTTCTTCTTGTTCCCTTAGGGGCAACCAATACACCACACATGTTGACCAGCTGTTATTTCTAATTATCACTAGGTGATAGGCCTTATCAGTCCTTGATAATGTCTTTTACAACACTTGGGGCACACAAGTCATCACTGTTGACATACTGTGGCTTACCTATACCCACAATCCATGTTCCCCAAATTCTTTGGATTATTTGTTATTTAATATTTTTCAAGATAACAGAATAAAGTGATTTATAGTCATTTAACATAATCAGAAGACTCATGATGTTATGGAAATGGATTTTTGCAGCAAGAAGTTTGGAATCATCGAATGTTCAGTACAGTTTTCTAAATGTAATTCTTACTCCAGTTCTGGACTGACTTTGACGGTCCATCTGCAGTCTCTGTCTTAGATGTGCATATTGATGGAGTAACTTAGCAGGCTGTCCATTCTGCTGAATGTCAAAGTTTTGGCAATATGAATTTTTCATCCAGCTTTATTTTTCCACTGTGGACGGTTAGACTAATCACTTTTGCATTGCTGTGGATATCCCTGTGATGGCTTTGTATCATTCTGGGGCACAATCCAATTAGCACAATGTCATCTTCTCTTGTTTGGATGTCTTCCATGACACCAGTAAATACCTTAGATGAGCCAAACGGTTCCCTGCTTTAGACCTCAAACAGATCATTATCATAGATTTAAAGCCAGAACAAACCTTAAAGGTCATTCAATCCCACCCCTTCATTTCATAGATAAGGAAACTGAGGCCCAGAGAGGAAAGTCAGCTTGCTCTGAATGTAATTGACCAATATTCTCTCCATGGTCATATCTGTCACAGTCTTATCTAATTTTAACATAGGCATGTAAGAAACATTGTCTAAGAAGATTACACCTTGTTCTACTGAGTCAAATGACTTTGTAAAAATCAGTAAAGAAGAGACATATCAGAATCTCATATTGCTTATACCTCTTAGTCTCTTGCATAACCTCAGTAGATGACTGAGAAATCACTGTCATCCAATAATTTGCATTCCTGGTCTGCCTACACACAGGATCCTAAATAGGAACTATAGCACTTCTTTGTGAAGGCATTAAGAGAGTTGGAAAGTAGAGTTTCTTTAGATGTGATTGATTGGAGGAAGGAGGACTTAGAGGTCCATCAGCAAATATATGTTGAATTTCTACTATATTAACCTTCAAGTCACATTCTTCTCTTTACTCGTGCTCACTTCTGCTCATTTCCAATCAGTCGCCAAGTCTTGTGGATTGTGTCCTTATGACTTACCTTGTGCCTTCTTGTCCACTTGTCCCCTTCTTTCCACTCATATAGCTACTAACCCTGACTATTGAAATGACCTCCAAATGTCCAGTATCTCATTTCTTCTGGTCACTCCAAGTAACTGCCAAAATAACCTTCTTAAAGTCCATGTGACCAGATCCCTCCCCTGTTTGAGGATTTTCAGTAGCCTCCAGTTTCCTCTAGGATAAAATGCATAGATACTCTAGGGTAGCATTGGAAACTTCACAATTTGACTCTTGCTTCACTTCCTAGATACTTCATTAGCCTCCTGGCTGTTCCCTAACTTCAGCATTCCATCTCCTGGATCCAAAAGATGGATAAGCTATCATCCTCCATTCCTAGACTGTGTTCTCTCCCAAACTCTCCCTCTTAAAATACTGAGTTTCCTCACCTTTTTCACCTTAAGATATCTAGCCTCACTTTGGGAGCTATCAACTTCAAGAAGTCTTTCCATATTCTAATAGTTTTTAGTGTTCTCTCATTTCCCAAGTTATCATATATAACTTTTCTGTTTACAAGTGGTATCTCACTCCATGCCACTCCAAGGTAAGCTCCTTGAAGGCAAGAACCATTTTTTTCCATTTTTTCCCTATGCTTCTGGTGTCTGGAATAGTACTTTCCTTTTAGTGGGAAGTTAATAAATACTTTTTGGATTAGATAAATATAAGACACAATGTCACCCTAAAGGAATTCATAGGCTGAACTGAGACAAGGTTATATAAAAACTGGGAAAAGAACAGCTTAAGTCTGGCACTGATCTCGTTCTTATCTAAATTGTTATAGTTTGACCCCTTCCTCTGGGCACTTAATTATAGAAAACCCTGTAAGATTTTCTAATTTTTTTATGTATTGTAGTCTTATCTTCTCCAGCTAGACTGTAAGCTCCAAAAGGGCACAGACCATATTTTCTTCTCTATTATAATCAGGGATAGCAGAGAGCAGAAGTCTGATGTCCCCTGATAACCTACAAGCTACCTGAGGACAGCAACTACGTCTTTTTCCTCTCTCTGCCCCCCATAAAGCCTAACTTGGGAGTGGGTACACAGAAGCTGATCAATAAGTATCTGCTGAAATAAATCTTCAGGATCTATTTATAAATGAGGAGCATTCCTTAGGGTTAAAACCCAGCAGCAAACTTTTACAGTTCTGGAGGCAGAATTTCCTCATTCTCTATATTACTGCATCATATCAGTTTGCAGGATCCAACATATGAATAAACTAAAGAATGGCGTGAAAAGCTTTTAATTAGCAGCCTAGCTGCCCCTCTTCACTAAAAAATACCATTCTAACCTATGGCTTCATTTGTGTGAATTCGCTTTGATTCAGTCAAAAATCCACTAAGGAATAGGGGCAGACAGATGTAGAGGAGAACACATACATAAATCATGAGTGTCATTAGAATCTGTAAACTAATATCTTCTGGGAAGTCTTGGCAATTATTATCAGGGCTTGCTTGGCAAACAAAAAATTAATAAATCAGAAAGGTCTCCATTTTCTAAAATCCAGAATCTCCCAAAAAGGTCATTGACGGAACAATTAAGGGAGACAAACAAACCATCCTGGTCCTCAGCAGCAGGTTCAGAGGCAAGAGATAAACACATCTTAGAGAGAGTAGAGGCCAAAACAATTCAAGAGAAAGGGAGTTAAATGCTAAGTGGGCAGGAACTAGAGGAAAAACTTCAAGCTTACCAACAGCGGTGGAGAGCTCAGTATCTCCTGGACTCTTCAGAGCTGGTAGTGAGGAAAGGATTTGGAAGAGGCTAGGAACTGGGGCCTGTTTGCTTTCTGAGACAACACTTCGACTATAATAGGTATAACTGGGAAGGGTGGAAAGATAGGACAAAGAGAAAAAAAGAACTGAAGAAGGGAGCATCTGCTCAGGTCTTAAGTTCACTATGGATATGTCTGTTATTGAAAACTACATATATCCTAAGCACCCCTTCCAAGAGAATAGGTCAAGTCATTTCACTTGTCTATTCAAAAAAGCTCCAGCTGCTCCCTCTTACATCTAGGATCAAATATAACCTCCATTTCGCTGTTTAAAGCCCTTCAACAATCTGGCTCCAACTTATATATTCCAGGCTTAAAAAACATTACTCACTTTTACACACTCCACAAGCAACTCGAACAGGCCTTCTTGCCATTCTTCCCAAATGACACTCCATCTCCCAGTCTCCATCCATTCATCCAAGCTGACCCAAATGTCAAGAATGCATTCACTCCCTTCTCACCTTTTGGGACCCCTAATTTCCTCCAAAGCTCTGCTCAGATGCCACTTATGAAGAATCTTTACTGTCATTCCCAACTACTAAAGCCTCTCTACTCATTACCTTGTATTTATTTTGTATATGCTTATATGTATGTACGTTTCCCCTGACAGAATGTAAGCTTCGTGAAGGCAGAAATCGCTCCATCTTTGTCTGTGTATCCTCAGTGCCTGGCTTATAGTGGTTGTTATAAAACAAATGTATTATGGCCAATTTAGCAGGAAATGAGCTTATGCAAAGCAGGTGCTCCTTTAAACATTCTTCCTTTACAAAATAAAAGATGTCTCCCTCTAGAAATTCAGAACTCAAAAAAGACTTAAAACAATGGTTAATCTCAGTGTGTAATGGGTAGTGTAAAGGACTAGCAAATTTATAGCCATCTTGAATTTTAAAGCACTTTCCAAAGTTTGGCATCTTATCTCTATACTTTGCTATTTTGCCAAACTCTTTAACTCAAAAGAATATTTCTGTTAGGTCTGTTGAAACCTCTGACTTCAAACTCATTTCCCCAAACCTAACTCTTATTTCTGACAGGGTATCTACAACAGCTAATAGTCAGTCAATAAGTATTAAGCACCTACTATGTGCCAGGCATTGTTATAAGTGCTGGGTATACAAAAAAAGGCAAAAGACAATCCTTGCCCTCAAGGAGCTAATAATCTAATGGGAAACACAATAAGCAAACAAATATGTACAAACAAGCTATAGAGAAGACAAATAGGAAATAATTAACAAAGGTAAAGCAGTAGCATTAGGAAGAGTTGGGGAAGGGGCAGCTAGGTGGTGCAGTGGACACATGACACTTACTGGGCAAGTCACTTAGCTCTGGTTGTCTTACAAGAAGAAGAAGAGTTGGGAAAGACTTTCTGTAGGAGCTGAGATTTTAGCTAAAACTTGAAGGAAGTGAAGGTAGCTAGGAGGCAGAGATGAGAATATGATGCCAAATCATACCTTTCTCATCTGAGGGGCCATCTCATATGGGCTTGGATTTGCACCCAATTACTGAATAGAGATGCCTTAAGGTTTTTGCCATATCTTACGAAATGAACTTGGGTCATCAGCTTTATAAGTACAAAAGTCTGCATGTGAAGTTTCCATAGAATAAGGATCATAAGATCATACATTTAGAGCTGAAAGGGACCTCAGACAACTGGTCTAATCTACCCTTGGATTTTATGGATGAGCAAACTGAAATCTAAGGTGACCGAGATGTTCAGGGGCACACAAGTGTCCCAGTAGCAGAGCTTGGATTTGAATACACTGACACCAGATTCTAAACATGAGAAGGGATGACTAGCTTATTTACTTATCCATCACTTATCCATCCTCACTTATCTATCCTATTCCCAAGGTGAGATCTCAGGTCACTGTTACAGATACATATGCTAACTCCTCAGGTACACTTGCACTTCAATGGATCCAAGACTTCTCATGTGTCTCCACTAACCACCTGGCCACCAAAGGAGCAGCATACTGTCATATTCATTCTACCATAGGTATTGAAGCTAAGTGTCACAAAGAAGAGACTAGATGGCTCTACTAACCTGAACTTAGTAGAGCAGAAGCCACTCATTTTCCTCAGAGCAAGCATTATAAGAATCAAAAAAATGGTCCCTACCCGTTGTTGTTTATCATCTATACATTGCCAATCACCTCAGCACTGGAATTATAAATTGCATTGAACTTGGGCTGATTTTGCACTATGGCTAGCTATCAGAACCATAGGACCTGAAGGACCCTGACCAGGATGTTCTTGGTAATCTGCCCCCTTTTTTCATTGTGTGATTTCAATGTATGCTTTCCTGGGTTGATATCTCAAGTCATACCTGTTTTGTCATTTCTATTTCTTGCAGAGAGCTTGCTATTACGGACCCCAGATGGTCTAAGTGGATGGTCAGGGGCTGGTGGTCCTTGATCAATCAATCAGTCAGTCATTAACAAGTATTTATTAAATATCATGCACTGGACACTAGAGATACAAAGAAAAGCAGAGCTTGTCTTCTATTGGCGGAGCCAATAAGTACATAAATAGGCAAATACAAGATATATTCAGATGGAAAGCAACCTCAGAATGGAAGTCTCCATCCAGTACCTTGAGAAGAGGGGCCTTGCAGCTCTGGAGCTGCTGACAGAGAGGAACTCTGTAACAAAATCTGGCGCACCAATTCCTCTGTGGCAGAGTGACCTTAAACTTCATCTTGACTTGGGATTGGGATGAATAAGTGAATAAATAAATGAGTCAGCCCTCTTCCTGCACAGGGAGAGAAAAATCTCCATGTCCCATTACTATGAGAGTTACTTTGTGAGGTGTCAGGAAGAATAATATTGGCAATATGGATATCCCTGTGTTATTTTATGCCTTAAAACAGTCTTTAGAGAAGAATGTCTATTTGGAAGTGACAGTACTTTGAATTATTAATCTTTTGAGGAAAATAATTATATCATATTCTGACTGGGCTAGAGAATGTCACCTGGTCTTGGCAGCTGCTGCCTCAGGCATTCCTGTAATATTATAAATTAAAGAAAAATCACCAAACTCAATTTTCCCTTGGTTAAGCATAATCTACTAAATTGTGGGCTCTGAAAGGTGAGAGTGTAATTTTGCCTACTCTTCCCCATATGCTGGCTTAGAAAAAACAAGAGAATTGTTTCAGGAAAGTTGGGGTAAGAGGTGTGTGAAACAGGGGTATCTGAAAATATGCAGTCAGTTGGAGGAGATTATGGGAACTTAGGAAACCAAGCATGAAGACCATAACATGTCTCCTGTGCTTCAAGAGGCCCAGGGAAGAGATAAGATCACAATGGGGGCCAAGATCTTTTGGGAGAGATGATGAGAACTTAAGAAACTTCTAGGGAGAATCTAATTAGGGTCTAAATACTGCAACTTATCCCCTTTGCTTCAAGAGACCAACAAAAATACCAGTCCTATGTGGTGAAGGGGGCATGAATCCAACAGAAGAAGAAAGTACACCAAGATCAAGGTCCAGACCTAATTCTATATAATAAGAATAAGCAATAGCTCCCCCTAACCATCTCAGCCCAGAGGGATCTCTTCAGTCTCTGAGCTTGTTTATGCTCGATGTCCCTCTCTCTGTACTAAATACATAGAACGTTGCACTATTGGTTATCATGGTGAATGTGCATGGGGGTCTATCTGTCTGTGGTGGATGGGTGTGTGTGTGTTCCCTCTCCCTAATTAGACTATAAGCTCCTTAGGGGAAGGGACCAGGTCACTTTTTCACTTCTGCGTTCTCCATAGGGACTAGCATAGCTCTTTACACACCAAAGGCAGCCAAAAAATTCCTGTTGATTAATAAGCTCCCAGTTAATCAAAGGGACAATTTCAAAAGCACCAATCCTTCAGACCTGCCCTAACCTCATTTATTCTGTGAGATCAAACTATGGCCACCAAAACTAACTCCCCCTCAGAATTATTCCTTCCCAATTTGGATGTAGAATCCTATTTTTCCCCTAAATGATTCCACAATCTTGTCTTTAAACTTGCCTTTTCCCCATATAATTAACTTACCTTTGTGCCTGGAACAGTTCACTGCACATAATAAATGCTTGTTGAAAGGGTGAGATTGCCAAGTATTTGCATCTTGGTTTCACCCTTCTATTTTGTGGTCTATTTACCCTATACATATATAACATTTCTGTCTCATATTCTTAAGTCCCTAGGTCTGCAAAAGTCTACATAGCACTCAGCAGGCAACCACAACCAATTAGCTGAGACCCCACCCCCATGAAGCCTTTCTGACTACTCTAGCCCTCACTGAACTCCCAGTACCCTAAGAGTTAGAAAGGAGGCCAGTTAATCCCACCTGTACCTGAACCAGAATCCTTTTATCAACCTAAAAAGTTGCCCAACAAGTGGCCAATCATCTTTCAGCTAAAAGTCTTCTAGAGAGGAGAGGAACCCACTCACTGCCAAGACAACACATTCCACTTCAGAACAGCACCCATCACTAGAAAGCTTTTCCTTACTGTCAGCCTAAATCTCTTCCTCTGCAACTGCTACCTACTTTCATGGTTCTGTCTTCTGGGGCTAGGAACAAGTCTACTCTTTTTCCCATATCTTAGACTTTCAAATATTTGATGACAACTATTGTATTCTCTGAAGTCTCTTTTCAGGAAAAATATGCTGAGATCCCTTCAAATGATTCTCTTATGGTATATTCTCAAGGCTATTCATCATCCTGATTTCCCTCCTCCCAATGTTTTCATTTTTTAAAAATGTCCTTCCTAAAATGTCACACCCAGAACTGAATATAGAGGTCTGGATATTATCTGGCTAGAGCCAAATACCATAGTACTTTTACATCTCTAGTCCTAGACACTATCTCTCTTACTGCAGGCTAAGATTAAATAAGGTTTTTTTTGGCTTCCAGTTTGTATTGTTGACTCACATTGAGTTTACAATCCACAAATACCCCCAAGATCTTTCTACAGAAGAACCGCCCCTCTCTCAATCTGTCCCCCCACTCTCTCCACATATGCATATATGTGTGTATATGTATATACGTTGATGTGTATATATATATATATGTTTATGTGTATATATATATATATATACACACATGTGTGTATATGTGTGTGTATAGTCTCTTCTCCTTAGCATGTCCTCCAAGTCCTGTGCCCATACTATTTGCATTGGTCCAACTGGACTCCTCTCAGCTATCATATGAGTCCTTGGCCTGCCCTATTTCCAAACCTTGTTCCTGAAACTTTCACATACTTAGAACAACTTCCTACTCTCCATTTTCTATGCCTCTTCATTATTATGACCTTCACATCATTTCGAAGCTCTGCTTCCTCTGAGAAGTCATCTTTGATTAGGTGGACTGGGATGTGGACTCATATTTTTCCCAATAAAATGAACACACTTCATACTACTCTTGACCACTAATCCTCCTTCACTTCAGAAACTCAATAATTATTTACATCACTATTATTTCCTAGGCTAATGACCAATGTCACCTTTATATCTTTGGAAGGACCTAGTAAGCTCCAGATTTCAAAGTGGCTCATAAAGACTCCTCTCTGACGATGAAGTTGTCTCCTCTAAGTAATCCCTGGCCCTATGTCATATAACCTGTGAACCATTTTCACATGTTTCCATGATTGCCTGGCACATTCCTCTGAGAACCATGGAGAGCTTTTCCTAGGGTCCCAGGGGTTGCTACAATTTTGGGATCACTGGGTTTTTTCATTATTTTATTTATGCAGAAAAGACTGTATAGTCTTATTATCCTGGCACCATTTATAATTGTTAGGTCCAATGTGAAAAATTTTAGAAACTTAAATATCCTGGGAAATGAACACAGCAAGCAAGAAACAAGTTCTCACCTGTTAACCAGCAATGAGGCTATTGATGCCTTCGCACACTGTCATGGTACAGCCCAGTGGGATTTGGGATATACCAAAGAAACAGAAGAACATCAGTGTGGTTCTGAACAATTAACCCATAGGCAATGGACAGCATTTTGTGCTTGTTTCCACCCAGGAAAGGAGATACTGGCTACCCACTATTCTGCACCCAAACTGGCAAGAAATACAGTACCTAGACACAATGCAGAAATCTTGGATAACCACAGTTCTATGGTTACAAGGAGATTTCTTAGGAAATAACTAAATACTTCTTTCTGTTAAATAATAAAAAGGTTACATATATGCACACACTCCATATCCATGTGACAAAAATTTAGAGGCTCTAGAGACATGATTGTTAAATTTACAGTGTGAGCATTTATACCTCAGAAATTGGCATATAACAAATCAGAGCTCCATTTATCATTTTGTTCATTGTCCAGACATAAGATAATGATGGAGGAAATGTTAATAACGGAGATTAAACTTATAGGTATGTCATTCATGCGTTTTTTTTCAGAGAGTCAGTTGTTAAAACATTTCCAGCACACCACTACATGCACTGTATGAAATGCTATTAAAAGCCAATGCAATATAATGGAAAGAATGCTAGACTTGGCTTGGGAAAACCTGGCTTGGGTCCCAGCTTTGCCATTAACTCCTCTTGCAACCTCAAACCATTGTGATGGTGAGAAGTTTGGGAGGCGGAGGGTCTAACGATTCTTGTAACATACTGTTTCTGTTTTAGACACATTCCTAGTGACAATGGAATGAGGGGTCTCATTCATTAATCCTGGGTGGATTAGCCAGAACTTGGTATAATGACATGTTGAGACCAGGACAGGGCAGTCTGTTGCAGGACCATCAAACACTCCCTCTTCCTGCTATGGTCTAAAGATCATCAAATTTAGTATCATCCTTGGATGCATCCCTCCCCTTCTCCATTCTGTTTTGTAAGTCTAATTCTTTTATGAGAATTTTTGAGTCCCTAAACAATTGCAGAAAGTCACTTCACTATCTAGGAACTTAGTTTCTTCATGTATAAAATAGGCAGAAGAACATCTGCCTTATCTACTCCCATAGCATTGTTCTGAGGATTAAATGAGATTATGGATTTAGAGGTAAAATGGACCCTAAAAGATCATTTTGTCCAACTCTCCATGTTACACATAAGGAATCTGAGCCCTAGAGGAGTAGCATCCTCAAGGTCATAGAGCTAGAATGAGCCAGGACTTTAACCCAGGTGTTCAAAATCTAAAACTAATGCTCTTTCTACTACATCTCACTTAGTTAATGGGTACAAAATACTTTGAAACTCTAAGGAATAAAAGTGTGGGACTGGACCTGTTATTTTTAAAATCTAAGGAACTCCCAGATAAGAAAATTCTTTATACCAGTTTAAGTCAGTATCTTATCCACAGCCCAGTCTTAGTGAGTGCCTAGACCTAGAAAAGTTAAGACTTATCCAAGGCCACACAACAGATATATATTAGAGAGAGGACTTAAACCCAAGTCTTCCTGGCTCCAAGGCTACTCTCTATGCAATATGCCATACTGTAAACATGACAAAATTATTAATGTTACTTTTATAAGATGGGGCAGTACTCCCTATGACCCATAAATTAGATGTTTCCATGTGACTAGGCCAAGCTGAATTGAACTAAATTGTAAGTACCTAGAGGACATAGATCATATCTTTATCTTTTCATTTCCCAGAGCATCTAACACAAAACATAGACTAAGTACTCAATAAATATTTATTGTGAAATGGAATGATTTAGAACCTGGGGAAAAAAACCCTTAGAGATCATCTAATCCAACCTCCTCACTTCAATTCAATGTCTATGTGTTAACACCAACTTCAAGCAGTATCTTAACTCTAGGGAAGATAAACTTTAGATAAGACAGTAACTGCCATCATGGACTTTACAGTTAAGGGAGAATTACTATAATGCATGAGTAACAATAAAATAAAGTAATCCATTATCCACCATCCAGTGCATAAAAGAAGTACAAAATGTTATGTGATCAGAGGTACAAAAGGTCACTGATGACTGAGGGAAAGCAAGGAAGGCATCTTAAAGGAAGTGGCATTGAATTTGGGTTTTAAAACCCGGCAAAATAAAGAAATAGAGAGACAGACAGACAAACAGACAGACAGACAGACAGATTTTTTAAAAACCTAGGTAAGAATACGACAAGTCAGAGAGATGGAAAGAGAGGGAGAGTATCACAAGGAAAACCCCAAAGCAAAGGAATAAAGCATGTCCATAGATGTACGTGGGAATAGTCTAGTCTGGCTAAATCAGAGTGCAATGAAATGAGTAATATGAGAAACGGTTGGAAAGATAAAGTGGTATAAGACTATAAAGAAATCTGAGTACTTTTGCCAAGTTTGAAGTGTATTCAGTATTTGGTAGGGCACCTTTCAATGAAGGTATTAAGCAGAGGAGTGACGTGGCCAAATCTCTGCAAGAAAAAGGTTAGTCTGATAGAAATGTGAAGATTCTATCTATAGTCAATCAAGAAAAATGAAGTCGAGAAGGTCTATTAGAAGCTATTATAATTATCCATGCAAGTCAAAGGGAATGCCTTTATAAAGGAATAGTAAAAAGAAAAGGATGCAAGTTAAAATCTGTGAGTTTTGAATCTGTAAGTTTTTTTGTTATTGCTTGGTCATTTCAGTTGTGCCTGACTCTTTGTGACCTCATTGGGGTCTTCCTGGCCAAGATACTGGGGTAGTTTTCCATGTTGTTCTCCAGCTCATTTTATAGATGAGGAAACTGAGGCAAATGAGGATAAGTGATTTGCCACAGCTAGTAAGTATCTGAAGTTAGATTTGAACTCAGACCCTCCAGACTTCAGGCCTGGCACTCTATCTACTGTACCACCCACCTGCCCATCCCTATGTTAAATAGAACCTGGACATTAGATTTAGAATCTGTAAATCAGATGGAGTTAGAATCTATAAGTTTAGGAAACTGATTGGATATGAGAAGTGAAGGAGAAAGAAAAATCAAATATAGCACCAAGGCTTCAAATGTGGGAGACTAACTGAAAGTCACAGACACTAACAAAAACAGTGAAAACAGAAACAGGCTAAGTTATGTTTTCATAAGCTCAGGTTTAAATTTATTGAGGTCAGAGTTCTAATAGGACACTTAGGGAGAGATGACCAGCAGGCAGTTGGAGATATGAGTGTGGAGCCTGGAAGAAGTCAGGTCTAGAGATATACATGTTGGAGTCATTTGTCTAGAGTTGACAATTGAACCTATGGGATTGAATGAGAATGTCTAGGGAAAGGTGATAGAAAAAGAAGAGAAAGGAGCTAAGAAGAGAATTTTAGATATATCTACCTCCAGTGGTTGGAAAGAAGACAAGAAGTCAGTGAACAATATAAAAGAAGCAATTATATAGGTAGGACAAGTGCCAGGAAAATATGGTATCTCAGAAACCCAGAGGAGAATATACAGGAAGGGTAAAGCATCAATAGCATTGTCTATTATTGAACATCTGCAGCTTTTTGTTAAATGAACGAAAAACAAATGAATAAATGCCATGACTCTTCTCTGAAGCCTTCCAAAGTTCCCCTTCACAGATGTGCCCTTTAATTTATCTCACTAATACTTTATGCCTATAGTCTGCACTGTACCAACATATAATTGTTTCTGTAAAACCAAAGAATTTAGAAGTTGGAAAGTACCTTAAAAAAGAATATTTACTCCAATTTCCCACTCAGTATAAGAAATCCCTCTATAATCTAGTTTGATGAAACTATTCTGTGATTACTTCATAAATACGCAAGTTATCTCATCATTGAAATTTTGACCACCATCTCCCCTCAGACCCTGATGGAGACAGCCCAAGACTTAAGACCCAGGATTGTTGGGAATAACAATGCTTTTGGCCCAGGGCCCTCAGCCATCATCTTGGAAAGGGATGCTGTGAAGCTGTAACCTGATAACTGCTCCTGTGAGTGCTATAGCCATAGCTACCAGAGAGACTCAGAAAGGAAAGTTCTTGCCACCAGAATCCTTGGCACTGTCAAATGAATTAGAAACTTGTAAGATTTTATCAGTGGAAGTAACATTGAAGAAGAGGCATTAATATCTGCTTTGCCACTGAACTGTCAGGGCCATGCAAAACCATCCAATTTGTCAACAAAATTCTTCCATCTGTGTTGTGTCTATTATTAGACTGTGAATGCTGGGGGGTGGAGCCAAGATGGTGGCTGGAAAGCAAGGATTCACTTAAGCTCTCCCCCAAATCCCTCCAAACTCCTGTAAAAAATGGCTCTGAACAAATTCTGGAGCTGCGGAACCCATGAAATAGAAGAGGGAAGCAGATCTCCAGCACAGGAGAGCCTGAACGGTGGCTGGGAAGGGTCTATTGCAAGGTACTGGGAGCAGAGCGCAGCCCAGCATGGGCCATGCCAGGACAGACCAGACTGGGAGTAGGCCAGCGCAGGTCTGAGGGCCATAAATCATTGAGCTGTGGCAGTTACCAGACTTCTCAACCCACAAACGCCAAAGACCACAGAGCAGGTTAGTGGGAAAACTGCTGTATCAGGGTAAGAACACTCTGGCCCCAGCCCTGGGGGTGGCACAGGTGGTGTGGTAGTGGCAATGGCAGCAACAGGAAGCTCCTACAGCCATTTCCAGAGCTCCAGAGTCATCTGCTTCCCGAGTCCCTGGCTCACATGGTGGGAGGAATCAAGCAGTGGATCTAGGCGGGAGTGCAAGGAGCATTTGCTGGCGCAGAGGCAGTTTTACCCTGATTGGATCTGGGTCACAATCCTGGTTGGTGGTTCTTGGAGGAGGAGGAGTGCTGCTGTGGCAGAGCATGCTGTGTAAAAGTAGCTCTGAAAACAGCAGGGCAGCCCCTCAAGCTTCGGACAAAGTACTCTCTACTCTACCAGCAGTCATACCCTGAAAAAAAAGCTCAAAGGTCAAGTTGTTGGCTGGGAACACAGCCAGGTAGCAAAAAAGGATGCAGACTCACACTCTAGAATCTTTTGTTGGTGACAAAGAAGATCAAAGTATACAGCCAGAAGAAGTCAACAAATTCAAAAAGCCTTTGAGAAAGAGCATTTGTTGGCACAGAGGCAGCTTTGCCCTGCTTGGATCTAGGTCACAATCCTAGTTGGTGGTTCTTGGTAGAGAAGGAGCACTGCTGTGGCAGAGCTTGTTGCATAGAAGTAGCTCTGAAAACAGCAGTGCAGCCCCTCAAGCTTGGGACAAAGTACTCTCTACTTTACCAGCAGTCACACTACGACGAAAAACTCAAGGATCAAGTAAGTTGGCTG
>CM053624.1:82438699-82490795 GCA_028646595.1 Phalanger gymnotis
TGGGGAACAGGGCAACCAGAGTGTACACCATCTTGGAGTGGGGGGGTGGAAATGGGGAGAAAATCTGTAATTAAAACACATGTGAAAATCAATGCTGAAAACTAAACATATTAAAAATAAATTAAAAAAAAGAAAACCCCAAAGGGGATCATAAAGAGTCAGACACGACTGAACAAGAGCAACAAAAAATTGAATGAAACTCACTGGTGGCTACAGATGATGGCAACACCATTTCAAGCTGGTTGCAGTAGAGGAGAGGTTCTCCCAACTCCTCAGGGAATCTGACAAAGGGATAGAGCTGTCTTTGGGAAAGTACATCCACGAACACTCACCAAATATATTTATTCACTCTTTGCTTATTCTTACATCCATATTGTCTGCCTTAATAGAATGTAATTTCTTGGGGAGCAGGAATGCCTTTAATTTTGTCTTTGTATAATTTAATACTTAGCGTGATGCCTGGTATACAGTAAGTACTAAATAAATGCTCGCTGATTATTGATGAAAAAAAAAGAAACTATCAAGGAAAACTGCCCTGATATTCTAGAGCCAGAGGGTAAAACAGAAATTAAAGGAATCCACCCATCACTTCCTGAAAGAGATCCCAAAAAGAACACTCCTGGGAATATTGTCACCAAATTCCAGAGCTCTCAGATCAAGGAGAAAATACTGAAAGCAGCCATAAAGAAACAATTTGAATACTGTGGAAATACAATCAGGATAACACAAGTTCTAGCAGCTTCTACATTAAGGGATCAAAGAGCTAGGAATATGATATTCTGGAGGTCAATGGAGCTAGGATTAAACCCAAAAATCACCTATGCAGCAAAACTGAGTCTAATGCTCCAAGGCAAAATATGGATTTTCAATAAAATAGAGGACTTTCAAGCTTTCTTAGTGAAAAGACAAGAGCTGAATAGAAAATTTGACTTTCAAACCCAAGAATAAGGAGAAACATGAAAAGGTAAACAAGAAAGAGAAATAATAAGGGACTTACTAAAGGTGAACTGTTTTGTTTACATTCCTACATAGAAAGATGATGTATGTAATTCATGAGACCTCAGTATTAGGGTAGCTAAAGGGAATATACATATATGTGTGTGTGTGTGTGTTTACATATGTATATGTATAGACAGGGCACAGGGTGAGTTGAATATGAAGGGATGATATCTAAAATAATAAAATCAAATTAAGGGATGAGAGAGGAATATATTGAGAGAGAGAGAGAAGGGGAGAGACAGAATGGGTTAAACTATCTCACATAAAAGTGGCAAGAAAAAGCAGTTCTGTAGGAAGGGAAGAGGGGGCAGGTGAGGGGGAATGAGTGAATCTTGCTCTCATTGGATTTGACTTGAGGAGGGAATAACATACACACTCAATTGGGTATGTTACCCCACAGGAGAGAAGGGGAATGGGGATAAAAAGGAGGGATGATAGAAGGGAGGGCAGATATGGGCAGGATGTAATCAAAAGCAAACACTTTTGAAAAGGGACAGGGTCAAAGGAGAAAACTGAATAAAGGAGGACAGGACAGAAGGGAGCAAAATATAGTTAGTCTTTCACAACATGAGTATTGTGGAAGGGTTCTGCATAATAATACACATGTGGCCTATGTTGAATTTCCTTCTTAGGGAGGGTGGGTGGGGAAGGAAGAGGGGAGAGAATGTGGAACTCAAAGTTTTAAAAGCAGATGTTCAAAAAAAGGTTGTTGAAATAAGATATACAGGCAATGGGGCATAGAAATTTATCTTGCCCTACAAGAAAGTAAGGGAAAAGGGGATGGGGGCAGGGGGGAGTGGGGTGACAGAAGGGAGGGCTGACTGGGGAATGGGGCAATCAGAATATATACCATCTTGGAGTGGGGGGAGGATAGAAATGGGGAAAAAAATTTGTAATTCAAAATCTTGTGGAAATCAATGCTGAAAACTGAAAATATTAAATAAAAATTTTCAAAAATAAAAGGCCTAGTTCTATCAGCTCTCATCTCAAGATGGAAGGCCTGGAAAGACCATATGATTAGCAGATTCTATTTTGACATTCTGCTAGTTGCTGGATCTGCAGGTCCTACCATTCCCTTCACTGGTCCAACTACACCCCCAGTTCAGGGCTCTCTGCATCACTGTCCAGGTGGTAAGCAGGGGATTTACAAGAGCTAAGTCAAAGAAGTTCATAACCATTAAGGGCTTACCTCCAAAGTGAGCTCTCCGTCACACTGCCCAGGTTGAAGTCATACAGCTTGGTCAGAATCAGTATCACCTGCAGGGGGAGGGGAGCAGGAATGGGAAAGATACAGGAGAAGAGAAAGGCTTCCTTTAGGTTGTGTAACAATATATAATGCATCTCTGATCCCCCTAGAGGAGGGTTTAGCATTTATCCATTAAAGTTGAAGGTATTAGAGGATCAAGCAGGAAAAAAAAGAAATCATTAATCTAATGCATCCCTGTAACTACTTGCATTTATTTTAATCCCAGTGATGCTTTGCATCTAAAATCAAACATGCCTACAGGAATTAATTGTGTATTATCATCCTGTTTCTCCACATCTGTACTTTTTTAAAGGTCAGGGACCTAGCTAGGCTAGCTTCCTTCTCCAAGCTGGACACCTGGAGACAAAGTTTTCTTTCTAGTCTAGGTGCCTCCGACTACCTGGAAAAAGATTTGTGGGTACCCATCCCTAATCCCCCATTGACCTACCAAACAGGTTTTGATGTTGGTAATGATGAGTGTATCAAAGGTCTATAATTCCTTCTCAACCTTAATCAGGTGGCAGAATGACTAGTAAAACACTAATCCAGCATTCCCTAATTCCATTGGTATAGAAGTCCACTCTTATCGCCAGGTTAATCAGATTGTTGTCATTATATACATATTATATGTATTCAATAATATATATTGACTGTCCCTCAAACATGCTAACTGCTCTGTTCCTCAACTTAGTCATTTCCCATGAGCTACTCCTCCACTACACTTCAGTCACATACAAAGGTGGTCACACCCATGATTACCATCACCCACAAATATAACACTTTCATATCAAAAAATTCCAGAATCCCCTTACCCAACCATACCCTATTGGCTCTTCCCCTCTCTTGAATCCCTAGCCTCTTTATCATTTCATCCAGTGTACCCTGCGAATCCTCAGCCTTGGATCACTCCCACCATGTCATCTTTGCTCCTACACACATGCTGCTGAACAAAATTGGGGGGCGGGGAAATCACACAACTATTCTGACTGGGTCCACTACAAATTTGTTATACAACTTCAGCTAGGCCCTCACTGCTGCTAGGCAATCTTTCTATGTCTGCCCTATTAACTTACTATCTCACTCTCCATGGTGACTTTTTCTAAATCTTTTCATCCTTCCTCAAGCTTCCCATAGCTTCCCTCTCCCTGCTCTCTCAGCTGAGAACCCTGCCTCATATTTTACAGAAAAAAAAATTGGGCCATTTGCTTCAAGCTCCCTCTTCTCCCTTCTTCCTTATACCATATCATTCAGGGGGTGGAGCCAAGATGGTCGCTGGAAAGCAAGGACTTGCATGAGCTCCCACCCAGGTCCCTCCAAACACCTACAAAAAATGGCTCAGGGGACAGAGTGAAAGGAGTTTGCAGTTCGGCCACCGCCCGGGAGGCAGTGGAGGTGGTGCAGCTACAGAACTACAGCTGCAGTTGCTTCCAGCTGCAGGCCCACCTGGCGAGAGGAATTAAGTGGCAGAGTTGAGTGGGAGTGCAGAGCCAGCTTAGATCTGAGTCTAGTCCGTGTTGGCAGTTCTTGGGGGAGAAGAAGCATTAGTGTGGCAGAGCTTGCTGTGTAGCTCTGAAAACAACAGAGCAGCCCCTCAAGCTTGGGACAAAGTACTCTCTACTCTACGAGCAGTCACACCACGACGAAAAACTCAAGGGTCAAGTAAGTTGGCTGGGGACATGGCCAGGCAGCAAAAATGGACTCAGATTCCGACACAGACTTTGGAATCTTTCTTTGGTGACAAAGATGACCAAAATATACAGCCAGAAGAAGTCAACAAAGTCAAAGAGCCTACAACAAAAGCCTCCAAGAAAAACATGAACTGGTCTCAGGACATGGAAGAGCTCAAAAAGGATTTGGAAAAGCAAGTAAGAGAAGTAGAGGAAAAATTGGGAAGAGAAATGAGAGAGATTCAAGAAAACCATGAAAAACAAGTCAATGACTTGCTAAAGGAGACCCAAAAGATACTGAAGAAAATACCATATCATTCATATGCCTTCTACCATTAACTCCTCTTCACTCCTGTATCAGCTCAAGCAATCCAATTCCATCCCATCTCCTCCAAAAGGTTTCCCCATCATCCCCATTCTATCACTTATTTTCACTCTTTCCTCATCTGCTGGCTCATTCCCTGCTGCCTACAAACATGCCCATGTCTCCCCTTATAGAATCCTTGATCCTTCCATCCCCACTATCATCCTGTATTTAGTCTGCTCTTTGTAGCTAAACTCCTTGAAAATTCTGTCTACAATGGGTACCTCCATTTTCTCTCCTCTCACTCTCTTAACACCTTTACCATCAGATTTCCAACCTTATCATTCCGCCATAAGGTCCTGTCCTAGACCCTCTTCTCTTCTCTCTATATACTACTTCACTTGTTGATCTCATCAGCTCCCACAGATTTATGTTCGCTAATATCTTTGCTAAAAATTTTCAAATCTATCTATTCTGTCCCAAACCCTCTGCTGACTCCCAATATCGCATTTCCAACTACCTTTCAGATTTTCTGTAGAAACTTAAACTAAACATGTCTGAAACAGAGCTCATTATCTATCTCCTTAAAACCTCCCCTGCCCCCACCTTCCCTATTACTGTGGAGGATAACACTATCCCCCCAGTCCTTCAAGTCTGCAATCTAGAAATTATCCTCAACTCCTTACTATTTCTCACCCTTCCTCTCCACCCCTCCCCTAATATCCAAGTTGTTACCAAGGCCTGTTGATTTCACCTTTTCAACATCTCTCATATACACCCCCTTCTCTGACACTGCCTCCACCCTGGTGCAGGACCTCATCACCTTACACCTGGGCTTTGGCAATAGCCTGCTGGTAGGTCTGCCTGCCTCAAGTTTCTTCCCACTCCAATCCATCCTCCATTCAGCCAATTAAGTGATTTTCCTAAAACACAAGTCTGACTATGTCACTTCCCTATTCAATTAACTAGTGGATTCCTAAGGCCTTCAGGATCAAATGAAAAATCTTCTGTTTGGTATTCAAAGCCCTTCATAACCTAGACCCCTTCTACCTTTCCATGTTTCTTACACTTAACTGCCCACCACATCCCCTTTGATATAGTGACACTGACCTCCTGGCTGCTCCACAAACAAGACACTCCATCTCTCAGCTCTAGACATTTTCTCTGGCTGTACCCCATGCCTGGAATGCTCTTACTCTTCAGCTGTGCCTATTGGCTTTCCCTGGCTTCCTGTAAGTCCCAACTAAAATCTCATTTTCTACAGGAAACCATTCCCAACCCTTCCTACATAATGTTCATTATTTCCTATTTATCCTGCATATAGCTTGTTTGTGTATATGTATGTGTATACATGTGTTTATTTGTTTATTATTTCCCCCATGAGATTGTGAGGCTCCTTGAGGCACTGTCTTTTGCCTCTTTTTGCATCCCTAGAACTTAGCACAGTGCCTAACACATAGTAGATGCTTAATAGATGTTGACTGATTACATGTTTACCAGCATTCAGCATCATATTCCTGTCTCAAGATGTACCTAGGAGGAATAGATGTCAACCATCTTAAATAATATGGTGGAGAGATTTGTCACAATAGCTCCATGGAAAGTTCTCTGTCTTACCCTCATGGGTTCCCAAACCCATCTGCTTGCTGGGAGGCAGTATTCACTATCTAAGTGTCTATGCAGCAGTCTGGGTGCATCTGAATGCAGCAGCCTCCAAGCCCATGCACCTGAATCGATTTTAATCAAAATGCAGGTGCCTAATATACTTCGCCTGTCTGCACGCGTGATAATCCAGTTACACATAATTGTGTTTATCTAAATTTAATGCACAACTCATTGCACTTTTCTCTGCTCCTTCCCCTGCCACAATTTAACTTCCTCCAGTTCATTTAAACCTCACCCATTAAACTCTTTTTGAGATAATGAATTTTCAGCTCTGGATATGGGACATTCCATTCTAGGTATCCATTTAAGATTAAAGAAAGATAATCAGACACTCTATTGAACATTTTTATGGCAGTTAAATGACAACAAAACACTCCACAAGGAGATTTATTCCCCACTTTCCCTGTCCAGTACCCCAGGGGGTCAGTTTCCATCAGCACTGTTCCCTTTACATAGATGAAGTAAAAGCTACAGGAAGTTGTCCTGAGTTGTCTGAGCTCAAAGAAAGGCTGGCATGATGTGCCAAGCCTCTGCATGGTCACCCAAGAATAGCTTATCACACTCCTCCCACTCTGTCTTCAACAAGGAACCGGGGATAATGGGCCAGGAAGACAATGAACACAATAGAAGTACTGCATGATACAATCAACCTCTGAGATCCCAATCTTCTTTCCACTAGACTATTCTTGTCTACCACATGAGACTTGGTCCATGGAATTACCATATGTCTCCTGAGTGTACAGTACTGAGTTGGGCACTAAAAATGAGAGCTATGTCCTAGGTCCCATGCCAGGACCCAAAGATCCAATCTTGTTTTCAGTGACATGGAAGCCAAGGCTGACACACATGGACATCTTCCCCCCATACCTTAGTGAGACCAAGCCCCATCCCCCGAGGTGAAAGAGGTATTATGGTGTAATGGAATGTATTGTTGTTGGGAGACCTGGCTTCCTAATCCTTTCTCCGACATGTACTAGGTGACCATCCACAAGTCACATGAGCTCTCTTCATCAACAAAATTTGGGTGGTAATAAAACCTCAAGTACTTGCTTCAATTCAATAAACATTTATTAAGCACCTACTATGTCCCAGGCATTGCTCTAAGAGCTGGGGATCAAAAAAAAAAAGATAAAAGATAGTGCCTGCCCTAAAGGAGCTTACAATCTAATGGAGAACACTACATACAAACAAATTTATACAAAGCAAACTACACGTGGGATAAATAGGAAATAATTAAGAGAGAAAGCACTGGACTTCAGAGGAGTTAGGGAAGGCTCGCTATAAAAGGTGGAGTTTTAGATAGTTCTTAAAGGAAGCCCAGGAGCTCAGTCATCAGAGGAGAGGAGAGGAGAGAGAATATTCCAGACACGGGTTACTGTCAGAGAATCAAGAGAATTGTTGTGAGAATCAAATAATATTTGTGGATAAACACCAGCTATCATTTTCCAGAGCTATTGCCATCCGCAGACAGAGGAAGATAGACTATAGATTCACAGAACATCTGCTGAAAAATTTATCTTGCACATTATCTAATTGAATCATCTCATGTTTTCTGATGGTGAAACTGAGGTCCAGAGAAGAAGAGTGGCTTAGTCAGGGTCACATTGCAAATAAGCAAAGATGAGGCAAGGAGAGGGGTCTCCTGATTCCCAATTCCATGCTCCTTTCCATTCCTCAGGCTGCTTCAATGCTAAAAACTGCTTCTCTGTCCCGATGTCAACACCAAATCTTTCCATCTACATGCCATTTTGATTCTTCAAAGGTGGGCCATACTTTCAAGTGCCCTCAGCTTTAGAAACAGGATTTGAGTACAGAAAGAGAGGAAAGGGGAAGAACAAATGTGGGAGAAAAAATCCCTCTGCTCCCAAGAGAAAAGGCCCAGGCAAGCAAGCTCAAGGGGCTTAGCATTCATCTTGCAGCTTTTCTTCCCCGGGAGTCTAAGAGAACAAGGAAATTAATATAGCTGTGAAGAGATGATAATGTAACCTTTAGGCATAAGACATGTTGTGTGTGGCAAACAAAACAGAGGCAGAGGAGGGGCAGACCTTGCCAGTAAGGCCTTCCCTTATTGAGCAGACAGGTTGAGCCTGTCAAAGGCCACCTGGGAGCAGGAGATTTCTGACAGAAGGAGGGAGGAAGGAAAGCCAGCCCAGCCTGAGATTAGCAAACCAGCCCAACCAGTCCACTGACTGCAAGGCTCTTATTGACAATGTATTAGGGATCTAGAATCAGTGTGCATCTCTCGTGGAAAACTCCCACGGATGCACCTGACAGATGCCCACCAGGAATCCTGGGCTTAGTGTGACTCTAGGAATACAGCAAAACTACCCTTTCTTCTCTGATTTCACACCTACACTATTGTCCCACCCTCCAAGGATGGTTATTGCAGAGACGGAAAGAAGGAAGAGAGCTACGAGAGAAAGGAGAACTAGGACGGGGTGGTGGAGATGGCAGAAATGACTAGGCAGGACGAGCCTCTGCCCCCCAGAACTGGGAAGTCATGCAAGACTGTCTTTTGATTCCCACCACCCCCTGCTGTCTTTCCCCTCCTGGCAACACCAGTTCTTAGCAAAAGGACTCTGTGTTTGAAATTTTATCTCTGTGGGATATATTGCTCCCAGTCTGGACACAACACCCCAAAGCCCTCCCACTCAAGCAACCTCTCATCTCCATCAGAGGAGGTCAGTCATATGAGAATCCCTAACTACCTGTCCCTAACCCTCCTTCTCCCTTTGCTCACCTCCTCCTTATTCCTAGAATGCCCTCTCTATCTTCTCTCTATTGCTCTCCCTCCTTCCATCTCTGCATTTTGGAATTTTATCAATCCTTCAAGGCCCAGATCAAATGTTACTTCTTCTATGACGGTTTTCTTGACATCTCCCTACCCCATCCCCATCCACAAGTGAATTCTCCCTCCTCTGAATTCCCATTGCATTTTTGTGCCTCTCATCACCGTTTTCTTTTTCTATTTGTGTGCTTGTCCTAGCTCCTCTCCTAGGCTATAAACTCCTTGGAAGGGAGAAGAATATTTTACACAACCTAGGGTCTCCTAAAAGGTCCAGCACGGGGACTTGTTCTACTAAGTATATCATAAATGCTCACTGTATGAATTAAACATTAACATTCAGATGTCTTACTTAATGTTTTCCCCTTCCTGGGAACACCTGTATTTCAAAATGAGGCAAGGCCTTAACATAAATTACAGAATTTCAGTTACCTGGCAGACTATTTTTGGAAGGGAAGAAGGTTCTACTGAACTCCTTAAACCAGCATTTCCCAAGTTGGGATATATATACCCTCAGCGGCTACAAAAAACTTATCAAGGAGGTACAGGGAATATTTGATAAACCATTATATTTATTTATATATACATATTATATGATATGTATTATATTTACATAATATACTATATTATGTAATCTTTTTATTTAGCATATGCATTACTTCCTTTCATATAGAATAGAACCTATAGGAAAGTTTACTGAAACCCAAAGGGTACAGGGATTTAAAAAAAAGTTAGAAATCCCTAGATTAAAAGATATGAGTAAGGCTTCTATCTACTTTGTCCATGTCTAAAGCAAACCTGCAAACATATGTAGGCTGAGCAATCCCTGCCTCTCCCTTTAATAGAAATCATTCAACCAAATGCAAAAGGTTTGATTTCCCTCTAGGATCATCTTCCCCCAAAAGATTCCTAATACCTGGCCCCTACCCCTTTAAAAAGGAAGCCTCTGATACCTGAGCTACTAGGGATCCTTCCAAAATAATAATATCCATTAAGACAAGAGATATACCAAGCCCAGTGTATAAAACTGTCTCCTCTGCTTATCTCCAGGAAGAAGACATGGAAGCCTAAGGGAACCATTGTCCTATGAGAAGACGACAAAGTCTGCAAACTTGTCAATTGCAGGAGGACATAGGAGCCTTCAAGCACATTAGCAGCAGCATGACCTTTTGTACGCATAAAATTTTACTATGAAGGAAAATTACTTTAGTTCATTAAGCTTGCCTGAATATATTTAAGGCTTTAAAATGGTAGATTTCCCTTTTACCCAAGCAACCATCTCCTCACCCTGACAAATCCCCACACACGCACAGGCAGTCAATAGTATTTATTTTCAGATTCCTGGAACAGGTACGGGAAGCACAGGGAGGATGCCATGAACTGACACCCTCAAAAGGAAGTCAACTCATGAGGGCTGGGGAATATCGAGACTGAGGTTCCAATGACACAAGCCCAAATGATTCCAATGTAGAAAAAAGAAAGAGGAAGGATGTAAAGAGATTGTTGTGGCTGCACAGGGAGCTCATCAATGAGCAGAAATTTAAAATGGACACGCAGAAGAGGTGGAAGTGAGGACAGGTAACTAAGGATGACTACCAGTACAAGTAACTGAGCATAAACAAAGTGGCATGACCCTGTAAAAAAAAAGTGAGAGGCAGTATGGTAGGATGAGTGGATGAAGTACTGGACTTGGGACAAGGAAGACTTGGGTTCAAATCCTTCCTCAGATAATTACTCACTTTTTGACCCCGGGCAAGTTGCTTTACCTCTGGGCCTCAGCTTCCTCTTTCATAAACTTAAAGGGTTGGATCCCTTGTAACTCTGAATCTATGATCTTATATGTCAAGAAGTCTAAAGCCCAGTGTGAACTGGGGCCTGTGATAAATGCCAATGATGGCAAAAAGGATTTTTAAAGGTGTCTTGGCATCGTGAGTAAGATCAAAGAATGGTACATTTTATGATGGACATTGTCAAGCTGAGAGAACTGGCCTTGGAGTCAGGAGGACATGAGTTCATATCTGGCCTCAGACATTTAATAGCTATGTGAACCTGGGCAACTCGATTAACCCAATTTGCCTCGGCTTCCTCAGCTGGAAAAGGAGGTCACGAAGAGTTGACACAACTGAAATGCCTAAACAACCACAACTATATCCATAGCATCAACCAAAGTAACTAGGGATGTTTAGCAAAAAAGATAGAAGACCTCGGGGGTGGGGACATGATCATTGTCTTCACGCCAGATATCCTGCTTTACCTCAAAAGGAAGAACTGGGACCAAAGAGGCAACGTTACAGAGAGGTTTATCAACGAGACAAAAAACATGGCAATTGGAGGTGTCTTGACATAGAACAGAGGTGCCTTGTACCTGTGTTCCCTGAGTGAGTTCTCTGGCACTGGATGTCTTTAAATTGGAAGACTGCTTGTCTGGGATGTTTGTAGATAGAATTCATGTTTCAAGTAGGGTTAGATTGGATGGCCTCTGAGGCCTCACCAAATCTCTCTGGGCAGCACTGTGGGTAGAGCACTGAGCCTGAAGTCAGGAAGACATGAGTTCAAACCCAGTCTCAGGCACTTACTAGCCATATGACACCAAAGCAAGATATTTTACTTCTGACTTATTTTCCTCTTGTCTAATGTAGGGACAATAATATCTTCTATCTTCCAGGGTTGTTATGAGGACAAAATAACATCTATGTCAAGTTCTGTGCAAACCTTAAAGCACTACACAAATGCTAGCTCTTACTGTGTAACAATCTTGAGACTCTCAGGTTCTAAGAGATTTCTGAGGAAAGAAAGGCTGATGAGTGAGGGACAAGAAGGGAAAGGGAGGAAAAGATAGACTATATCGGTTGGGAGGAAAGAAGGAAGCATGATAGAAAGATGAATCTTGACTACTGTTGCATGACATTGAACAAAGCCTCAGTGTCTTCACCTGTAAAATGAGAGGACTAGATAACATCTAAGCTTCCTTCTAGCTCTGGTGCTCTACGTGTAATTTATACTTCAAGGTCTAGGTTGGCAGCCAGAGAAATTAATTCATTGGCTGAGCTACTGAAGGCCTAAACAGCAGAAATAAAGTGGTCCTGACAGGAGCCACAGGAGGGAGCAGGTATTGAGTGGCTGCCCTAGAATAGAAGAGATGAGCAGAGAACACCATACTGCAAGGCAAAATACATTTGAGACAACCTGTGATCTCACCCCAGCTGAGACAAATCGAGTATCAGAACCAAAGAGAAATACTGGGCTCTCAAAGCCATGCCATATGAGAGGAGAGGTGATCAAATTTGCTTCCCAATGTGTCATGTCAAAATGAGTAATGCCCTGCCCCCACCATCCTGGCCTCCAGACAAAGAGGTACCATTTTCTCTTTCAGCAAAAGGGTTTATAGCTCTAGGGTTAGCCAAGGTCCTCAGGGGCAGAGTTGGTCATGATGAGTCCATTTTATAAAATGGAAATCTGCTATATCCAGGAAATCACTGATTTCTACTTCAGCCATGGACTAGATTTGGCATTCTGTAACAGCCTAGCAACAATTTCTCTGAAATACTGGGTGACCATCTTACTGTGGAAGCCCTGGGCTTCTACTAGCCTCTTCTCTGCCCATCTGAGTCCTATCCATTCTTCAAGGCCCAGCTCAAGTCCCACTCCCTCCAGGACCCTTCCTAACCACCTCCCAACCTTGACTCATCTCTCCTTCTCAATTCCCAGAATACTTCAGTGCCCATTCATTTGGCACTTAACATGTAGCACTCAGTACTTGTGGTACCACACAGTACAACGGAAAGAGGGCCAGGCTCAGAGTTGGAAAGACTTGAGTTCAAACACAGCCTCTGATGCTAAGTGTGTGATTGTGGGCACATAGTTACCTGCCTCCAGCAACAACCTGGAACTTATAGAATAAGTCCTAGCCAGGTTAAAATGGTGGCTGGGGGGAGAGAAGAAACTCCCATATGACAATTCTCCTCCACTGGCAAAATCAAATACCTTTCATGTACTTTCCTTTATCTTTTCATCTAAGTTGCCTCCTCAAATAGATTTTAAGTTCAACCCTATCTTTTTATTCTTATGTAATGGGAATTTGACACATGCATATCTAAGATGTAGGTGCTGATGAGAGAGATACTAGAAACCTGCTTCTGGGAGAGGCCATTCTGCATTTTCCTTTCATGTGATGGGAACAGTTTTCCCACCCATTGGTTATGCAGCCAGAATAGACTACATCTTTAAGACTGTCACCCCATCTTTCTAGGGGTCACATGAGAATCATGGAACTGAGCTGCATAGGAGGAAAGTCTACCTCCTTCCCCCTTTTAGTTCCCGTAGCCCCAAGAATCACGCTTGAAATTTTGGAGGTATTTTTGTCCTTTTCAATTCTAGGCACAGTGGTGGCGCCAACTAGGAACCTTCTTCTTAGGTTATCTGGGCACGTGTGAAAGTTTTATTATATTTGTATTCCACATAGTACTTCACACAGTGATTTCTACTGAGTCACAGTCCAAAACGCCTTGATTTGCAAATGAGGAAACTGAGGTTCAGATTGAAGGAATGTGGTTCATTTCGTTGTATTAAGTACAAATTATGTGCAAGGAACTATGGTAGGGAATAACAAAATAAAAATGAAAATGATCCCTGTCCACAAGGAGTTAAATTCTTGAGAAGCCATCTACTGTAATCCTGCAAGAATTCTTTTGGCAGCAACTTTGCCAGGAAGTCACAGATCACAGACTTAGAGCTGGAAGGGCCTTAGAGGTAGGTCAAACTTAGTCCAAGCTCTTATTTTACAGATAAGGAAACTGAAAGCAGCACAGACGAGTGAAACAATTCAACCATGGACAGCCATCCAGAACTGGCAAGCCTCTAGCACTCACTGAGCCCTGTCTTGCCCATTGAAGACCAAGGGTTCATTGTCTGCTTTGCCATCTCTTCCTTTCCACTACTAACACAGTCCCAAAAGGGGTGTATCGGGTGTTCAAGGAGGACCAGCACTTCTGGCGGGAGGGCTTGCCAACCCCTTTTCAGGGCTGCTCATCCAACTTTGGTGTCCACCTGGCACTCAACTCTCACCTGTGGCTCTAAGAAGCTTAGCATGTGCAGCAGCCACATCCCAGTAAACTATCTTGGCAAATGGGCTAAACCAGGTTGAGGGGAACTGACAGACCTCAAATCCATCAGTGAGACAAGCGGGGGTGTCTAACCCAAGCACACGAAGACTTCCTCCCTCCCCTTCGGAATGTGTGAACAAGAACAATCTGTTCCACCGCCACGAAGGCGGCTGGAGCTGGCACTGTGGAGCCCTTAGAGCTTGGTCAGACATCAAAGATGCCAGTCTTCCTGACTTTTTCTCTTGTCACTGGACTTTGATGACTCTGGAAGAAAGAGTGAGGCTGATGACTTGTGCAACTCTGCCTCCCTGAAACTGAATTCACACGCAGTCAAGATATCACCCTCTCATGTCACTGATCCTCTTCAAAAATAGTACCCAAAACTAGGTATGGCTACGTGGCACCACAGAGCACAGAGCAGTGGACCTGGGTGTCAGAAAGACCTCAGTTAAAACCTCACTTATTAGCTGTGTGACCCTAGGCAGGTCACATAAGAACTACCTGCTAGTTTTCCTCATCTGCAAAACAGAAATAATAATAGCACGTGCCTTGCAGGATCATTTTCAGGTTAAAATGGGGTAATATTTATAAAGAACTTTGCAAACATTAAAGTGTTCTAGCAATGCTTAAAAAAAAAACCTCTCATACACACCCTTGGAGGAGATAATTTATCCAGCATTGCAGTCAGCTTTAGGACCAGAGCTACGCATTAGAGGGCAAGTACTTCAAATATGTCTCAGCCTTTTATAACTAGCCAAATCCCAGGCAAGACTCCACTGACCCCTCTTCTTGATCCTTTGGCAATGTCAGTGATTTACCATCAGCCATGCTACCACAAATGTACCATTTTCTCCTCCCTCCTCCTACTCCCTCCCTTCCAGTTTCCATCTTTTCTCATTAATTATCAATAATCAATTTAATAATCAATTATTATCAAATTAATAATCTAATTAATAATTAAATCAACATTATGGTAAAAGGTATGACAATCTGGTGCCCTACAGGGTCACTAAAAAAAGAAATCTGGGGACTCTGAGTCTTAGACTACATACTCTGAAAGTCCCTTCCCTGGCCATCACTCTACTGCTTTATAACCTTCCATGACATCCCCACTGTCCTATGTCTTTAATCCACTCTATTCGTCCTACTTCCATTGTGCCTTACAGAACACCTTTTTTTTATTGTCAACCAACTATTATATTATTATGCCCCTCCCCTAGACATCCATTTGTATATGTTTTGTATTCAACTTTCTACGTACATATTGTATTCCCCTCTCCCCACAAAGCAACTTGAAGACAGGAGTTACTTCTTTTTTGCTTTTGTACGCCTAGACTTTAATGCAAGACTTGGCATATAATAATAGGCTTTTATAAATAGTTCATGAATTGAATTGATAAGTGGTACAGCGAGGGATTTGTATCCAGGTCCTCTGACTCTGACTCCAAACCAAAGCTTCTTCACTCAGCCTGAAGTGACAGGAAGTTCTTGAAACAATCCATTTTCTGGACAATTGCAAATGTTAGGACATCCTTTCTCATACTGAGTCCCAATGTGCCTACCTCTAACTTCTACCCTTTCATCCTAAACTGATTGTTTGCTTAGGCAATCGACAGGTATTTTCCAACTATTTGAGTGATAAACTGAAACCTTCTTAAGTAATCCTCCGCAGAACATTTGCTCCCCAAATAATTCCTTAATCGAAGGAAGGGAAGTTGTCTCCTGACAGGCCCTCCTAACTCTCGTCATGCACAGAGTGCTTGGTGAAATGCCTCCAGAATGCAGAACCAAAGAATCATGATATTTTAGAGCTGCAAGGGATGGTAGAGGCCATCTTATCCAACAGATGGTGATACCAAGGCCCAGAGAGAAATTCACACAGCAAGTAAGTAGCAGTGCTAGGGACGGCAACCCAAGTGTCCTGACTACCAGGCCAGCCTTCTCTCAGCTATACCATCTCCTCATACATTCAAGGAGAAAAAGAAAACCACGAATGACTCAGATCCCTGACATGGCTGGTGGCAGAGACTTAGTGTGCCATCAAGACCACTCCAGATATCAGGAAGAATTACTCTCTTCCAGTCTCTTTTAAGAGCCCAGCATTCCTCTGGCAGCCAAGCAAATGTTCTCCCCAGAAAGCTATCTGGGTTGCCTAAAATAAAACGAATCTGAACTTTGTCTCTACATAACTCATTGCAAATGAATATAACCCCTAGTGGCTGGTGGTGATGTGATTTAAGTGCCTTCTATCATGTAGCCCAGGACGTAATAACAAAGAAGACATAATTTATTTGTATTGATTCACCAGCCCACACTTGATCATATCTCCCCCATCCTTCCTTTTGTTAAGATTCTACAGCTGCAGTTCCCAGAAATTTATCTCTTGCAAAATATCTCTGTCAAAACAGGTGCTGCACGTATCTTGGCTGCAGCAGAGGTCTCCCTCTGGGCAGGGGTTAGCTTGCCAGGGGAAGAGAGGAAAAGGTAACCCTCCCTGCTTTCTGGCTCCTCCACTTTAGACTAAATTATTTCCCACCATGACATGAAATAGACAGGCTGGTGGATAGAGAAATGGGCCCCAAGCCCAGGCAGGTCAGAACATTGGGTAGAGGGGGAAGAAAATGAAGAAATTGAGGAGGAGAAGAGGGAGAGGGAGAAGGAGAAAGAGAGAGGGGGGGAGGTAGGGAGAGAGGGAGAGAGAGAGAGAAAAAAAGAAAGAAAGAGAGAGAGAGCGCAAGCGCTGAGGCTGGCCCTGTCTTGGACACAGAGCAGAATTAATTGGGCGAGGGGATAGCTGCCATAGGGCAACCTCTCTTCAAATCGAGAGGGGAGATTTTTGGATTTACAGATTTAATGACTTCTGGTCCAGTCTCCTCTTCACTGGGATTCTGCACATGAATCAGCCAGCAGAGAGAGTGAGTGAGCTATTCATAAAAGTTCAGAGAAAAGACTTTCTATTCTAATTAGATGGTCAGGCCAGACCAGGCCTATGGGGCTTGAGGCCTAGAGTTTGGCATCAGAGAGAACAGCTGGTAGGAATCACTTTGCTTTGAACTTATTGTTTACCTCAGTGCCCCAGGAGGACTTGGCTGGAGGAGAGCTGAGGCCTGTGCCAGAAAAGTGGGCAGTGTGGCTGTTACACAGAGAGGGAGGGCTAGGTAACCCAAACATGAACAGGAATCCTCCAATCCACCTTCACTCCTTTGTGAACATTCTTCCCTCTCTGCCCAAAGGAATATAAATTTTGATAGCTGAAACCTCCCAAGATATCTTGGGGCTTATGGGCTAGATTTCTTTCTTAAGGACCATGCCTTGAACACAAATCACTCTGGCTCTCATTAATTGACCGACAATAGGTCCCAATCCAAGCCTCGCTTGGTGATCGTTTAGGCCCTGATGGCTCAGAGTGAGTATAAATAGTCATTCTTTCTATTTTGGACAGAAACCCTGATACTCTTCCCCTCCCAAATTGATTTTTTTTGACTAGATAAAGAGGCTGTTCTTTACCTCATTTCTTACCTAGCCTTAATCAATGAATATGCATTGCCTCAGTCAAACTGAGACTGGGGAAAGACCCTAGCTTAAAAAGGTCAAGTTTTCCCACTGCATCCCAGTCCTCCTGATCCATGTCTTGCCACTGGACCCAGAGGGCTCCAGAGGAGAGGGTGAGGCTGCACAGCCTCACTTCACTTAAATCCAATTCACTTGCAAGTCATGGCATCCCCTTCCTGATGTCATGATCCTCTTTGAGAACAGAGAACAAACAATAATAATCCCCCTAACTAAAATGCAATACCTTCCCTCTCTGCTGATCCCAACAGAATATAAAGGACTTTATAGACCTAGCCCAACCCTTTTAATAGACCCAATCTAATTCTGTATTTATCAAGCACATGTTATGTGCAAGGTACTGTGATAGGCAGTGGGATGCAAAGAAAAGATTTTTTTTTTAATTCTCTTCCCTCCAGGGGAAAACTGTTTTCTAATTCTTTCATATGCATACTTCTATATCCCTATTCAGACAGTAACCTCCTTGGGGGCAAAAACTGATACATGACCACCTGAAGGAGAACAGTGCTTCAGGAAAGCCCTGTCTATGCTTCCTTCATGCCTTATTCTCAGACCACCACTTCTACAACCTATTCAACCAATGCCTACGCTTCCCACCTCCCGTCCCCAGCCTGTTCTCCAGTTCTCAGTGGTGGACTACAATCAAATCGATATCGCTGTTGTTCCTGGGTGGGGTATTCCAATAGATTCTCTAATGCCCAATTCACTACCTAGGTAATTTTAAACCTCCCTTGCCACCACCCCCTCATTACCATCTCCTGAAGGTTTGGACTGAATGTAAGCTCCTCCAGGGTAAGCTTCTGAATTTTGTATACCTAGGTCTTTGCTCATTGTAAGGATTTCATAAGCGCTCTTTCACTCCATCTCCTATACTATGCCGTATGTGTATGTGTGTGTTTGTGTGTGTGTATGTATGTATGTGTATGTATGTGTATATATGTACATGGTAGATACAATATGCAATTCTGAAGCCTCAGGCCATCATGAGACCAGACGAACCTTCCCACAAGGAAATGGGGCATTTAGTAACTTTTTATTTTAACTAATTATCATCAAACACACAAATCTGGGGGAACTAAAAGAGGGGTTGAAAGGACCTCCTCCCCCAAAACTTCAAATATCATGTTACATATGAAAGGCAGCTTAGAGATGGTCTTTCCAAATCCCTTTATTTCATACAAAGGGAAATTGAGACGCCAGAGAGGGAAAGTAGCTTGGTCAAGGTCACAAAAAAAGCTCCTTCACCTCTTATTGAAATCGAGGCTGTGCTGAGATGAAGTCAAATGGAGCCCAGGCTCACATACTATTGGAACTGGAAGGGGTTTGAAAAACCACTATGTTCAACCACTTCCTTTTTTGGAGTTGGAAACAGAGTCAGAGTAATGTTCATGTCAGAACAAGGTCAAGAACTCAAGTTTCCTGATACTTTTCAAAAGTTCAATATTTTTTCAATCAGGTTGTTGAAATGTGGCTTCCCTCTAGGGTGTGAATGGGATGGATAATTGTGAAGACTTCACAGGGTATGTCTAATGGAGTAGGAGAGGTTTTGGGATTTGGCCTTGTGGTTTTGGAGGGCTGGGGCCTGGGGCTGTGGGCATGCCCTTCCCCCTCTCTCTCAGATGTTAGAAGATAATGAACTTCCTGTGAGCTATTTGTTCTCTGCTCCAGGAAGGTCTCTCCTCTCCCCCCACCCCATTTCTTCTCCTAGATTTGCAGATGCCACCCTGGCAGTTGAGTTCTGATAGGGAAAAACCTGAATGGACCAGATCAACCTTGGTCCTCGGTGTAGTTTTCGTGCCTAAACTGTAAGCCCACCTCCCAGCCAATGGTGAGAAGGGATAGAGGTGGGTGGGAATCTTTTCATTAAGAGTATAAATTAAGGCAGGTTCTCTTTTACCTCGCCTCCTCCATTATGGAGGTCTGCCCAAATCTTGCAAGGTTTGTAAAATAAATTTACTTTGTTTCTCCTAAGGATGTCTCTCCTACTATTTAAAAATCCTGTCCCATACAGGTGTGAGGACATCAGCCCTTTCAAAGAAGTGGTCCTTGGTCTCATAACCAAATAGCTGAAAGGAGAAGTGGAAACCTTGCTCCTTCCATGTGCACCCTAGTCCCAAGCTCATCTCCCACCACCACTAACAAGTTTCTGATTCTTGGTAAAGTTTGGGTAGCTTAGTAGGGCAAAGCTTTAAAAGAAAGCTCCGCCAGGATGATAACTGTGCTCCAAAAGAGGTTAACAGACTATCTCTCTCACTTGTCTTGCCTTACCTAAGACCACATTCCCAGCCTATTTCCCCAACAATATTTCTTACCAAGAAGACTAGGCTGAGAGGGAATTGCATTAATGAATTTCTAGGCCTGGAAAAGCATTTCCCCTTCCCTAGTGATAAAGCAGCCTTTGTCTCTTGTAGGGTTCAGGGGCCCTGAAACATACACCTCTTTTATCTGACAGCTAAGTGAGAAAGATATAGAATTCTGGACCTGAAGTCAAGTAGACCTGAGTTTCAATCTAGTCTCAGATACTTACTGGCTTTATGACCCTGGCTAAGTCTGTCTGCCTCAGTTTCTTCATCTATAAAATAGGTATAATGGCACCTATTTGCTAGAGTTGTTATAAGAAAAAAGAGGAAAATTGTAAAGTGCTTTGTAAACCTAATACTTTATAAATGCTAGTAATCATTAGCTATCAAGGTAGCCTTCTATACTTTCAACCTAGTCCCACTGTTTACTCATCCCCATCCCACTAGGGAATTTGAAAATCCAGGGTAAGCAAAACTTTGAGGGAAGAAAAGTTTGTTGGAATCTATCTTGCAAGAAGGTACAACCTTCTAGCAGGAGCTAAGACACTGTCTCCCTTACCTTACACCCTCTCTCATCCCTCACCCAAAGGAGGGAAAATGACACCTTGCTGCTTCTTTGTGGGGGGGGGGAGGGGTAGCTTCCAGGAATTCTCTAAAAAAGCCACCACTGCTTGCATTGAGAAAGCCAGTTGAACGGGGAAGGGTAATTGGGCTGGCCAACTCCCTCTCCACCCTTGGCTAGACCAAAGCTGAGGTCTTATTATTGTTTCTGGCCCTTTCTCTCCCCAATTCCTATCATCCTACCATGCAGCTATCCTACCACCAGCCACCATATGGCTCTACGCAGTCACACTCTACCCCTGGCTCTGCTCCTGATCTCTTCCTTGCAGGAGTATAAGCACCATCAGTGGCCTTTTAAATTCTCCACCACAGAGCTAAGCCCTACTCATCCCATCCTACTTATGTCTCTGCTAAGGCACAACCCACTATTGATCCATCCTCAGGATTCAAAATTGCCAAACTCCTCAAGGGACTGTTGGCCTCATTATCACCCTAAGCTACGACTCGACTGAAAGGGTAGTTGTGTTGTTCATTGTTTCGGTCGTGACTCTCCGTGACCCCATTTGGGGTTTTCTTGGCAGAGATACCACAGTGGTCTGCCATTTCCTTCTTGAGCTCATTTTACAGATGAGGAAACTGAGGTAGAGATGTACTTAATTCATATAAGAATAATAACTAGCATTCACACAGTACTTACTGTGTGGCAGGCACTGTGCCAAGTGCTTTACAAATATTATCTCATGTGATCCTCACAAAAACCCTGGGAGGGAGTTGCTATTATCCCCATTTTATAGGTGAGGAAAACTGAGGCAGAGGTTAAAAATGTCTGAGGCAGAATTTGAACTCAGATCCTCCTGACTCCAGGCCCAGCACTCTAGTCACTCACTGTGCCACTTAGCTGCATTTCTCATTTGGTCAGCACTGGAATGCTAAGTTTAAGACATCAAATTCTGGGGCTTCAAATTCAACCCTAGATTAAGGATGTAAAACTCTGTACTCAGAAAACTGAAAAAAGAAGGCACAAGAAATAGAGTCCTGTTCTCTTACTTTAGAATTATAAAATGTCTAAGAAATGATTTTTCAAGGCCATGTGATCGAACTCTTCTATTTTACAGATGAGAAAACATAGGCTGAGAGATGGATAAGGGATTTGTCCAGAGTGGGAAGGAGGCGAAGCAGAAACTAGAAACCAGGTCTCCTGGGCCCCATGCCAAAGTTTCTCACTGTTATAACACTCTGCTCTTTGGGGATGACAGCTACAGACCTTGAATCTCTCTGCACCTTCCCTGCTCTTAACCAAAAGTTGTTCTTTCCAGGTATTGAGTCACACTCCAACCTTCACACCCTCCTCCTCCAAGCCACCCACCACACAGAGCATTCATCCTGACTCAGGCTCTGTTTCTCTTTCCAAAATAGAAGTTATGACTCAAAGCAGCAGGTAGTTTGTGAAAAGGGGATCCAGGACTACCTCCCACCACCTAAGGCTCCAGGGAGACCCACTCAGTCTGGAATCATAGGGTGAAATTCTGCTCAGAGGAGGAGCCAAACCAGGAACAGGGCTAGATCATCAATAAGTCTCTTCTGAGGCCCTAAAAAGGATGTGCTCAGCTCCTGTGCTAAGTACTATAGGGGAGAGCAATAGGAGAAGGAAAATACACTCTTCTGCTCTTGGGAAACCCATAAACTAGGTGAAAACACAAAACATGAGCCTATAAAACATACCTAGAAGAGGCAATGTATGATGTAACAGATAAATAGCAGACAGTGTTGCAGGACTCCAGAGGAGGGAAAGATCGATTCAGGCTGAGGTACTGAGGGAAAGGTTCATGGAGGAAGACGGGCTTGAAGTGGACTTTGAAGAATAGGTAGGATTCCAATAAAAGGGGAAAAATGAGGCCAAAAGCATGAGTAAGAACAAGTGCGTAGGTTGTTTTTACTAGAGGCCATAAGCAAAAAGGTAGAACGATGCAGTGGAAAGACTCCTGAATTTGGAGTCAAAAGACTTGAATCTAAAGCCTGGCTTTGCTGCTCATTATGTGCCTTTGGGCAAGTCCCTTTACTTTTCTTTGCCTCAGTTTCTTCATCTGTAAAATGAAGTGATTGGACCATTTGGTCTCTCAAGACCCTTCTAATGCTAGATCTATCAGCCTAGATCTTTCTCAGAACCACAAAATCTCAGAGTTAGCTTGAAAGTTCCTTGAGGATAAGGACTGTCTTTTTGCCTTTTATGGGGACGGGGGGCGCGGTATCCCCAAAGCTTAGCACAGGGCCTAGCACATGGGAGACTCTAAATGTTTACTGGTTGACTGATTGAGAGTTGGACAGGACCTCAGAGGCCATCTATTCTAACCTATACCTGAAGAATCCGCAATAATAATAATAATAATAATAATAGTAATAATAAACAAGTAATCACTAGTATTTATAGTGTTTTAAAGACTGCAAAACCCATTATCCCTGTTTCACAGATAAGGAGAATGAAGACTGAGAGAAATTAAGTGACTTACCCAGGAACCACACAGCAAGTACAAGATTGGAACTTGGGTTATTCTATTCAATGCTCCACCTAGCAGTTGTTACTACACGCCTGGGTGGTCACTCAACTATTGTTTAAATATTTCCGGTAAGGGGGTACCTGCTACTTGCTGAGAAAGCTCATTTCACTTTTGGATAACTTTGATTGTTAAAAAAGTTTTTTTTTAATTTTTCATTTCAAGCCTAAATTTACCTCTCTGAAATTTCCAGTGCCCCTAGTTCTGCCACGCACACCCCCAACCAAGAGAAAAGCAGAAAAATTTAATCTCCCTTCTATACAAAAGGCCTTCAAATACTCGAAATCAGATATGAGGGCCCCTCCAGTTTTTCTGAGAGCTAAATAATGTCTCTAAGTGACAGCTTTTCAAGTACTTGAAATTAGCTTCTCTTTAAGGCTTCTCTTCTTCGGGCAAAGCCTTCCTCCTACTCAATGAAACAAATTCAAACTCAAGAACTTTTTACAGAGCGATCAACAGGAGACAAGGAGAAATAGAAAGGTTGGGTCCAAACTATGGAGGCCTTTGAATGCCAGGCAAAAGTATGGATTTTGACCTCTAGATTGTGGAGGATGCTGGAGGAATCTTTTTTTTTTAAAAGACACCAGTATTTCCCAGGAGTTGCAAGTGTAAATCGTGAGCTAACCCTGGGAGAGTCCCTCAAATGAAAGAGTCTCCAACAGCTTTTTGGTAGTGGAGAGAGCACAGTGTGGACAACAGAAACAAGGGCAAGAGCCAGGTGGTTAAGAAGACCTACTCATCCTGTTTCTTTAGTCTCTCCCCTCAAAACCCAGCCCCCAGAGGTTCCTCAAACCCAACAGGCACCTGACAGTGTTTGCTGATTAGCTGATCTAGTCCCACGACATTTCAGGACAGAAATGGGGTGTGAGAATCCAGGTGGTTTCCTAGGAACAAATGACTATTCAACTTTCCAAAATCAGAACAGAGGATTAATAATAATGATAACAATAACCAAGACAATAGCGACACTTCAAGATGTTGCTGGTACATTTCCTAGGACTGAATAATTATTAGACTTTTCAAGATCTGAACTGAGAATAACCACGACGATGACAATAATAAATCACAATAAAAACACTTTAAGGTGTTGCTGATCCTAGAAGGTGATTTCCTAGGAACAAAGACTTTCCAAAAACAGAACCGAAAATGAGGACAACGACGACGACGATGATGATGATGATGATGATGTAGATTTCAAAGCTCTTTTACATTTGTTATCTCATTTGAACCTCACAACAATTCTATGACGTAGGTGCTATTAATATCCCCATTTTACAGATAAGGAAAATGAATCTGAAAGAAGTTAAATGACTTGACCAGAATCATACAACTTCTGGTCCTCCTGATTCCAAATCCAGTGCTCTAAGCAATGTGTAATACAACTAAAATCTATAGTGACACAGGAAAGGTCATTAGGGATCAATTTAATCTTTTAATTGTATGGAAGACTAAACTCCCTTCAAACCCAGCTGAACGTGGAGAGGTAAAATGGCAGAGTAGAAAGAGAACTGAAGGTGGAGTTGAAGAACCTGGGTCTTAATCCTGGCTACATCACTCATTACCTTGTATGGCACTGTGCAATCTGCTTCCTCTACCCTGGCCCCAGCTTCTTTCTCTGTGAAATGGAAGCGGGGATAGGGAGTTATATGATCTCAAAGCTCTCTAACAACCTAGGAATCTGTCAAGGCTGACTCTGTGATGATGGATATGTCCGCCGCCCTCACCAGTTACAATTTACGCTATCATTTAGCTAAAAGAGTCGTGTTCCTACTCAAACCTGAATCATCTCTGACAGCCTTTGCAAGAGGCCAGATTGTATCACGCTGATGCTTTTGTCTCAGAAAATTGGACTTATTTCAGTAACTCTGGTGACTCAAGGATGTCAAAACCTCCAGAAACAAAATTTCACGGAGAGTGAGGGGGTGGAGGTAGAAGGGATTGGAAAACATTGTCTATGGTGGCAAGGGCCCCTTCCAACAGGTCGATGTGGAAACATGCATTGGGCCAAGGTAGAAGCAGACATCATCTACCTGGAAGCAGGAAAACGAGCCCTGCCGCTCCTAGGTAGGGGCCTTTGTTCATGCTAGAGTTATTGTTCAACATGAATGAAGATTCCTTTCTATATTCAAAAGTCACTGTAATTCTTCGGTGGGGTCTCTAATTAACACAGAATGAGTGGCAGGCAGGGCAGCATGTACAAACATTCCCCAACATCCCAATACCCCCTGTATTGTTTGGTGAATGGCATCATATACTCAGTGCCATGTGCCAGGACAGCATAGAGACAGCAGCACACCACTGTTGACTGACGGTGAGTAGGCAGCCAGCAGGCAAGAGCCCCAGCTCTCAATGTGGCACCTCTTCATCTCTAGAAGACAGCCAAATCCTAGTTTGGGGGACTGAAAACCATATTTTATAGAAGCAGGAAGAGTTTTGAATTAAACCTTTTTCTCTGCAATGCTATGTGTAAACAAAGCCAAGTCATTTTTCTTTTGAGATCTGTATTCCTTTGACACTCAATGTCATTTACCCCAATGCATTGACCAGGTGGACTTTGGCTGCAGTAGAGGATGGGTAAACGGAAACAAGGCTGCTGCTGCCACCACCACCGCCACCACCACCACAGGTAAAGAGTTCCACAGGGCCACAGTTATAGCTCCCTGTGGATGTTTCTACCTTTGGGGGATTAGAGAGGAAGAAAGGAAAAACAAATAAGCATTGTGGAAATAAAACAAGGGAGTGACTGACCATCCCAGCTGCTGGAATGATGGGTGGGTTTAAAAGGCACTGAAGTGGGAAGTCAGAGAATATCCTCATAGGAGCAATAGCAAGTGTCCTTATGTATTCTCTGAGCAAAGACTGCAAATGAAAACTACCCTTGCTCACCCTAGAACCACTGCTAGTGCAGGTTCTATCCTCAGGATCTGGGACAGGGAACTGTATAGTGAGCCACAGAGCTGTCAATTGGCACCTGTTGCCACGGCCTGTACGACATTTTACTACTTGCTATGGGTCTGGGCACAGCCTTGGTCTTCTCCCCAACAGAACCTCCCTCCACCTTTAACAGCTTCAGTATGTGGTCTACAGTAGATTGCAATCTCCTTGAGGGCAAGGACTGTCTTTCCATTTTTTTTTTTGCATTTATATCCTAGCCTTAGCACAGTGCCTGGCACATAGGAGGAACTTAATAAATGTTTACTCACTGCCAGTCTGGTTAATACTAGTGATTGGACCTTAGAAATCCTGGATGTTTTTCCCCAGCACCCATTATAAATTATAGACTCCTAGACACCCAGGCTTTGACACTAGAGGTTATGTAGTCTAAGCATCTTTGTGGCAACAGTCGTAGTCTTCTTTGTATATTTTTTTCTTTGCATATTACATTTACATGTCTATGTATATCTCCCATGCTAGTCTGTAGATTCCATGAGGGCAAGGATAATGTCTTTACTCCTCTTTAACTCCCCCACGTCACACAGCCCAGAAACCTAAAAATAGGAGATCAGCAAATGTTTCCTGAATGAACTAAAACACTTGCCTGAAAAGAGTAGGTTCTTAGTAAATATTGGTTGAATAAATGCCTATGTCTTGTATATATTCCTGCCTATAGCTTGTTTGGATAGAGCTGTTCATCTGTTATCTCCTCTGAGGACTGGGGGCTCCTTCAGAGCAGGGACTGCTTTTTTCCCTTTCTTTATATCCTTTGAGATTAGCACAGTGTCTGGCACATACTAAGTGCTTAATAAATTGCTTGCTGGTGTTACTTTTTTGTCATTCAGTCATTTTCAGTCTTGTCTGCCTCTTTGTGACCCTGTTTTCAGTTTTCTCGGTAAAGATACTAGAGTGGTCTGCCATTTTCTTCTCCAGCTTATTTTTCAGATAAGGAAACTGAGGCAAGCAGGGTAAAGTGACTTGCCCAAGGTCACACACTTAGTAAGTTCCTGAGGTAGATCTGAACTCAAGAAGATGCCGAGTTTTCATTTAGAGATATAATTTTCCCCGAAGTACTGCTTTGGCTGCATCCCACCAATTTTGGCATATTGTTTCATTGTGATTATTCTCTTTTTACTCTCATTTAATAGCATTTCCAATTACAAGTAAGCATAGTTTTCAACACTGACTTTTATAAAATTTTTAGTTCCATTTTTTTCTTCCTCCCTCCCCAAGATGGTATGCAATCTGATATAGGCTATACATGTACAATCATATTAAACTTATTTCCACATTTAAAAAAGATGAGTTTTCCTGACTCCAGGTCTGACACTCTACCCATTACACCACCTAGCTAACCTGAAGTTACTTATGTGAGCCCAATTCCTCCCCCATTATGGGGGTTTACCATTTTTACCCCAACAAAACAACACATCCCCTCAAAATGTTAGTAGCCTAACAGAATGGAATAGGAGTAAGGAACTCGGGTTCATTCATGCCCCTGCTGTTGATGTTCAGAGACTTACATCGTTCATAGTTCACTAGTTTAACCTCATTACTTCCATGAAGGAGCAGAAGGAAACTGAGTAAAGCCTTTACAGGGCCCTACAAGTACCAGCACTTTCTGTACAAATCTCACATATACCTATTTGTCTGCATTTGTCTGCCCAGTTAAAAGGCAAGCTCCCTGGAGGAAGAAGCTGGTTTTGCCTTTTTGTGTGCCTCAAGTACTCAGTTCAGTCAAATCAAGAAATAGCTAGGGAGTGTCTACCATTATCCACACAGTCTTAATTGGGAATAGTAGCCAAATAGCCTCTGAATGTTACTGTATTTCTCAAAAGCTGATAAATGGTTCTGATAGACTATGAGCTAAGCAGACGGCCTCTAACAAAATTCATCCCCATAGCTGCTATTAATTACTACTGGACTCGTGACTGTTCCCTGGTAATAATCTATAGATATTGTTTTTAAGTGTTATGTATGTATTATATATTTATATCAATTGATAGGCTAAAGACCACGTATGGATCCAAAAATTAGCAAATTCATGATTTGGGGTTCTATTTACACTTTTCTAATGAAGTGCAATCATCTGTTATTAACAGGCAGCCTACCAGAGGAAAGAGAAAGCTAGCCTCTGATTTTAGGAAGCCAAGAATTTAAGTCCTGCCTCTGGCACATATTGGCTGCACAAGTCACTTAACTGTCTTGGTCTTGTCTGTCACTGCATACCCCTCTACAGCCCCACTCAAGCATCTCTAAGCCAATAAATGACAGAGCATTTGCTGATCTGTTCTGGAGAACCAAGAATGCCCTTCACCAATGAAAAGACAGACTGGCTCAGAACACAATTTTAACATGCATGTGTGTGACTCTGTGTGTGTGTGTGTGTGTATGTGTGTGTTGATTTAAGACGTTAACTCTCGGTTTCCAATTTCAGAGTGATGTCTGAGACTGGAGTCTGGCTCTAAAATGCAATATATACAAAATTCAATCTTACCTGGGGCAATTAAAACACAATTTCACTTACTTCTTGCTATTGATTACTTAATCAAGACAAAACAATATAACTTAAAAAACTGACTAGTTTTATGATGAATCTTTATGTACATACATGTATAGCGCTATTAACTCTAATCTCTCTCACTCACACACACACACACACACACACACACACACACAAGCAGCAGCAGCAGCAGCAACTCCTTTGGTAAAGTAAAAAGAAATGTGCCAGAAATGAGGATTGTTTATATCTAATTCCTCTGTGAAACTGGATTGTAAACTACATCAAGTCAGGGAACATGTCTTATTTGGATTTCCCATAGTTCTCAGCACAATGCTCTACATGCAGTAAGCACTTAATGAATATTTTTAGAATCAACGAATGACAAAAATCAAAAGTCTTCCAAGTCTCTGTTCCAAACGAATTGGGTAAGGAAATATTTGGGTTAGTGGGTTAGTAAGTAGGGGGATCGAGTGAAAAAATATAACTAAATCTGCAGGATTTTATGTCGCTGTGGGCTTTAGGTTTGAGATGCTTCATTCCTGCCTGATCAGGAAGGATTCTCCTAAGAGAGCAGGATGATAAGGAGAAGGTAAACCTGAGGTAAGGTAGCAGTCAAGAAAGAGTTAAACTGCTGGGAACAGTCCAAGCTCTCAGAACAGGATCTCTAACATAAAAGGAAAGCAGATTTCATTTTCTTTACATGCCTTGAGACAGAAAATACTATTCCTCCCACAGCAGTGCCCCACTTATTGGAGACTATTCAGTTGGGAGATGTTCTGGCAAAAAGTATGCGTGATTAAGAGAGGATCGAGGACATACCAATTTTCACTGGGAAAGTAAAATGATATCTTGGTAACAATTTTCAAAGTTGCTATGGAGTAGTACAGATTGATGGGGGAATCACAAATTTTGGTAAAGTTATACACAGACTAAAAAAGGCCTTTTTCCCCATCTTCCAAATAGATTTTTCCAACGAGGGGATACTTTTCTGCCTGTAGAAATAGCTTTCAGATTTTCAGAATCAGTCCCAGGAATGATGAAGAATAAAGTCTTTCTTTCTCAATGAGTCCATGAAAACATGGTTGTCCCAGTTACTATTTTTGCTGAAGAGCAGAGAGAGATTTTTCCCCCTTTCACAGTCAGTGTCAGAATCTTCTCAGTGGGAACCTTACTTCTGGGTCATGAGCTCTTCTGAGCTCATGAAGAAAGGCTGAAGATCACAGTCCTATGATAGCAATGGGAGGTACCTATGGTCCTAGACTGAAGAAAGACAAGCCACCTTTCATAAGGATGTGACGCAAAGACGCAAGACCAAGTTGCATTGGCACATCACTGCCATGCAAAGGATGAGTTCCAGCAGCCCATGGGAGTGTGATATTAGCTTTTTCATTTTTACTTTTCATGGACAAAATCATTCCATAGTGAGAAGTTTTTCCCATATCCAGTAGTTTGAGGGCTGCCTCATGTAGATATTAGGAAAGTGATCCAGGGAGGCAGTCAAAGGGAAAACGATAATGATAAAAAGCCACATCATCATCACCATCATCATCTTTACTGCAGAGACTTAAGAAGTAAAGAAAAAGAAGATGTAGAAATTTTCTAGTCTAGTCTAGGCTCGTCCAGCTTTCTCTCAGACACACACTTGATCCCTCCTTTTTTAACAAAGGCATCATGTAACTATTACCAAAAGATGATCTCCCCCAAATGTAGACCAATTACATATTTATGTACTTTATTTACATATTTATTTATTTACATACTTTTTTATACTAAGCATGTAAAACAAAAAAATCATTAATATAAATTAAAAGAAAACAATATATTGACTGAAAAGCAAAAAAACTGTGTCAAAAAGTTATTGATCCTTAGAAATCTAAGGACATTTTTAATAGATATAATACCAAATATTCATAGCTTCCATCCTACCTGGAATGAAAAGCTTTCAAAATATGGAGAAATAGCAGAGCAAAATAAGACAATGCAAAAGCAGGATTAGAAGCACATCAGCCTTGTTGTCTTATCATCTGTGAGCCTTATGCCACAGATGCCGAAGATGGACTTATATCCTAATACTTTAATCCAACTACAGAAAGCAGCTGTGTTACTCATCTGTGCAATTGTCTGAAGAACACTAAATATCAAAGAATAGTAATTTGTCCCAGGATGGTTTCTATCTAAAGAAATGTGAATATAAAAAAACAAACAACATTAACTCACATTTACTGCTTTAAGTCTTATAAAGATTTTTACTCCCGACAATACTATGAGGCAGTTAGTACAAGTATTAGGATGCCTATTTCATAGACAGGGCAATTGAAACTTTGAGAGGCAAAAGTGACTTACCTAAAGACACACTAATAAGTTTCAGTGAGGATTCTAACTCTCTATGCAAGTATCAATGCTAAAACTTTTCAGCTAGTCCTAAAAAGGATGGCAGAGTGCATACTCAGCCCATAAATCTCCAACAAAGACCAAAGCAAAGTGCTTAAGACTATCTCTCTCCTTCCAAATGCCTCCTTTTCAACCTGGAAAGACTTACATGAACTGATGCTGAGTGAAGTGAACAGAACCTGGAGAATATTGTACACCGTAACAGCCACAGTGTTCGATGACTGATTTTGATAGACTTAGCCCTTATCAGCAATGCAAGGACCTAAAACAATTCCAAAGGACTCATGATGGAAAACGTCATCCACATCCAGAGAAAGAACTATGAAGTCTGAATGCAGAGCGAAGCAGACTATTTTCTTTTTTCATTTTGTTTTGTTTTCCTCTCTCATGGTTTCTCCCATTCATTACAATTCTTCTATACAACATGACTAATGTGAAAATATGTTTAATAGGAATGTATATATACAGTCTATATCAGATTGCAGGCCATCTTGGGGAGGGAGGGGAAGAAAATGTAAAACTTATGGAAGTGAATGTTGAAAACTAAAGATAAACAAATTAGCTAACAAAAAATCCTCCTTTTGGGATGGACGTTTGGTACCTTTCCCCTCTAAGGCTTCCCCTAGCTATTAATATTGACCAGCTGTCCCATACATACTTTGAAATTTCTATGATTTTATTAATGGGGGTAGTACTTCCATATGTACAGAGTCACAATGGGACCACACCTTAGTGAATGGTCTTTATTCTTTGCTGTATGTAGCCCCCCACAAAAAAATCACCACCTGGTGATCAACCTTCTATTGGTAAGTTTCCCTTAACTGGCTAGATCCTTCATCAAAAGATATACACAGTCAACTGCCAAGTCCCTACACAAAGCCTTCAAAAACTCAGCATCAGCCCCATGCCAGAATGAGGTACTGATACATGACTTTGATGAAGGAACTAGATCTCATCAGGCTACAAATGTGGAAGAGGGAAGAGGAGATGATCCTGCTTCCTCCTCTGGAAGTCCCACTGTTGCAAGGAAGGTTATGCCATGAGAAAAGAACTCACATAATGGCTCCTATGCTTCAGTCCAGAGTCAAATGGTACACTGGTGTCCTACATGACTATTAGGAGCTGGGAGACATATGCACAAAGCATAGGACTCATATAAAGACAAACATTGTAAGACACAAATTGTTGGCCTATTCTGAGTCTTCTTTTCAAAGAAAATATTACTTTACTTTTAGAATGAGAGGGAGAGAAAGACACACACATACACAGAGACACAGATAGAGAGAGAAACAGAGAATAACGTTGATAGAAGGATGATATGTCATTTCTAGAGAGCTACTGTTTTCATCCAAAGAATAAAATAAAAACTATCAGCTTTCTCCCAGCACTCTTGCTGAAGCACTTTATCTGAATCCACAAAGTCAGGGAAGTATGGAGGGAGATGTTTGGAGAGTCATGACCTAATTATTGGGTTAAGGTACAGGAAGTTAGGCCAAATGAGCCAACTCTAGGTGAAGCCACCTCTATGTTCACCCTGAAAAGTGAGACCTTCAAAGAGCTATGCATAAACCTAGATAAACCAATCTGTAAGCCCCAAAATCCATTTTATACACTAGTGATAGATACATTCTAATGTAAAATGTTAGCCATGCCATGTCCCTGCTCAAAAATCCTTAGTGGCTCCCTACTGCCCTTCAATAAAATCCTAATTCTTTAGCCTAATATTCAAGGACTCTGCACTATGGACTGAACCTTCTTCTCTAGCTTTAAGTCTTGCTATTTTCTGATACCAAACCACTGCCTTCTGTCAAAATAGCCAACTTTCACAACGAGATATAGAACTCTATCTTGCCCTACAAGAAAATAGAGGGGAAGGGGATAAGAGAAGGTGAGGGAGGGTGATAGAAGGGAGGGCAGATAGGGGGAAGGAGTAACCAGAATACACACCATCTTGGGGTGGGGGAGGGGAGAGATGGGCAGAAAATTTGGAGCTCAAAATCTTGTAGAAGTGAATGTCGAAAACTAAAAATAAATTAATTAATAGAAAAAACAAGCAACTTTCTATTTTGAATTTTATCTTGAATTTTTGAACCTCCATATGTTGTCTCATGTTTCTTTTCTACCATCTACCCTTCCCTACTCCTGCCTCAAATACAAAGCCATAACTAGGATGGGGTGGCCAGGACTTTGTCATAAGGTGCCAACATTAAGGAGGACACCTCCTTCCTATAACTGCCACCATCCCACAACCTGTGCCTTACTATTTTTCACCAGCCTATGCCAATGATCCTCCCACCACACACCCCCACCCCAGGTCCAAGCCACCACTTATAGGATCCCATCATCATGGTACCTCTCTCCCAGAAACTGCCTTTATCCACAACCAACTTTATTGTTGAACTCCATCAGCCGCCAGCCTGTTCCCTGCACTGCAAACACTCCTAGTTCCCATAATCAACCAAAATACAAATCTTGTCCATTTTATCTCCAGAACATCTCTCATCCCCACTCCCACCTCTCCATTCTCATGGCCTCTGCTCTAGTTCAGGCCCTCCTCATCTCTGCTTGCTTCCAGTTTCTCCCTATCTCAGAGGTCCATACAGTTACAAAATTGATTTTCCTATAACAGAAATCTGATCACATCACTCCCTCGCTCAAAAATCTGCAATGGCTCCCAGTTGCCTCTAGAAAAAAAAAAAAATTCCTAACTCCGCATTTCAAGCTTCCAATCTGGCTTTCATCAACATTTCCAGTTTTATCTTGTATTATTCCGTTCATACGCCCTCTCTCTTTAGTCAAATTGTTCTACTAGCTTTACGCTCTACCTGGCATTCCGTATCTCCCTTAGCTGTGACTTTGTCATCCTATGTATTTCGTTTTGTTCATTTTAAAAACTATTCTGAGAAGGATTCAGCAGGCTTTACCAGAATACAAAAGGGATCCATGATATAAAAAAAAGTGAAAGACCCTCCTACTAGACTCCAAGTTCAATAGGCTTAGGAGCCATGTTTATGCAGGTATGTGATACTACTGATAAAACGATGGGATTGTGGTCGGGAGGACCTGGATTCAAATCCTGCCTCAGACATGTGATGATAGTATGTTCAGGGGCAAATTGCTTAAACTCTTGACTTCATTATCCTAATCTGTAAACTGGGAACAAGAAGAACAGTAATAAATCTAGCATTTACATAGTGCTTTAAGGTTGGCAAAATGCCTTACAAATACAATTTCATTTGATGGTTTGGTATGGGCAAGTCCAGGACTGGGTTCAGAGGCCAAACAGGAGACAAGGACAAAAACCTCTTATGGCTCAGACAAGATGTCCCTTTCTGTTTTCACAGTTTTGGAGAGAGCTATCGTGGTAGAGTGGAAAGAGAGTTGAATTCGGAGGAAGAGAGCCTGGTAACACCTATTTCCCACAGTGGTAAAGGTCAAATGAGAATGCCTTAAAATGTTCTATCTATAGCTTTATTGCTTGCTTTTTCATTCATCTTCACCAAGGAGCTCTACATGTGGAACGCAACCAACGCATATCTTTTGAACTGAACATAATCGATCTTTAAGCTGCTTGAGGTTAGGGACAATTCTTGTTCTTAGAATCACCCGCCATGCGTAACAGTCCTGGATGCAGAATTTGTGATCAAGTATTTATTGAATGAATGATTGAACTTACCAAAAAGTTTTATAGCAGGAGCCAGGAAGTTGTTTCCAAATTTGGGAAGTGAGGGAGGAAATGATTTTGTCACTCTTTATTTTTTTTTAAATCCTGTAACCTTTATTTCATCTCCAGATGATTCAGTGGTGGCTAAATTTTAACATCAGAGATGCGGCATATGGTTTCCCTTAAATGAAGCTTCGTTTCTCTGTCGTTAGTATGTTCAGAAATAACCCAACACAAAAAAAGCCATCAGATTTTCTTTCCATCATACCAGGAAATGTTGTCACATTTCCCGAACGCCACCAGGAAGTATGGAGCTGTGGCCTTAATAGTTGGCATACCATCATGGTCTAGTGGAGAGGGACCTGGATGAAGATTCACAAAACCTGGGGTCTCATCCAGGCTCTGCCGCTAACTCCTTTTGGACAAATCACACTCTTGTTCAGGGGAGGGAAAGGAAGAAGCATTTCTGTAGCACCTACTATATAAACAGGCATTTTACTAAGCACTTATATTATAATTGTATATATATATATATATATTATACGATCACATGTTATATATAATTATAAATATTATCTCATTTGATCCTCACAACAACCCTGCAGAGTAGGTACTATTATTATCCCCCATTACACAGCTGAGGAAACTGAGGCAAACAAAGATTAAGTGACTTGCCCAGGATCATAGAACTAATAAGTTTAGACTTGGGTTTAGATTTGTATTTAGGTCTTCCTAACTCTAGGCTTAGCAATCTAACAGCTGTAGAGCCTAACTGCCTCTCAGTGCTTCAATGAGGCAGTATGACTAAATGATCTTTAATGGCTCTTGCATCTCTGAAATCCTATTATTATAATTCTTCATTCTGTGTCTTTTTCATTATGTCTTATTCTATATTTTAAATTTTTTATTATTTTTTAAATTATTAAGTATTCTTTTTTCCCTCTAACCTCCCCCTTCATTAACTTAGAAAAAGAAATGTCCAATCTCTGTCACACAAGTACGGTCAAGCAAAACACATTCCCACATTTGCCATATCCAAAAATGTATTTTTTATTCTGCTTATTAGTCTTTCTGTAATGAGATGGACAATATTCTTCTATTTGAGAAATCATTAAGTTGATTAGAGTTCTTAAGTTATTCAAAAGTGTTCACTTTTATAAGACTGATGTTGTCGTACAAATTTGCATCAGTTCCATACGAGTCTTTCCACTTATCTTCTAAATCATCTTTTTTTTCCGATTTCTTACAATACAATACTATTCCATTATACTCATATGTCATAGTTTGTTTGGCCATTCCCCCCAAGTAGTGGGCCTCCCCTTCATCACCAGTTTTTTGCCACTATAAAAAGAGCCACTATAAATATTTTTATATGTTTAAGACTTTTTCCTTTTTCTTTGATTTCTTTGAGGTATAAGCCTGTCAATAGAATGCTATATGCATTATTTAGCAACTTTTGGTGTTCTGCTTTCCAGAATGGTAGTACCCATGCATGAGCCTACTGACACTGCATCATCAATGTGTCTGTTTTCTCACAGCGCCTCCAACATTTGTCATTTTCTATTTCTTGTTATCTCTGCCAATCTGATAGATATTAGATGGCACCTCAAAATTGCTTCAATTCACGTTTCTCTAATTATTAGCAATTTGGACCATTTTTTCACATGGCTCTACAAAGTCTAGACTTCTTCCTGTTCCTCCTGTTTCTTGGAGTTTTGGAATTGGCTAGTTACTACTAGTTTAGTATGGGCAAATCCAGCTGGAAGGGAGATAATGACAAGGACCTCTTGTGGTTCAGGCAGGACTTACCTTTCTGTTTTCACAGTTTTGGAGAGAGCTATCATGGTGAAAAGAGAGTTGAATTCGGAGGAAGAGAGCCTGTTTTAAATGCTAGCTTAGCCACTTACTGTTTGACCATAGGCAGGTCATTTAACCCCCTCTTGGCCTCAGTGGCCTCATCTGTGAAATGAAGGGGTCCAAACTAAATGACTATTAAGCTTTAAATGCATGATCCCAAGCTCAGACAATATAGGTCTTCCTCCAATAGTCCAGTCCCTAAGACAGTCCTCACTATTAAAATTCTGAGAGGCAGGTCCTGATCCCCCATGAAAAGTGATCCCCCATCAGACTCTGCATTCCTTGACAGTAGGAACTGTCTTTGCATCCCTAGTGCTTACCACAGCATCTTACACGTTGTTATTGTTGTTCAGTCATTCAGTCAGTCATGTCCAACTATATATGACTACATGGACTTTTGTCCATAGGGCATTCTTGGAAAAGATACTGGAGTGGTTTGCCATTTCATTCTCCAGTATGTTCCCATTTTACCGATGAGGAACTGAGGCAAATAGGGGTTAAGTGACTTGTCCAGAGTCATACAGTAGGCATCTGAGGCTAGATTTGAACTAAGATCTTCCTAACTCCAAGTCTGATGCTCTGTCCTCTGTACCACCTAGCTGTTCCTTTCTGAATGACAAGGACACTCCATTTTCTGACAAGATATGGGGCTCAGCTATTGTCTTCTATGTCTGTGGAAGACAGGGACTGATTCCTCAGAGAATTTAGTGCCTCTTTTTCAATCTTCTTGCTCTCAAGTCTACTTCCTCTCCCCACAGGAGTCCTATAGGGCATGGACGTAAGTTATTACATAAGGTCATGACAGTAAGTGTCCTCCCTGTTGTAGGGATGAGGAAAGCCAGGGTAAGCTCTCCTAAAGTCTCACAGCACGCCTTGTTTAAAGTCCAAAAGAGTTCATACCTTTCCCAGCCCAATCTTCTGCTCTTTTCCAGATCTCTACATGTGTTCTCCATGAAACTTCAAAATTTGGCCCGACCCTTTATCTACAGAAACACACTCTTCTACCTCCAGAGTCTTTCCTCCAAGTCTTCTACTTCCAGAGTCTTAGCTCCAAGAATGCCAGAACAATTGGCATCTGTTTGGAAAATATTTACTCAAGTTCTTCCACTCTGGTTCTAAGACAAGCCCGTCCTCCCTAAAGGCAGTCTGTGGCTTTATTGAACTTATTTCCCTTGCCTTTCTTTCATAGAAAGTCTGAGCTGTATGCCTTGAACACCATAACATATATTTAAATACACTGTAAAGGTCACAGAATGTAGCACAGAAATCCATTCCCCATGGCCGGAAAGACAAGGCTTATACTCCTCACTCATCTCAGCTTTCAATGTTGAATTATAGAGCTTCCATTCACATCAGACCAGCCCCATCATGCCTCACATTCCACAGAATACTGGCTATAAATCTGTCTCTTACAAACCAGGAAAGTGGCAAGCATTGAAAGTCATAGAATTATTTTAACTTCTGTGATGTGGCCCTCAAATTCAAACAGTCCAGCTATAAAAGCTGACCTGGTGCCCAATAAAATCAGGGAGAGATAGGGATGGAGGCCCCCCACTTGGTGAAGAATTGTCCCCTAATTCCTCAAGGAACCTTAAACTCCAGTCCAACTGAGACTGATTTCAACCATGACTGATTTTTCTCTTTTTAATTTTTTTCCTTTTTAATCTATACTATGTTCTACTCTTTGGATTCAATCAATGCTGAAAGCAGGAATAGTACAAGCTTCTTTCTATTAAGTAGATGAAGAGTAAAGAGGCCCAGGAGAACTTCCAGGGAGATATTTCAGGGTGCATTCTAAGCCATAGAGAGTTAAATAAAAGCCTTGACCAAAATTGAAGTAAACCAATGAGGACCCAAGATACTAGACAGGAAGATGCCTAGAATTCATAAGTATCCTTGAGATGAAGCATCATGTAATGATGTACTATGCACTGGCCTCAGAGGGAGGAGAAGTGGGTTTTAGTCTCTGTGCTGTCCCATGTGATCTAGGGTAAATCAGTTTCCCATTCTAGTCCCAGATTCCTCATCTGAAAATAAGGGGGCTGGAACATGATTTCTAAGGTCTCTTCAGGTTTCTACATGAAATGATTCCTTGAAGTTTGGTGATAATTTCACATGGGTAAAGCATAATCCAGGCCCCAGGAATGCAAAATCAAGTCAAATCAAAAAGCATTTACAAAAAGCCTACTATGTACTACTATGTATGTATGTATGCTAAGCACTGAGGATACAAAGAAAGGCCAAAAAGAAAATCAAATAAACCAGTCCCTGGCTCGTGAAATTTACAGTCTAAAGGGGTAGACAACATGTAAACAATTATGTACAAACAAGATACAAACAGAATAAACTGGAGATCATCATAGGGGAAAGGCGCTAAGATTAAGGAGAACCAGAAAAGGCTTCTTGCAGAAGCTGAAAATTTAGCTAAGACTTTCAGGAAGCCGAGATAGATAAGAAGAGGGAGATCATTCCAGGAATGAGGAATAATTTGTACAGTGTTTCATATACATTATTAGCCCATTTGTGCTTCAAAACAAGCCTATGACATAGAGATTGTTTTTAATCCTCATTTTATAGTTAAAGAAACTGGACTTCAGAGAGACTAAGTGTCTTGCCTGAGATCACAGGAACAATAGATTCAGAGCTAGAGGGAGGTTTTCATGGCCACTGAGTCCAACTTCCTCTTTTTACAGTTGAGTAAACTAAGGTCCAACGAGGTTAAATGACTTCCCCAGGATCATACAATTTGCAAATGTCTAGGGAAGAGATTTGAATCTAAGTCTTTATGAAATCAAATCTCATGCCCTACCCATCACACTACACTCCCACTCAATCACCAAGGTCCTCCATGGCTTCCAGGATTGGTCAAACCAAATAAAGGCCAGAAGAGGTGGCAAGAGCATATAAGGACTTTGTCTGTTTCCCAGTTTTACCAGGATCCTCACTTGGATTACAGACAATTTAATAAAAATTCAAGGCCCAGACAGGGCCAAATGATGTCAGACTCAATGTAAATAGGCCACAAAATGAAGGGTAGGCTGATGAATGCAAGATTTGCCCACTGCTGTAAAGTCATGGAGGGAGAGTCTGAATCAAATTTTCAATGGCTTTCTATTACCTCAAGGATAAAATAGAAAACTCCTTAGTTTGATGCTTAGGGCCTTCTACAATCTGACTCTAAATTCCCTTTTTTTCCACAATGCTCCCCCTTTATACATTCTACATTCCAGCTAAACCACAAGGTGCCCCAAACTCAACATGCTATCTCCCATAACAGAAACGCATTCTCACCTCATCTCTACATTTTCAAATATAAGCTTCTTTCAAGGCTCAGCTACGGTCCCTATTCCTCCATAGAAGCATTCCTGAATTCTCCCACTCTCCAACCTTTAGAGCTAAGAGTGTCCTATCTGTCCTCCAATTTTCCTAGAATTCAGTGTCTCAATCTCTTGTAAACATATTTGCTACCCTAAATTGTGCTGATCCGTGTATTATCATATCCCCTCCTAATAAGGTCCTTGAAGGCAGGGCCTTGTTCAGTTGGTTTTTTTTTCTTTCTATTGATGGTGCCTAGTATAGGGTCTTGGGCATGTTAAGAGCTTAATAAATATTCATTGAATGCAAAGCACTGTCATGAGGATTTCTGTAGAGATCACCAAAGGCTTGCTCATCCATTTATAATGCTCATACAAACCAGACCTGCCTAATACCTAAAAGAATAATACCAACAACACTTTCTCCAGCACTAGGGTACAAAACACCTCCCTCTTAACCCTAAGAAGACTGAAAACCTTCTACAGACAACAGAAAAATACTGAAAATCCAGGGGGAAAACTCAGAGCAAGGTAATTTACACTGTCAAAATAAATTCATGCACTCTCCCTGCAGATAAACACAGGAACAACCTGTACACTGAGGGCAGTCAAGGACACAATCACGGACAAAGACTGGAAGGTACCAACCTATGTTTCCAAGTCTTTCCCTCCTTTCTGATCCAACACAATCACTGCAGATCCCAGATACCCCCACCATCTACCATACATATTCATTTATTCATTCAATAAGCATTTACTAAATACTCACTATGTGTCAGATACCATACTGAGTACCCCCAAGGAATTGACATTCTATTGGGGAAAAATAACATAAAAGCAAATAAGCAAGTACAAATTTCCAGGGAGCAGAGATAAGGGCTTCATGTAGGACCTTGAACTTGAGCTATGTCTTGAAGGTTTTTATGAGGCAAAGGTGAGGAAGGAGTGTATTCCAGCCAGGGTCAGAGAAAAGTCTGTAAAAAGGCACAGAGTGAGAAGGAATGTCATGTATGGGGAACACCAAGTAGACCATTTTGTCTGGAATGTAGAGTGTAAAGTAAGATGTAGAGTAATACAGCAATCAATCAGTAAATATTTATTAAGTACCTACTATGTGCCAGGTATGGTGCTAGGTGTTGATGATACAAAAAAGAGGCAAAAGACAGTCTCTGCCTTCAAGGAGCTTACTATCTATGACAGCAAGCAAATAAAAATATATAAAGCAAGTTATATATAGGCTATATAAACAGAGAGAAGACGCTGGAATTGAGAGGGGTTGGGAAGATGGGATTTTAGTTGGATTTAAAGAAAGCCAGGGAGGTCAGTAGTCCAAGCAGAAGAGAAAGAGCATTCAAGTCATTGGGGACAACCAGAGGAAATACTTGGAACAGAGAGATGGAGTGCAGGAGGCCAAAGATTTTGTTTCAGAAAATAAAGTGTAAGAAGACTGTAAAAGGGAGGAGTTCCTAGATTATGAAGGGTTTTGAATACCAAACAGAGCATTCTGCATTTGATCTTAGAGGCAAGAGGGAGCTACTGTGTATTGAATGGGGGGGGAGGTGACATGGTGAGGCTCGTGCTTAAGGAAAAATTCCTTTAGTAGCTGAATGAAGGATGGATTGGAATGGGAAAACACTTGAGGTAGGTAGACCCACCAGCACGTTATTGGAATAGTCCAGGTGCGAGGTGATAAGGACCTGCACTAAAATGGTGGCAGTGTCAGAGGAAAGAAGGAAGAGTGTATGAGAGATGTTACAGAGGTGAAAGTGACAGGTCTTAACAACAGATTTGATACAGGAGTGAGAAGTAATGAGAAATCGAGGATGACTCCTAGTTTGCAAGCCTGAAGCATTGGGAGAATGGTGCTGCCCTCTACAGTAACAGAGAAAGGGAAGAGGAGGAGGGGAGATTTTAGGGAGAAGGATAATGAGTTCCATTTTGAACACCTTGTGTTTAAGATAGACTTCCAGTTCAAGACGTCTGAAAGGCAGTTGGAAACATGAGTCTGGAAGTCAGCAGAAAGGTTGGGACAGCATAAGTAGATTCAAGTACTATCAGCACAGACACGGTAATTAAATTCATAGGAGGTGATGAGATCTCCAAATAAAGTGGTACAGAAGAAGACAAAAGGGTGCAGGATAGAACCATGAGGGATATCTACAATTAGAAGGTGTGACCTGGAAGAAGATACAGCAAAAGTGACAGAGAAGGACATAGGAGAAACATGGAAAAATAGACTGTGAAAATTAATTGCCAATTAATTGCCAATATGAGGCCATTAGGAACCACTTGAGGTACATGAGAAGATGTTGTTGTTGTCCTTGTTTGTCCTTCATTCTCAAAGGGGACCATGACAACAGGAAAGTGATGCCATGGCATGCAAATGAACTGGATTTAAGTGAGGGAGGACTGTGCGAAGTCACCAGACTCACTTTCTCCTCTGGAGCTATCTGGGTCCAGTAGCAAGAAATAGATTAGGACAATTGGATGTGGCCCAAGATGCAGTGGGAGACCTTGGCCTTTTTAAGCTAAGGTCTTTCCCAGGTCTCAGTCTGATTGAAGCAATGTCCATTCAGAGATTTAAGGCTAAGTAAGAAATGAGGCAGAGAATGGCCTCTATTATCTAGTTTAAAAAAAATCAATCTGGAAGGGAAAGACTAAACAGAAATAATTGCTATTTCCATTCACTCTGAGCCAATCAGGCCCAAGCAACGATCAAGTGGGGCTTGGCCTGGGACCTATTGTTGACCAATCAATGACAGCCAGAGTGATTTGGGCTTAAAGCAAAGTCATTAAGAAAAAAATCCAACCTATAAAACCCAAGATATCCAGGGACTAGTCAGAACTGTGCTTTATAAAGACAATCAGATTTACTCCTAGGGCTTTAAAGCTCTCATCCCAGCTTTTTCATTCTCCTATTTGAACCCAAAAGAATACTAGGGAGGAACATGGGCTAAGCTTTCCATAGCCCAAATCCTAGATTTTATGCTAGAATAACAGTCTTCATAGCAACAGTCACAGATAATTCGTACTCTAAGGTTCTATGCCTGAACCCAATACCCTTGCTGCCTTTTCCTATTTTTCCTATGCCAAATCTAGCTATGGACACCTGCTATAATAACAACTATCTCCTGTCTGGACCTTAATTCTTAGTGTCAAGATATGACCGAGGGAAAACAAGATTAAAAGGCAGGCAGTACAGTTATAGGCCGAATCTACTGGTCTTGATGCTTTGTGATGCAACTGCGGTGACCCCTACTGTCCTCAGTAATCAACCTTGATCTGAAGTGGGAACTAATAAGTTCTTTATATTTTCATTTCCTACATGCTAGTCCTACAGGCAATTCAATGATTTGGGCACAACCATAGGAATGCAGGACAAAGGTTACCACTTTCATCAATCTTTTGGTCTTACTTTGAAATAGTAGTGAAGCTACAAACCTGATGTTACTGTTGCCAGGGATATGAAGAGAGTTTAAAGGAATTTTCTCCTGCCAATGCAAACAATAGGCAGGTGTGGGAGATTAATTGCTGAGGCAGGAAGCTGTTAAAATGATAGACTAGAGTATGGATGGATAGGTACATCTTTATGTCTGTTTCACAAAAGAGGCAAAATAGCCCTGGCCTATGAGCTATCTTGCAAAAGAACATCAGGAAGAGACCACACACAAATTATCATTCCATGAAGAATGATGGCACCATGGATAGTAATAATGAAGTCGGAAGGAGGAGTGAGAGCCAACACAGTGGAGAAAGCAGCATGGCAAATGTCTCCAGCAGCTGACAACTCAGTAGCGAGAGCATTTCCAATCTCAGTGTGGGACATTCCCTCCTAGACCAGCAGATGGCATCAGCAGTGTTCTAGAGAATCAACAAGTGTATGATTCTCTAAGTCTCTTAACTGCCTTTTTCTTTAAATCAATGTGCTCTTTAATTTGGTCTAGTAAAAGAGAAAACTTATTAGGGAGCTATGATTTTGATTTGTTGTTGACATAAAATAGGACTTGAATCCAGGTATAGGTTATGAGATTTATGCTTGTGGGGAGCATCCTAAATAGCTCTCTTAGGACTTCTAAGGTTCATTTGCAGCAGGCTATCTCTGCTTTAGAAGCCTCCCCTCCCCTCCATTCCTGATCTTTTCTGGAAACTTCCTTACTCGTGCTTATGTTTTCTACTTCCATCCTCTGGAACCATGGAGAACATTTCCCTATCTATGACATTAGTAATCTATCAGATTTGTCTTCATATAAAACCCCTGACCTTTAACTGCCTCAGTGATCCACCCTGGTGTCAAAGTCATTGTGTCCCAGGCATCCTGAAAAATAATGGAGAGCTTGATGGTACAAGGTATGCGAAGCTTTTCTGAAAGACTATCATTGGCCCCCTTTGCTTCTCTTGCCATGGCCAAAGGACCAGCCTACTAAAGAAGGATGTGACCTTCCCTTGTTGCCCCAGTCCATACTTCCGCCTCAAGCTGTTTTATTGTAGGGCCTGAAACTTTCGAGATGTGGAAGTAGGATCAACAAGAAAATGGTATAGAAGGTGAAGGAGAGGAAAGGCTCAAAGAGAATTCAAAAGTTTTGAATAATGGAATTGTGATGTCATAGATGCTAAATGTGAAATAAACAGGAAATGCAGGATTTAAGGGAGAAAATAAGGTCAGTTGGAGATAAGGACTGAGTATCATTGAAAAATGCAAATACCAAAGTATTAAAAAATATTGATGTCTTATGGGCAGGCAGCAATGTGGGTCTTGGAAGAGAAGCCAAGACTAGGATTATAAATTTGGAAGCTGCCTTCACAGTGGCAACAATTGAAACCATAAAAATGAATGATATTGCCAAGAGAAAGTCTAGAGAAAAGAGAACAAAGTAGGATAAAATGGAAGAGGATAAGGGGGAGAACAAAGGGAATGTGGTATCTCTGAAGCTAAGAGAGAAAATAACCAGAAAGTAAAGAAGAGGCTGGATCAAAGGCCAGTCAACTTGGGGATTACAAGGCCAATAGAGTGTTGGAGGCAGAAGCCAAATTTCAAATGACTGAGGAGAGTGATCACCGAGGAAGTGGAAGCATGGGATATAAACATCTTTTTTCAAGAAAGGCTTTTGCTAAAAGAATGGGAAGAAAATGATTTGATGTTAGCTAAATGGGCCAGAGGAATCAAGAGAACACTTTTTTTTAGCATTGGGGAGACCTAAGAAGGAGGTAGATGGAAAGGAGCCAAAGGGAAAGATGGGAAGGGATGGATCAAATGTACAGAGATGTTGGGGAGGTCACTGCTGAGGCAAGGCCTTACAGAAAACAGGAGAGTGACATAGGAAAAAGAGGTCAGCCATGTCAAAAACAAATTTGAAGTCACTTGTGTGATCAGAGGTCAGGAAAAGAGAGAGAGTGGAGATGCTGAGATTTGAAGAATGGAGAAGAATTAAGGCAGTTCAAGTCAGGAAGGACTCAATCTTCCATGTAAAATAGGAAGCTTAGTCACCTGCAGCAAATATGGATTTGAGGAGTGATTGGATGCTGAGAAGAAGAAAAGTTCTAAAATAGTCACCGTGGGGAATGTGACATGGAGGCAACAAGAGCAGAAAAGAAGAAATCTTGAAGGTACGATTAAGATTGTACATGGTCAATCTGTAGGGAAATAATAAGAGTGATGATGACGACGATGGTGGTGGTGGTGGTGGTTAGTGGTGATGATGACAGCTAACATTTCTCTAACACTTACAACGTGCCAGCAATGCTAAGCCTATGACTTTACCATTATTATTTCATTCGGTCCTCACAACCACCCTAGAAGGTAGGTGCTTTTATTATCTTCACTTTACAGATGAAACTGGAGCAGAGAGGTGGTTAAGTGACTTGCCCAGGGACGCAAAACTAGTAAATATCAGAGGATGGATTTAAACTCAGGTCTTCCTGATTCCAGCTGGGTCCTCTAACCAATACCTGCCCATAAGACACCGATATATTTTAATACTTCAAAATTTGCATTTTTCAATGATACTCAGTCCTTATCTCCAACTAGTACCTTATTTTCTCCCTTAAATCCTGCATTTCCTGTTTATTTCACATTTAGCATCTATGGCATCTCAATTTCATTGTTTAAAACTTTTGAATTCTCTTTGAGCCTTTCCTTTCCTTTACCTTCTATACTATTTTCTTGTTGATCCTACTTCTACATCTCAAAAGGTTCAGGCCCTACAATAAAAGCGATGCTTAACAGCCTGAGAAGTAACAGAAATTCGATGGTTGATTCTACTAGAGATTGAACTGAACAGAATGGGAATGGAAACAGCATTCCAGAACATCAGTAAATAAATGGCACTCCCTTCCCACCCAGCCCCATCCAAAAAAAAAAAAAACCAACTTTGCCACAACACAAGAGTCACAGGTTTTGTTTTCAGTACCATCTTTGTTGTCAACTTCTATTTTTATATAAGTTGATAATAACAGCTCCTTTTGTTATGGAGTTTCCCAAAGTGTCTTATACACATTACCTCATCTGATCCTAGCAACACCATGAGGGAGATAGCACAATAATTAGTATTTTTATTTTACAAGTGAGGAAACTGAGTAGATAGATAGGTATCTAATGCCTCAGACCTAGTGACAGAACCAGGATTTGAAACAGAATCACAGGATTTCAGTCAGATGGGAGCTCAGTGACCATCTTCTGGTGATAATACTGTTGTCGTTCAGTCATTTTTAGTTGTGCTCAACTTTTTGTGACCCCATGTAGGGTTTTCTTGGCAAAGATGCTGGAGTGGTTTGCCATTTCCTTCTCTAGATCATTTTACAGGTGAGGAAACTGACACAAACAGGGCTAAGTGACTTGCCCAGGGTCATGCAGCTAGTAAGTTCCTGAAGTCAGATGTGAGCTCACAAAGATGAGTCTTCCTGACTCCAAGCCCAGCGTTCTATCCACTGCACCACCTAGTTGCCCTACTCTGGTAATAACAGTTAGCATTTATGTACTTTAAGATTTAAGTAGTGCTTTACATATGCTAATTTATTTGATCCTCACAATAACCTGATAAGGTAAGTGCTATTATTATCCCCATTTTACAGATGAGGAAACAGAAGTTAAATAACTTGCTCAAGGATCACAATGTTAGCAAGTATCTGGGGCGGGATTCAAACTTAGATCTTTGTGACTCTAAATCCTGAGCTCTATCCCCAGAACTACCTAGCTGCCCTGTCTAGTCCATCTAGTCCAATCCATACCTAATCAAGAGTCTCTTTTGTAACACGTAGGACAAATGATCATCTACCCTTTTTTCAAAGAATGCCAATAATGGACAACATACAAACAGCACATAAAACCCATATTTATTTTGTATATATTTACATATGTACTTGTTGCCACCGCCATTAGAATGTAAGTTCCTCGTGAGTACATTTACATCCCCAAGGACCAGCACATAATAAATGTTTAATAAATATTTGTTGGTTGACTGATTGATTTGATATTTCTAATTGTTAGGAAGTTTTTCTTTACATAAAATCAAAATTTGCCTCTCTCAATTTCTTCTAAGTTCTGCCTTCCAAGTACAAGTCTAATCTCTCTTCAACATACTATGAATATTTGAGACAATTATCACACCTAGAATGTTGTCTTCCCATTCTCTCTCTTCCAAGTCCTCTGTTCCCTAGACCAAATATCTGCAGCTCCTACATCAGATGCTCCTGTGATATGAGCCTAAGAACCTTCACCATCTTGATTGACTTCTTTATCTGCACATTTTCCAACTTATATCAATGCCCTTACATAAAATACGGCATGGAGAACTGAACACAGTACTTGAAACTGACCATGGTAAGGGAGAGTGACATTGTCACTTCTTCTAGAGTTATGCCTCCCAATATAACCCAAAATCATGTTAGCTTTCTTGGATCCCATCTCATGCTACTGACTCACACTGGGTTCCAAGCTCATTAAACTCCTCAGTCCTTTTTCAAATGAACTATCTGACTCCCAAGCCAGCATTTTTTATAATACACCACATGCCCTGAACTTGGGAATTTATAGACCTTCCGTGCCTATCACCTAATAATAATAACCTCTTTCTGCAACACCTACATCCCTCAGCATTAGGAAGACCATGCAACTCTTCTACTTTTCCAATTCACCATAAGTAAGCACAGAATTGCTCATCACTCAGTGACAGTACAGCAATACTTAAAGCCAACTATAAAGCACAGAGAGATAAAAGATATTCTAATCACTACATCAAATTACCAAGAAGAGTGAGTCACCAAAATATTGTAAATGCCTTAGAATACAATAAAATGGAAAGAGAATAAATGAAGAACAAGCCCATGAACTGACAATGGGGAGTAGCTCTTAGAAAACACAGTTCTCATATTAATATCTGAGAAACAAAGATCTTCCAAAAACACAAGGCAAGTTCTATTGTCATCAGTACTTAAACTTAGCTCATTTAAAAGTGGTTAAATTTCCAAATCTAAAAAAAAAAAGTATTTAAAATCCTTACTTTTCCTTTGCCTTCCATTGCAATGGCAATGAAAATCATTACACCATTGTATACTGAAGCTGCCTTCTTCAAATCCAATCAAGCCCCACTCACCGCCCCCCCCAGTTTTTTCCTCAGTTCTTTCTGCAGTCCAGGCAACAAAACCCAAGATTGTAGAAGAAATTTTTCTCAGCTATCAGACAGTGGTGTTAACGGCAGATTATGGTCTCATGACCATTATCACTGATTGGACACTTTTAGTAGAAAATAGTTCATTCTGGCTGAGCTTCATGTTTCATTCATTTTCTTAGGTATAAGATGCAGTATGAGGCACTAGGGGAAATGCAGAAGGGAATACCCCATACTCCCTATCCTCTATGAGGCACGTACACAAATTTTTGTTATTGCTCAGTCTCTTTTCAGTCATGTCGGACATTTCATGACCCCATTTAGGGTTTTCTTGGTACAGATCCTGTAGTGGTTTGCCATTTCCTTCTCCATCTCATTTTACAGATGAGGAAACTGAGGCAAACAGGATTAAGTGACTTGCCCAGGATCACACAGCTAGTAAGTGACTGAAGCCAGTTTTGAACTCAGGAAGAGGAATCATCCTGACTCCAGACCTTGCACTCTATCTACTGTGCCACCTAGCTGCCCAAGTACACAAATAGTAACCAATATGTAAAGAACATCCTGAGAGAGGTAGGGTGTTACGGGAGTACCAGTGAGAGATCCACTATTACACTGATTGAGGAAGGCTTCATGGCGGAGTTGGCATTTCAATTTGGTCGTGAAAGATGGGCAGCATTTTGACAGGCATAAATGGAGAGGAACAGTTAGTTAAACAAGTAAAAATCACCAATTCTCAATTTTCCACATGTGAATCATCCAGGCAAAATGCTGAAGCCTAAGCTGGTTAACAGACTAGAAGCTCGTAAAGGCAGGGATAATAATAGCTAATATGTATATAGGACTTTTTGTCTGAAACTTACTATTGGATGACCCCAGGCAGGTCAAGGTTTTAAGCTTAAAGTTTTAACATTTGCAAAGCATTTTTGCAAATATTATCTCATTTAATCCTCACCACCACCTTAGCAGGTATTATTATTATCCTCATTTTGCAGATGAGGAAACTGAGGCAGACAATGCTTACAAGATTTACCCAGGGTCACACAGGTAGCCAAAGCTTAGATTTGAACATAGGTCTTCCTGCCTCCTATTCTACTCCTTTATCTACTGCGCCACCTAGAGGTTCTGAGAACTTAAACAATTATGCATCCTTTAAGCTCTGTGCATCTCTCAAAGCTCAGCCCTGATGAGTCTGTGCTCTTTGGTTTAGGGTTCTGCATAAAGCAGACTAGTGAATAAATGAATTTCCCCAGTGACCCAGAAAATACATGGATAGTATCTTCCTTGACATTTATATAAACCTAGTTCTAGAAAGGACTTTAGTTATCTAATACATCCTCTTAAAGAGTCAACCCTATATTCCATCTTCACATAGAGTCTCAAGGTTTTGCCCCTTCAAGCCAACTTTCTCCAAACAAACAACACAGCTAATACTGGGTTAAAAGAACAGAGGGCATAGAACTTAGGTTCATAGGTCTAGAGTTGGAAAGGCTATGTAGGCCAAATCCCTGCTTTTCCATATAAGAAAACAAGCCTAGAGAAATTAAGTGACTTTTCTGGAGTCACAGAGTAAGTGGCAGAGAACGGGATTTGAATTCAGATCCCATAACTCCAACCTCAGGGTTCTTTTAACTCTACCATACTGTCTTAGGCATCAAAGTGTATAGTTGGATCATAATCTTGAATTTTTGCATCTAAGGAATATCAGGGCCCCGTGAATGTAAAATTTTATCTGAAAAGTTTCCTCATTCTTATTTAGTGAAAATTTAACTCTGGTGCTATCATTAGCCACCAAAGTTTCCATTTTAAAGAAGTGCTACCTTTACTATTGACTATTCCCTTTCTATTTTTGTTTGACTTTGTGCCACAGAAAGGATTAGGTGTGGGGAAGGGGCAGGAAGGAAAGCAGGCAGAAAAGAAAGAAATGGTTTCATTGTCAAGGAATAGCAGCTTGGGATTCCTCCAATAAATACTTAGCCCTTTGTAATGACAGGATGATTCCTAGGAATCCCAGATCATCCTGAGTCATTAGACAGAGTATACCTTGTCATAAGTGCCAGGCTTCAACGACAGGAGAAATGGGCTGATAATGAAATTAACCAACACTCAGGATGTCAACCCCTGACAGCACAGGGCTATCAGTCACTGATTACACAAAGCATTAATAACACACTGCTCTCCCTTCCCATTGACAAAGGCAGCAAGAAGAATAGCAAATAGCCTGGAATGGATCACTGTGGGAGACAAAAATTTATCAAAACTGAGAAATGGCAGAAAATTAACCCCCTTCTCTCTTGAAAAGGTTCAATCCTGCTCTGTCTTTGCAATAGTTTAACTGTACGATTACCAGCCCCTTTTTGCTAAAGCACATTGGTTCAAGGCTTTTACCGTAGAACACAATGGTATGCTAATGGGCTTTTTAATAACATGGATCTTAATACTGAGATATGAAGAGCCACTACCAAGATTTGTGACCAACTCAAACCAGTCTACTACATCTTCTGTAAGTTTTCTAGAAAACAAATTTCAGAAGTCACAATTTATTCTACCACACAGATCCATGAAGAAATAATAATCTATTCACAGGTCCAAGTATTTTCTTAAAAGAAATGGTCATAGGATCATAGATTTAAAGATGGAAAGGACCTGAAAACAATCTACTACAAGCACTTTTACTTTATAGATGAAAAAATGAGGTCTAAAGATGTTACATGATTTGCCCAAGGTCACATAGGTAGTTACAGAACCAAGATTCAAGGAAAGGTTAGAGGATTGGCATAGGACTTTAAAATCATAAAATATTTTAGAGATAAAATGATCCAAAACTCCCATTTTTCAAAGCTGGGAGAATGGGATAAAGTTATCCCAAGATTACCAAGAAAGTAAGTGGAAGAGCTGGGATTCAAAACTACATTACCTAAGTCCATTTCACATGGTCTCTCATGAAGAGGGGCATAGTAAGTTTGATTAACAGTTGTAAAACTCACAGTACATAACAAAAGACTGGCCCAGTGACTGGGAGTATAGTAGAGCATACTAGAATAAAAGAGATAGCATGAGCTATAGATTTGGAGAACATACAGGAAGAAAAACAGATGTGTCATGCAAAACAGTCTCAATCCAGGTTCAAGGCAAAACCAAAGAGAGCTCCTACAAGAGTTTACCACTTGGAAAAGGTTTGAAAGCAACTGTTCAGAAGCTGACATCTTCTCTTCAAAGATACAGAGAACTCTAGAGCTAGGAGGCACCTTACAAATCATCTATTTGGGGGTGGGACAGAGCCAAGATGGCAGCTGGAAAGCAGGAACTTGCTTAAGCTTTCCCCTGGGTCCCTCAAAACACATATAAAAATGGATCTAAACAAATTCTAGAGCTGCAGAACCCATGAAATAGCAGAGGGAAGCAGGGATCCAGCCCAGGAAAGCCCAGATGGTCACTGGGAATGGTCTATCACAAGGAACTGGGAGCTGAGTGGAGCGCTACCCAGCATGGGCCACACCAGGACCAACCAGACCGGGAATCAGGCAGAACAGGCCCCAGCACCCTAAATCAGTAAGCTGTAGCAGTTACCAGACTTCTCAACCCACAAACATGAATGATAACAGAGAAGGTTAGTGAGAAAAGCTGCGGGGACAGAGTGAAAGGAGTTCTCAATTGAGCCACCACCGGGGGGGGGGGGGACAGTCGAGGTGTTGCAGTTCTCTGGATAGAACTACAGCCGCAGTTGTTTCTGGCCTCAGGCCCACCTGGTGGGAGGAGTTGAGTGGCAGATCAGAGCAGGAGTGCAGAGCCTGCTTTGCCCTGGCTGGATCTGGGCTACAACCCAGGTTGGCGGTTCTTGGGGGAGAAGGAGCACTGGTGTGGCAGAGCTTGCTGCATAGAAGTAGCTTTGGAAACAGCAGCACAGTCCCTCAAGCTCAGGACAAAGTACTCTCTACTCCACAAGCAGTCATACACTGACAAAAATCTCAAGGGTCAAGTAATTGGCTGGGCACATGAACAGGCAGCGAAAACGGTCTCACATTCAGACTCAGACTTTGGAATTTTTTCTGGTGACAAAGAAGACCAAAACATACAGC
>CM053624.1:82491295-82531112 GCA_028646595.1 Phalanger gymnotis
GGACTTGTGGTAAGGATCAAATGAGATGATAGAAGTTAAGCACTTTGCAAACCTTACAGCTATCATCACCATCATCATTACTATTACAAGACAGTGGATAAGTCATAGGTCTGTGTTCCCTCACCCCACAATGATTTCTCACTTCTCTTATTTGTTATAGCTTTATAATCTGTCCCCAACATTATGTAGTCAAGTATTCCTAACTGCTTTATGTGAGCCTCACTTTGCCAACTAGAGCATGAGCTCCTGAGGGCAGAGAACAGAATTTTCTTCTCTTGTCTCCCCCTAGCATCTGGGACAGGGCTAGACGTGGAATAGAGTACTTGTTTAATGGAACTGAAGAAACCTTATCACCACTTCCTCAGTTTCTCTCTAAAATCAAACTGTTGATTTGGACCCATCCCTGGCTGTTCATATTGAAATGAAACAGAATGGGGAGGTAGGGAGTTGCAGGTATGAGCATGGCCTTCATTTCTTGGTTTTATAGAAATACATAAATCTTAGGGACTAAGAATCCCAGTACTGGGAGCACTCTTACTCTTGACAGTGAAAACATTTCTTCACCCAAGTCAATATCTCTGGGGCTAGTAGCAGAGCAGGCGAAAATATAACAAGATCTGTCAGTCACATACATGCATGCGGGCATGCAAAATAAGTCCTAGGTGCAAGATAAATAAAATCTGATCTACAAGCTCAGGGAATGAGCTGCCTATATCAGTGAGAAACTGTAAAGTTCTAAAAAGATAGAGGAGGAAGCAAGGCTGCTCATTGGTTATGTGTACTCTGATTGGGGTTTGGGGGGAAGGAGAATAGAGTCTTCCATCACTGCCCTCAAAATGGAGATTCCTAAGAAACTTGGGTAGAACAGTCATTGTGCTTGGGGGCAAATTCACTTCATTCAATCACTCCAAAATAATTCCTGCTGCGCACAACCAACAATAGATGATTCTATGCAATGCTACCTATCCAGAAAACTGGCCAAATCAGAAGTCCCATAGGGAGAAAACATACGAAAGATACCCAGATTTGGGTGCTGGTGTGGAGGGAAATGCTAAGCTCAAATCTCCATCTTGTTATTTGTCCTTCATTCTCAAAGAGAGCCAAGACAGCAGGGAGGTGATAGAGATGACATGAAAGTGAATTGTATTTAAGTGGGGCAAGGCTGTGCAAAGTCACCAGCCTCACTTTGTCCTCTGGAGCCATCTGTGTCCAGGGGCAAGATACAGATCAGGATGAGTAGAAATTGCCCCAGTGCACTGGAAAACCTTGGCCTTTTTAATCTAAAGTCTTTAACAGGTCTCAATTTGACTGAGGCAATGCCCATTTAGTGATTAAGGCTAGTTAAGAAATTAGGCAGAGAATGGACTCTATTACATAGTCAAAAAAAAATCAATCTGGGAGGGAAGATCCCCAGGGTTTCTCGCTGAAACCGAAAGAATTGATACTTACGTTCACTCTGAGCCAATCAGGGCCCAAACAATGATCAAATGGGGTTTGGCCTGGGACCTATTATTGGTGAAGAGTGATTTGAGTTTAAGGCAAGTCCTTAAGAAAAAAAATCTAGCCTATAAATGCCAAGATAGCTAGGGAGGTTTCATTTATCAAAATTCACATTTCTTTGGGCAGAGTACCAGCAGGTAAGAGTACGACACCCTATGTGGACAGAGGGAAGGGAAAGAGAAAGAAAGAGAGAGAGACAGAGAGAGAGAGAAATAGAGAGACACACAGACATAGAGACAGAGAGAGAGAGCACTATGTTGCCCAACTGGCCAGTTCTGGTTGGATCCCCAGTAGAGCAGCTCCTACTACTAATCACAGGTTGTTGTTTGTCCTTTGTTCTAGAAGAGGACATGACTTCAAGGAGGTGATGCCATGACATGCAAATAAATTGGATTTAAGTGAGGGAGGGCTGTACAAAGTCACCAGCCTCTCTTTCTCCTCCAGAACCATCTGGAGGAGATGGCAAGACATAGATCAGGATGACTGGAGACAGCTCTCAAGTTAAAAACTAGAGCACAGAACCAGGAAGACAAATGCCCCCAAGATAAACTTCCTCTATTTAACAGCTTTACCTCAGACTGGCCTAGAGACAGCACCACCAAGGAAAGTATTTGAGGCTTTTACCTGCATTTTCCCAGTTGATACAAGGTTTTATGAGGGCTTATCGAGTAGACATTGGAGTAGGCCTATGTGGCTCTAGAAGATGAAATTAGGCCTAACTAGTAGAAGTAACAGAAGGGCATATTTTACAGAATCATAGACAATAAGAGGGAGACAGCTAGACAGCACAGTGGATAGAATGCCAGGCCTGGAGTCAGGAAGACTCATCCTCCCGAGTTCAAATCTGGCCTCAGACATTAACTGTGTGACCCTGAGCAAGTCACTTAACCCTGTTTGCCTCAGTTTCCTCATCTGTAAAAATGAGATGGAGCAGGAAATGGCAAACCACACCAGGATCTTTGCCAAGAAAATCTCAAACTGAGTCATGACAATTCTGACATGAACTGAAAAACAACTGAAAAGACTGGAAGAGATGTTATAGATTTTCTAGTTCTAATCCTTTTATTTTAACGGTGGAGGAAACTAAGACCCAGAGAGGTGAAATTACTTCCCTAGGATTATACAGCAAGTTGCACAAGCACAGCTAGAACTAAAACCCAGGTTTCCTGACTCCCACTTCCTACAATGCTTTCCCTTACAACAACCAATCAATTAACAAGGATTTATAAATGAACTACTAGGTGCTAGGCCCTGGTGATACAAAGACAAAACAGTCCCTGTCCTGAAGGACTTTATGGCCTAGCTGGGGAGAGATACCCTGTACAGAGATACAAAAGAGACACAAGATAATCTTGAAGGGGACGAGCTAGCAGCAGGGAGATCAGGAAAGGTTTCATGTATAAGGTAAACGAGCTACCTTGATGGGATCTAGGGATTCTAACAAGCAGAAGAGAGGAGAGAATGCATCTCAGACATGGGGCACACATCCAGTGTTAAAGGCAGGGAGAAAAGATATGGAATATCCTATATAAGGAAAAGAAAGAACAGCTAGTGTATTTGGATGGGAGTATGAAGGGGAATAATGTGTTATAAGACTGGAAGGATAAGATAGGACCAGGTTGGGATGGACTTTAAACGTCAAGTGGAGAAGTTTCTATTTGATCCTAGAAACAATGAGGTGGGACCACTGGAGCCTACCAAGTGAGACAGTGATAAGGTTAGGAAGCTACAGAGAGGATGAATTAGAAAGGGGAAAGACTTTAGGTAGGTAGACCTGGTAGCAGACCATAATAACATTGTAGGTGAGAGATTATAAAGGCCTGAACTAGGATGGAGGCCCTATAAGGGAAATGAAAGAGATATATCAAGAGGTGCTGTAGAAGTAGAAACAAGATTTGACAAAAGACTAGAAATGTGGGGTGAACAACAGTAAGAAATCAAGTAAGAGGCAAGGGGATGGGTAATTTATCAGGGGAGGGGTTGGGTGAAGATAATAAGTTCTGTTTTGGATACGTCGAGCTTGCAACACCTATAGAACATCTAACTGGAAATTCCCAAGAAGTGATTTGTGATGCAGTCAGTCAAGTAGCATTTAGTAATTGCCTATTACGTGCCAGAAATTGTGCTAAGTGCTGGGGATACAAACAGAGGCAAAAGAAAGTCCTCAAGGAGCTGGCTATCTAAGGCAAGACTAGAGGTCAGGAGGACCAAGGGTCACACAGGTGGATGTGGGAGTCATCAGCATAGAAATGAACAGTAAAGACACTTTGTCCAACAATAAGAGCTGCTTAGCAATAAGACAGACTCCCTTAGAAGGTAGCAGGAGCTCTCCATTCACGAAAGTGTTCAAATAGAGGGTGGGTGGCCACCTGTCAGGGGTGAGGTAGAAGAGATTCTTTCAGCGAATGAGGAACTAAATCACATGATCTCTTGGACTTCCTCAAACACTGTAATTCCATTTTCCTATGTTTCTATTAGAGGAATTAGTCACCTCATAAGAAGGACAACCACAACTTCCTGGCTTTCCAGATGCTAGCCCACTTCTGGGAAGAGAAGCCTGGCACGACAGCACTGTCCTTGCGGTCAGAGAATTTACATTCAAATCCCCGCTTTGCTACTTACTCCCTATGTAACTTTTTGCCTCAACCTTCTGGGTCTCAATTTCCTCTCAGAAGGTTAGACTAGATAATTTTATCAACCTAAGAAGCTGCCCTCAGGTTGCTGATCATCTTCCACTAGCCCTGGGTACCAGAGTCTCTCCCCATCCAATTTCTAAAGCACCTTGGGGTCGATGGATAGAGCTAGGCCAATGGAAAAGGCACTGCAAGGGCTACATTGTGAGTGAGCTCTAGTTGGTGACAAGGCAGCATGTCCTTAAGCCAAGTCAACATCTAGAGCCTAGGCTCAGTAGAGTATCAAAAAGAAATATGACAGCAACTGTCAGTCAGAGGTAATATCATAAGTTAGGTTTTAAAAATAATAAAGCTGCCTTGGTGCCAGTAATACAATGATCCATGCAAAAAGAGAAAGCAAATCCAGTAGAAGATTAAAGGGAGTTGAAAAGTGTCTCTCTCTCTTTGCCTGTCTGTCTGTCTGTCTCTCTCTCTCTCTCTCTCTCACACACACACACACGCCAAGTACATTTCTGCAAGAGAAACTTAAAAGCAAAACCAGCAGCCACTGGTCAACAGGTTCTAAGACCTCCCTCTTAATTTGGCCTTGGGCCCTTTACAGCACAGGCAGAGGAGCAAGCAGTGAAGCTAAGTGGTGAATGTGCTATGAAAAGGTAAAATGTCAACCCCAGGGACCCTCAGTCAGATGCAGGCTAGGAGCTGTCCAGCAGTACTAATAACATCCTTCCTGAAGGGTGGTTTCCAGAGACAGTCATGGGAAAGGCACTGGACTTGGAGCTGGGAACCACGGTTTCTAATCCCTGCTCAGACATTAATGAGCCCTGTCTAAACCACTTGCCATGTCAGAGAGTCAGTCTCATTGCCCTTCAAATGCAAGGGTTGGATGAGATGATTTGTAAGGTGGTTTTTCCAGTTCTAACATCTCCTCTTCCTGGGTTCAAATCTGGTCTCCGATACTTACTAGCTGTGTGATCCTGGGCAAGCCACTCAATCCTGCTTGCCTCAGTTTCCTCATCTATAAAGTGAGCTGGAGAAGGAAATGGCAAACTACTCCAGAACATTTGCCAAGAAAACCCCAAATGGGGTCATGGAGAGTGGGACATGACTGAAAATGACTGAACAACAAACAAATATTTTGCAGATTGGCAAGTGGCACCAGTCTATGCTCTATTCTTGGATGGCTTTTATTTGGTACTATAGTTCCAGAATCATAGCATCTCAGGTTTGGAAGGGACCTAAGAATTCATCTAATCCAACCTATAATTGAACATAAATAACAAATGTTATCCAGTTTTTTTCTTAAAGCAAAGTTGTCAAACTCAAATAGAAATGGGGGCCCTTATGTAAAGAACCTCATAGGCAGCATATTGACTTAGAAAACTACATATTAGTATCATCTATGTTTAAGTGTATTCTTATTTATTTTGTTAAATATTTACCAATTGCATTTTAATCTGGTTCAATATGCACTGGGGAATGCCATAGGTCCTTCATCTGACACTTCTGTCTTAAAGAATTCCTAAGAGTGGGAACCCACTATCTCCTGAGACAGATACATTATACTTTGGGATCTCCCTGGTCATTAGAACATTTGTTATTTTGCCTTACCTTAGACCTAAACTTACTTTTCTATGACTTATATTCATTGCTCCAAGTCCTTTCTAGTCTCATTCCAAGTCTAATACCTCATCTGTGTAACAACCCCTTAAATACTTAAAGATAACTATTGTGATTCCCCCACCTCCAAAAGTTTTCTCTTTTCTGTACCAAACATCTCTTGGGTATGATCTATTTTGGGCCCAAAGATGCTCCCCCAAATGCTCTCCAGTTTGTAAAAGTTCATCCAAAAATGTGGTACCCAGAACTGATCACGGTATTCCAGATGGAGCGCGACTAGAGAAGAATACGGAGAGACTACATGACCTCCCTCATGCTAGACGCTTTGACAGCCGCACCCTGGAGATGATGCAGCCAAAAGTAGCATTCGCTTTTTGACTGCCAAATGATTCCACACTACTGACCTAGATTGAGTTCATAGTCTGTTAGAACTCCCAGATTACATTTCATAGGATCTTCCCCACCTCATGCTTGTGAAGTTGACTTTTTTGTCCCTATTAATTTCATCTTACCTGATGAAACAGCTTGCTTTTGGGGAATCATCCAAAATCACTAGTAATGTTGTATCATATACATATCTGAAAATTATGCCCTCTAATGCTTTCATTCAAGTCACCACTAATTATACACACACACACACACAAGTGCATATATTCATAAGAATGTGTTATTAAAGCTCAAAACTGCACTAAAACTTTTGGGACATCATATGTATGCATATATATAACTACACAGGACCAAAGACAAATCATCCCTGAGGTACATACTCTCCTAAAGGCCTTTCCACAAGGATGTCAAGCCATTAGTGACTCCTCTTCACCCAGTTCTGAATGAGACCTCTCAGATCCATAAGGTCATTTTCTATTGCCAGTTGCCATGGTTTTGGTTTCGGTGTTGTTCATTTTTTTCCCCCTCCAGGAGTCAGTATGTCAGTGCAACACGGAAGCAATTGATGATGCAAGTCCTGTCCCCCAGGAAGTATGTTTCTCCACTTCTTCTGTAATATGTGGATGATAATACCTGAAATACCATCTTTATAAGATTGATGGGAAACGCCAAAGCCACAACAAATGAGAAAGTATGAAGCACCCTAGAAATATGAGTTATAAGTGTTATTATTATAATTTATATTATGTAATTATAAAATATATTGTTTATTAATATATACATATCATATAATAGAATCTCCCCTTCCCTGATCCACTTTAGTACTTTTGGTCTATACCGTACATTTAAGCACTTTTTTATATCCTTAGAATTATAACAAGAAGGGATTTTAAAAACTTTTCTAGCCTATCTTCCTAATCACAGAGGAAGAATTTGAGGTGGGGGGAGCTGGGACAGAGCCAGGAGTAGAACTCAGGTATCTTGAATTCCAGGCCAATGCTCTTTTTGTTTTGTATTCTTTTTTCAATAGTTATGTGTGTGTTAGTTCTCTTCCCCAAGTAGACCAAGAGTTCATTGAGGACAATTACCCTATATGCACCTAGCAGAGTGCTAGACACATATTTGGTTGACTGAGAAACAGGTGCCTCCATGACTAGTCTCAAGCTTCTTTACAGGCACAAGGTTTTTATTACATTCCAGTAAAGTCACATAAAATCATTTTCCCCATCCTACCCCCATTTTCCAGATCCTAAGGTTTCAAAATAATTCACCTTTGATTTGTCTCCAACTCTGGAGCCATAGATGGAGTGGTACAGTTTCCTAAGCCATCCAAATGGTCCATTCAGAAAATGGGAAGAGTTGGAAGTGGTTTGGGGGTGAGGAAGAGAATGGAAAGGAGCAAAGATTCTAGATGGACAATATTCGTAAATATTCCCATAAAGAATCATGTCAGCTTCCTCACTGAGGAAGAGGTTGGGGGGGGCAGAGAGATAGGTGAAAGGAAAAAGCTTAAGATTCATTATTATCTTCCCTTTCTACCTCTCTCTCTCCTTCCTTTTCTCATTTCAGGGTGACCGCCAGAAGTTACACCACTCGAGAACATTTATTATTATAATGAAAATATTGGTACATATGCTCACAGACGCCTCTGAAATTCTGACGTGCTCCTCCGCCTGCATTTCCAATTCACAGTCAGCGTCTCTAAGCCTAAAAATATGCTGCTATCAAATTACGCTCTGCTTTTTTTATCCGCCTCCTTTCTCAGGACGCCTTTCCACTCCTCTACCAACCCAGCCGATCCCCCCTTCTCTTTTCCCTCCCTCCTTCCCACAAGCAAAATAGCAGTGTGAATAAGGTTAATATACCCGTCAAACCTCCCTCTGACGAATGACACCTTAATGATGCACATGTCTCCTTAAATAATTCATACTTCTGATAACAACGTGACTCAGCAATTACACCTCTCTCTACCGGTGGGGGGGAGGGGGGAAGAGATGAGGAAGGAGAGATTTCCAGCGCTGAGACAGGTCTAGCAGGGTCATTAACTCCCATTCTCTCTAATCAGAGGCGAAGAGGATGGCCAGGAACCTCTGATTTTGACTCTAATCTTTGAGAGACAAACCCAGAACGAGTACAGCAGCAACCCTTGTTCTCCAACACAGACCACCATTGTGTCATCCTAGGGGCTGGATGGGAACAGAGGCCAAGGAGTCCAACACAAAGACCAGGTCCTCAGCCTGGACTGAACCATCACAGCCTTAAGAGGAGGAGCCCAGTGTGTTAACAAGTCCTGCCAGAAAGTGAAGAGAGGAGACCTCGCTTCTAGCTTTCCTCTTTACTGAATGACTTCAGACAAGTCTGAAATTAAACTAGATAACATATCTAAAGTGTTTTGTACACTTTGAAGCTCTATATAAATGCTATCGTGATGATTTATTTATTTTGAAACATTCACATATAATCTCATTGGTAATTCAAAATCACCCTGAAAAATCATCATTTTACAAATGAGGAAACTGAGACACCAAAAGGGTGACTTGCCTAAGGTCAAACATCTAGTGAGTGGAAAAGCCCAGGATTTAATGATCTCTATAACCCTTCCAGTCCTAACACACTTCTGAGTCTAAGAGCGCTCAATGAATGAATGAATGATTAGATAAATACATAAGCAAATAACCCCAGATAGATAGATGGACGAATGGATGGACAGACAAATATAACAGCAAACAAGATGTTTCTTGGTTTCGGGATACCTAGGTGCTACTAGTAGGGTAGCTTAGTGGGCTAACAGATTAACTCCAATAAAAATTTCCCAGGTTAACTAGCCCTGAGCATTCATCCCTTCACATGCCCTCTAGAACAGGTCATTTGTCATATATGTACATCTGTACATCTTCCTTGCATGCATTCTTCTGGAATATTTCATATGTCATTCTTATGAGACTATAAGCTATCTGAAGGCAGGGTCCAAACGTCTTTTGATTATCTACACAGTGTTGGCCTAGTACCTTTATGTTCTGTTCTCACCACAACCTCCACATAGTCAGCTAGGATCCCTCAGAGGGTGGGGGAACTATTTCTTGTTTTTTTTCCCATACTTAGCACAATGCCCAACACACAGTGGGTGCTTAATAAATGTTTATCGGCTGTTTCCTTTTCCAAAAATGAAATGTTGCTCACACATTATTAATGATGACAATGAGCAATGTTTGTTGAATTAACTAGCAAGTGACTTTCTCCTTACACCAAAGGCACAGGTTCACTATCCAATCACACCATTCTAATAAAGAAAGGAAAGGAGGAAATTAAGTCATTATCCCCATTTTACAAGCAGAAAAACAGAGGCCCAGGAAAACAGCCATTTGTTCTCAAAGGACACCTGGTGGAGGAAAGGAGAAAGCCTGAACAAGGTACCTGTCCTTTGTTCTCTTATTCCACATTGTCTTAAAGTAAGTCACTAGAATGAAGTAGAAAGGGCCATGGATTGTTGTTGTTCTGTTGTTTCAGTCTTGTCCAACTCTTTATTATCCTATTCAGGGTAAGATACTGGAAAAGATACTGGAGTGGTTTAACTGGGTTAAGTGACTCGCCCAGGGTCACACAGATATGAACTCAGGAAGATAAGTCTTCCTGACTCCAGGCCTGGTACTCTATCTTCTATGCCACCCAGCTGCCAATAATAATGTTAATAAATCATAGGCTCATATTTTTTTAGAGGGGGTAAGGCAGTGCAATTGGGGTTAAGTGATTTGCCCAAGGTCACACAGCTAGTAAGTGTGTCAAGTGTCTGAGACCACATTTGAACTCAGGTCCTCCTGACTCCAGGGCCAGTGCTCCACTCACCGTGCCACCTAGCTGCCCCAATAGGCTTATATTCTTAAAGCTAGAAGAGACTTTGAGTCTGACCTCTTCATTTTACAGTTGGTGGGGACCGAAGCTCAAGAGAGATCACATGGTCCTGAAATGCACAGCTACTAAGACAAGATTCGAATCTGGGTTTTTTTAATTCCAAGTCCAATGTTCCATCTACTACACCATATTGTCTCTCCAAGAGCCATGGATTCTAATCCTAGCATCTGCGTGGATTTGCTGAGCGACGTTAAAGAATTTGCTTGCCTTCCCTTAGCTCTAGTTTCCTCCTCACAAAAGAAGGTGGTACTAGTTTGACCCTTAAGGGCCCTTCCAGATCTAATCTTTTTAAAATCTGGGTCATTCCTACCCTTTCTGCCCAGGTGTATCAGAACCTAGAAGGAACTTGTCTCTCTTTAGGTCCCTCTAAATGCTGTCCTAACCAAGAGCATTAGCAATGTCACCGACTCCATCTCAGTTGCCCATCAATGGGGCATGTGCAGGGAAGGACATCTTATAAAACAGCTCTTTTTCATGTGATCTGAGATGAAGGCATAGAAGAAGGCTTTGTAGGGGTTTATTTTTTCCTACTGCTGAATAAGCCAAAAACTTTAAAAATAAAAATAAGAGGAAGGAGGAAGGAAGCTAATACCTTCTAGTGAAGGCTCATCAGAAAAGTTTCTCAGATTCCTGAGTCACAGGGTTATCATTATTTTACCAGCCACTCACTGCTGCTGTGGAGGACTGGCTGATATGTGAATCAGCATCCCACTAAACAGGCCCAGGGTATCCTCACAGGCAGATGCAGAATGTCTATACTGGGTTGTGTTCTTAAAGAAAGCAAACAAACAAACAAACAAGAGAGGAGGTGGGGGAACCATATTTGCTGTAGTTATTTGGCCAATGGTTCAAACACAGGACAGGCTCTTAATTCTATCTGAAACTCGATCTCATTCCACCAGCTAAGTGGAGGCTGGAGGGAAAAAAGCTAAAACAATCATTTAGCACTGCCCCCCCCAACCTTGTTTGCAGGGGGAAAGTCCAGGGAGCCCATTAAAGCCCTCTTTGTGCCTGATTCCACTGATAAGCATCAGATGTTGCTCCATCTGGGACATTTGGGGGTGACGTAAGAATTACTAAGGGTAAGGTGTCTTAAGTAACAAAATTAACAAATGGAAAATGTCCTGCAGATACTTCCTGTAGAAGGCTTTAAGAAACAGAAGGAAAAAACTGCACATCCTCCTAGAAGTTTTCCCTGACTACTGACACCCCCACACCCTGGAAAACTCCTTTATATCCTGTCAGCACTTTAACAAACCACGTTCTCATACAGTCACTTATATGTGGCTGTTTCACTCTAAAATACACGTGATATGCTGTCTTCTTAACTAGGCTGCAAATTCTTTGAGTATAGGGTGTGAGTCTAACTTTTTTTTTACTCTCCAAGGTGCCTAGCATGATGCTGGCTACATAGTGGATATACAGTAAATGAGGAAAACCAATAAGCAGCCGTGTGGGACATTTTGAGCATGGTGCTGTCTGGAGACCAGGAAATGATCCAAATACCCTCTCTGTATCCCTTCTATGGTCTATGATTCTATTGTCTCCAAGCACTGTTATTATCATCATTATTAGAACTCTTTGTTGTTCAGTCATTTCAGTCATGTCTAACTTTGTGACTCCATTCGAGGTTTCCTTAGCTAAGATACTGGAGTGGTTTGCCATTTTCTTCTCCATCTCATTTTACAAGTGAGGAAACTGAGACAAACAGGGTTCAGTGACTTGTCCAGGGTCACACAAAACTAGGAAGTATCTGAGGCCACATTTGAACTCTGGAAGAAGAGTCTTCCTGACTCCAAGTCTGGTACTCTAACCACTGTGCCCCTAGCTGCTCCTTTGAATTCTTACTGTAATTAAAATAATAAGAATGTTAATCTTAATCAATGAAATTTGTTAAGGTTAGCACTCTAAAATTTACAAAATGTTCTACAAACACTGTCTCATTTGATTCTCACAATACACCTCTGGGGTAGGTGGCCCAAATATCATTTCCATTTCAAAGGTGAGGACATTAGATTGAAGGAAATGACTTACCCATAGTCCTGCAGTTTAAAAAAGTAACAGAGCTGAGATTCAAGCATGGTTTTTCTCTAATTCTCAACCTGGAAGTCTCTACACTAAATCACACTGTTTTGTACATGACATATAATAGGCATTTAATAAATGTGTTTTAATTATGCCTGGCACAAAGACGTTAATAATAACATGCTTAAAGGTTAATTAAACCAAGACTGGAACCTTCGTCTGTTCTAGTTCCAAACTTGGGGAATCGGAATGCCCTCCTGCTCAGACATCTCAGATTCTCAGGTTTAAAGCATGGAAAACTCGCCCACTTTTCCACCAGGTTTGGTCAAATCTCTCTTTCTCGTCAGGTAATGGGAATCATGGCCACGGCACTGGAGCTGTTGCTTCATTTTGACATTTAATCACCCGCAACAGCCATTTGCCGCCTCGTTTGCTCCACCACCAGAAATATCAGCCTTAAATAATCAACATACAGCAGGTGTCTTGTAAGTGATGGTACAGTCTTTCCTTTTCCCCAGAGGAGGGCCGTAGCAGACTAGAACCAGACCTCAGGGAAAGAGCTTCTGTCCAGGACCATCCAGCCATACTTCCTCAATAAAACTGGGAAGAATAGCAATAACACATCTTTACTTTTCTTTAATGTAAGGACTGTTTTTTATTTTGTTTTTGTATCCCTAATGCCTTGAGCATACTAGACACCTAAATATTTGTGGGGTTGGACTGGATATTATGGTGTAAATACCAAGAATATGACTAAGGGGACCAGCTCCTCTGCCATCACTCACAGAGTAAAGTTCATACTTCAAATCATATAACTTATATCTGAATCCCTAGTACTTAGTATAGTGCAAGGGTGGGGAACCCCCAACTTTGAGACCACATGTGGCCCTCTAGGTCCTCAAGTACAGCCCTTTGACTGAATCCAAACTTAATTTTTCATGTGAATTCAGTCAAAGGGCCACATTTGAGGACCTAGAGGGCCACATGTAGTCTCAAAGCCACAGGTTCCCACCCCTCATGGAGTGTCTAATACATAGTGCTTGATAATGCTTTACCTATCTGGTCCATCCTCTTCATTTTACAAATGAGGAAATTGAGGCCAAGAGTGAAACAGACTGGTTGAATGTCACATGGCAAGGAAAAGTCGGCATTAGAATTTAAACTTGTATCCTAATTCCCAACCCAATGCTCTTTTTATCTAATCATGTAGTATCTGAGTCTGGTTGTAAGTACATATAACTTTGTACTATGTGCCAAGAAATACAAGACAACTGGAATCAGTAAGTATTCCCTGAGAGCTTACTGTGTGCCCAGCAAAATTAGTCATTGTTTTGATATAGAGAAGTATAATGGCATGGTCTATATGTTCAAGAAGCTTATAGAGAGCTATAATAAAGGAAGCAATTAGAGAACAATTAAGAACTAATCATTGGGCTAGTGCCTTGAATTGAATTAGGAGACTGGATGAGGGAGATGCATCCCTATAAATTGGATAGGATCAGAGGTTTTGGAACTAGAAGGTACCTTAGAAGTCATATAGTCCAAGCTTATTGGGCAGCTAGGTAACACAATGAATAGAGTGCCAGGCCTAGAGACAGGAAGACCTGAGTTCAAATCCAGCTTCAGACACTTACTAGCTGGGTGACCTTGGACAAGTCACTCAACTTTGCCTCAGTTCCCTCATCTGTAAAATGAGCTGGAGAAGGTAATGGCAAACCACTCTAGTATCAATGGGGTCATAAAGAGTTAGACATGACTGGAAAATGACTGAATAAGTCCAACTTTACTCTTCGAAATGGGACAATGAAATTTGGAAAGTTTAAGTGACTTGACTGAGGTCCCACAGGTAGACAAGTAACAAAGCTGATATTCTAACCAGGTCCTGAAACCCAAATCCATCATAATTTTCACTGTATGTGGAGCGGAGCTTCCTAGAAGATGTGGGTCTAGGCTGGACCTTGAAAGATAGGTGGAATTTAAATGCAGGCAGAGCAAGGTCATGGGAAGGGGTATGGGGGTGAGTAATTGGTATATTAAGAAAACTATGAAGGCAGAAATTATAAGCCTGTTTGGGAGTAAGTTGTGGTAATGGGAGAAATAGGTCCAGGGAAGAGCTAGGCCAGTCTTAAATGAAGTTGAATCTTGGGAGTAGGGTGAGTGAAGGATAGAGAGATAGGGTAGGACTAGAAGAGAAACATCTGCCAAAGGGTCCCAAGAAGCAGATTGCAATGGAGTATCTTCCAGGATGGGAGGAGGAACATAGGTATCTCAGCCTGGTCTATGTCCATTGTGAGCAGACAGCCTTCTGAGGGGTGGTACCTTGGCTGAGCAGATGGCCTCTAGCCAGAGAACATGCTCACAGGATCCTCCTGCCACAGAGATCTACAACACAGCTTTTCCAAATGTGCTTTCCAGCAGCAAAAAAAAAAACCACTACCCCCTAGAGGCCCATACTTGAGAACCTCTAAGTTTATACTCAATGACCCCTCAGGGAGTCAGTCATCATAAGCTGCCACACAATGACAATTAGAAAGGCCCCAGAAATGACCTCTCCCTCCTCTCCACCAATCCACATCCAAGTGTTATTTTAAGACCTTGGTCAAGATTCATCCGCTCAAATAAGCCTTCACCAAATTGCCTGGCCCCGACTCTAGAGGTTCTTTACTTTGCAATTCCTAGTGGCACAGACAGAATCACAGAATTTCAGAGCAGAAAGGAACCATAGAGGTGTCTGAAAGAACAGAAGATCTGAGAATCCTGCCTCTGACACTTACTATGTGTGTGACCTTGGACGAGTTTTCCTCATCTATAAAATGGGCTAAATGGCCTGTAAGGTCCCTTCCAGTTCCAAATCTACGATCCTATGTACTCTAGTCCATCTCATCATAAGGAAATTCCACCCAGCTCGTTCATGGCACAACCACAACTAGAACCCAAGCCCATAATTCTTACATATCCTCATGCACCTGGTTAAATATTCCTTAGCTATTTCATCTGTGCATGTCTTGTCTCTACAGCTAGACTATAAGGTTGCTGAGGGCCAAGGCAAGGTCTGTTTCCCCTTTATAGTTCTACTGCCACCATCACACCCACAGTAGCCAGGACACACAGTAGGTACCTAATTAACATCAGCTGGATGATTGTCTTTTAATCAGTGAGCTAGATTGGGCTTAAGAAACCTAAATTCCCCATATGCATCTGCCCTGAAAATCTCTTTATGAAGAATAATGAGATGGTTTCTGCATAACACAGAGGAAGAACCTCATGCCTATACATCCATCCACCATGATCATTGTTTCATTTTCACTGCTCACTTTGAATCAGTTTCTACTTGTAAGGTCTCCCCAACATAGAGCGAAGATCTTCCTCTGTCCAGAATGAATGAGCAGAGCTGGCCATACTTATGTGGATGGTGACATGAAGATAATTCCCTGAAGCTTGTCAAGGAGGGTAAGACATTCCTGCTAGTGTGGAGAGCTAAGGGCAAGGGGGCCCACAGTAATGGCACTGGTGATCATAGAGTTTGTAGGGAAAACTGGTTGGGTAGTCATGAATCAAAGCTCTAGAAATCTAAGCCACAAGGAGGGAAGGAGAAGCTTTGGCTCTGGATAGACTGAATACAGGTTCAAATAGTCCCCTGGGATGGGTAAATGCAGATAGGAAGCCAACAGGAATACAAATAGTCATAGTTCTGGGTTGTAATCAAATATTCCAAAAAGTAATAGGGCAGTGTCATAGCAAGGATGACAGCAACAGTGAGAAGTTCTTATAGGAGGGTGACTTACACTGTGAAGTCTTTCTGGGAAGTCTGCCCATTTAACAAAGAAATACAGGACTTCTCAGCTGGACCAATTCTAGCCTTAGAATCACAGACAGAATGATAGAGCTAGAAGAGAGCTTAGAGATCATCTAATCTAACCTTGACATTTTGCCAGTGAAGAAACTGAAGGGTTCAGCTTTCCAAATTCCTCATCCCAAGACTTCTCCAAATTAGAAGCCTTGGAATTACAAGGAACTCTAAGTTTTGGGTTTACATGGACTAGGTGCCAGTAGTAAAATGGTAAAAACTGTCTCTCTGAAAAAAAATAATGTAAAATATACTTTAAGCTTAATTTGCATCACTAACATTTTCTCTAGCACTTTTTTTTAAATCTAGACAAGCAACAGAACAATAAATCAAGCCCTGACTTATAGCATTTGCTGATTTTCAAGATGTAAATACTCACATTGATTTAATCCAATCCCTTCATTTTGCAGATGAAGAAGCTATAAACCAGAGAGGTGTATTGATGCACCCAAAGTTACATAACATGTTAGTAGCAATCACTTTAATGCAATAAATGAATGAATGAAGTGAATGAAAAAGCATTCATTACCATAGGCCAGGCCCTGTACTAAGGGATTTGTAACTAATCCCTCCTAGCTATCTGATGCCTGCCTTCTGAGAGATCCAAACCCACAGCATGTTTTCCCACCAAGAATTGCTGGTCACTTTACTAATCTAATCATAAGTGAACTACCCCCTCCCTATTCTTAGGTCAGTTGGTTCCCAGATGACGAGTGACATAGCACAGAAAATCAGAAACTGTGAGAGGCATAGGCTGTTGGAACAAAAGGCCAAAAAATGGCAAAAGTTTACCTTGCCTCCTACAAAGACAGTGCCAAAAGATGGAGCTACCTTATTAAGCTACTCATGATTCCATTTGCGTTTCTGGGAAGAAACCCCCACACCATCTGTCCCCTTTCTCCACCTCCTCCTGCTCCCCAGCTTTTACACACTTGCACACATTCGCATGGAATCACATGGGTGCTTCCACATCATGTCAGCCAGGACCATTAATGAGGATGGAGTGCCTCCAATTAGGCAGACATTTCTTACGTGGAAATTCTTACTGAAGGAGCAAAGACCATCTTCCCTTGACTTTTCTGACTCTTGTATAACAGATTTCTCAGCAGCAGCATCTCAATAGGCACTAAATATATAATAAATATTCAAGAATAAGAAGTCAGCTTTTCTGGGGTACACTACATCAAGAGTTCCAGAAGCAACTCTGATGTTTTATTATAGGCAATCCTGTTTGATGGTCATAGGTAGTAGTAAGATGGAGATGATAGAGACAGATAGATAGATAGATAGATAGATAGATAGATAGATAGATAGATAGACAGACAGACAGATAGATAGATAGACAGACAGATAGACAGACAGATAGATGGAGATAGACAGAAAGATAAAAGTAAAGCATTTATCAAGCATTTAATATTTTCCAAGCACTGGAGACAGAAATACAAGTGGGAAAGACTGTCTTTGCCCTCAAGGAGATTATGTTCTAACAAGTAAAGACAACATAAACATATAAAGGATCTTAGAAAGGAGAAAAGACCAATCAACACTGGGAACTAGCGGCCCAGAAGTGAGGTGGAGGCTTGGTTCTGAGGCAAGATAAAACAAAAGCTTATACATCAGTCATTAGGCACCTGGGAGAGAGGAATGAGCCTGTACTGCCCCACACCTATCAGATCCCAGGGTGGTTCCAGGGGTGGAGCCCAAAGTTCCTATGGGGAAGAGAAGGGGATGATGGCCCAAGTAGAAGTGGCATGGTTTGAAGCTGGTAGCCAGGAAGCAGAGGAAAAGGGGAGATGATTCTGGTAAACCAGAATATGTTTTTTCTTACTGAACACCAATTTCTTCTTCTATATTTTGTTGCTGTATGTTGTTGAGTCATTTTTCAGTCCTGTCCTACTCTCTGTGACCCCATTTGGGGTTTTCTTGGCAAAGATACTGAAGTGGTTTGACAATTCCTTCTCCAACTCATTTTACAGAAGAGAAACTGAGGAAAACAGGGTGAAGTGACTTGCCCAGGGTCACACAACTAGGATGTATCTAAGGCCAGATTTATACTCAAGAAGAGTTTTCCTGACTCCAGGAGCTCTATCCGTTGTACTACCTAGCAGTGTCTCAGGTATTTCGGAGACCAACTACTCCCTTTAACTTCAGCAAATATTAGGTACCTACTTTATATAAATGCCAGCTGTGACACACAAGGATTGGGACTGCGTCTGTGATTTACTAGTGTAGAGAACTTCCAGATGAGGAAATACTGTCTAATAATACAGGTTGGTAGCTTTTCCTAGAACACTGAAAATCTAAGTGACCTGCCCAGGGTGACATGGTTAGTATGTCTTAGAGGTAGCACTTGAACCCAAGTCATCACACAACTCAAGTGGTTTGCAGCCTAGTGGGGGGGTTACAACACACACCCAAATAACTATGATACAAAATAATATTTTCTAAGTGTATTATAGAGGTCCTCTACAAGGTATGAGAAGGAGCAGAGAAAGAGCACTACCCAAGTGAGAGTTACAGGACAACTTTATAGAATGAATGACCTTTGAGATGGACCTTAAAATAATGCATAGGAATTCAATATGGGGTCAGGGAGTATGATCTGACAGGTGATATGAAAAGCATATAGGAGGCAAGACAGTGAAGGAAATGAATAGCAGATAGACATATAGTCCTGTTTGACTGGAACATGGAATAGGGATATGAGATGATTCAATTAAATTTGACCAATATTTATCAAGGCCCTACTATGTGCAGAGCACTGAGTTATGAGAAAGAAAGTTCAGAAAAGGCAGTCTCTGATGATGCATGTGGAAATAATTATTACCCTAAATCATACTTAATAAGTACCTAAGAAAACTACAAGCAAAGAGCTGTGTGAGGATTAAAATAGGGATCTGAGAGGATCAGGAAAGCTTCCTAGAAGAGGTGACATTTAAGCTAGGCTTTACAGCACTAGTAGGTTTTCAACAGGCAGGGAGATGGAGAGAAAGAGAAGGCCATGTCTGAAAGGGAACAGTATGAATAAACGTCCAGACACTGGTGTCAGGACGAGGACAGAGGACAGATAATGAGCACTCTAATATGGCTGGAACACAGAGCACCATGATGGTAATAATAATTGGGGAATTCCAAGCCAAGGAGTTTAAAAGAGAGGGGGGGGGCTGAGGGGGAGGGGGGGAGAGGGAGACAGGGAGAAAGAGAGGGAGACAGAGAGAGCAATGAAAGTCTTGAACAAAGGGAAATTAACTCACTTTACAAATATTCAAATGTAGAGAACAGGAGAAAGGCATTAACCTGCTTTACATAACCTAGATTCCATAACTTAATAATAATAATAATACGGTAGCTGGCATTTATATAGCACTTGAAGTTTTGCAAAGAGCTTTATAAATATTAGCTCACTTTGTCCTCACAATAACTTTGGGAGGTAGGTGTTATTACTACTCTCATTTACAAATGAGGAAACTGGGACAGACAGAGGTTCAATGACTTGTCCAAGGTCACACAGCTAGGAAGTGACCTGAGGCAGGACTGGAACTGGGATCTTCCTGATTCCAGGTGTAGCACTATACCAATTAAAGAAACCTCCTGATTTCCCACTTCCAGATGGCTCCTCAGAAACTCAGACTCCTACCCATGACCTTATCACTTCTGGCTTTGGGCAAGGAATATACATACAGAGGCCTTGCTTCAGAATATAGTTCAGTCCCAGGGTAACAGCTACATTGAGGTCTAGTTAAAAGTCTAATTGCAGTAGGCCCCTGGTCTACCCTGTTCTACTGTCCTCCAAAACCCAGTGTTGAAGAACTTAAAGCTCACTTTAAAATCTAGGCAAATAATTTTGCTCTCTTTATCTCAATTTTATTTTCTGTAAAATGGGAGATTGAATTTGATTTCTAAGGTCCCTTCCACTATTAACATTTTAACAAAATTTTAAGAGATTAATTTGCTGCTGGAGTATGGATCATATCAAATGGCGGCACCTGCTGGCAAACTATGATATGGCAGCCAAGTTCTATTAGACCTGGAAAATATCTTGAAGGGAGAACAACTCGTAGACTGGAGAGACAAAGGGAGCTTGAAGTAGCCTTAAAGACCAACCCCTGAACTTAATGCAAAATAAATAAATACAATGCAAAAAAAAGACCAACCCCTTTGTTTTAAAGACAAGCATACTGAAGGAAATAGAAATGAAAATCCGACCACCCATAGCAATTGCAAGGAATAACACAAAAACCATTCAGTCTGGACTCACAGGAACAGGGAGTTCAAATCCAGCCTCCGACAGCACCTGTGAGATAGCTGGCAACCTACTTAACATCCCCTGGCCTCTGTTTCCTAATCTGCAAAATATGGATGTTGGTCTAGATGGCCTCTGAGGTCCCTTCCGGCTTTAGAACTTAACTTCTACGTCCATTTTTAAAGGCCAAAGAGTGAAAGGCAGGAGAGCCACAGTTGTCCAGGACCAGCATGATCACAAATATGGACAAACACGTGACAAAGATTTCCCAGACCTGAGGAATAAAATGCATGAGTTGTAATGGTCAAATCAAATGGGTCTTATCTCACTCCAACCCCTCTATAGGCTTTGTGATAATAATCATGATGATGATATATAATTCTATGGCGCTTTAAAGTGTGCAAAGGGCTTTATTCAGGCCCATTCTTGACAACATCAAGAAAACAGATACCACGAACCCTCCCAAGGAGCGTCATCTCCACGGCTGCCTCAATACAGCCCTGCTCACAGGGTTAAATACAAAGACATGATCCACAGGAATTTATGGTGCATTTAGCAACACTCTGCTACAAATCATGAGAGGTACAAAGGTTCATAAGTTGGGGTCTCTGCCCGCAGGAAGAGTGCAGTTTATTCAGCTCAGGAGAAAGAACTCGTACATATGGAGCTCATGGAGAACAAGGGGCACTTACTGTCCGTATGCAAGCCCTCTCACTAATCACAGGAACAAAGATGAAGCAAGAAACAGCAAATGCTGAAAATGCTGAGAATACGGCTATTGCAGACTTTCCCCTTCCTTTCCTGGGAAATGCTGGAAGTGAGATCCTCTCCAAGTTTGGCACCCACGGCAGGATACACCGTGTGGACATTCTCCCTCCTCCACCCCGTCATTCCCTCACCCTTATCATCTCTATGCAGGTGAAACCCAGAAATAGCAGTCTTAAAGAGAAAAAGAGGTCACCAAAAGCCAACACACAGCTGGAGGGCTACAAGTAGAAGGGGGAAGAGGGAGGGGCAGCCAGTACCAGTTAGCAGACTTTTCTCCTGCCTCAGTTTCCTTGAGGATAGCAAAGTAGTTCCACTGATTATAAATGGGTGCACCTGTCTTTATTTAGCACCAGCTAGAAGCACAGTCTCCTCTCACCCACCAACTCCCTGAGTCATAGATCAGTTCTGACCGCTTGGTCTCCTCAGCAGCCCAGGGCCAAAGCCCAGTCCAAAGTAGCCCACGGACAGCTCTGGACCCTCTTCCAAATAACCCTTACGAAGATCTGAGTCCAAGGCCACTGGTATCCTTCTCTCCCCCTGCCCCGTCCCCCCCACACACATCCTTCCTCTTCCTACTGAACTCAATTTGAAGGAAGCTCTGGCCTAAGATGTAAATGTTTAGAAGACATGCCTAATGAATTAATAATGCCTGCCTCCTCTCCAGACTGCCCAGCTCTCTCCCTGCCTCCACTCATGAATATTGCAACAGTCAGACCTCAATCTCACTCTCTCTGGTTTGATTAAACAACCTCACTTGATTTGTTCTGGATTTAGTAAAACCACCATTTTTGCCCAGCTCTGCCATCTCTCTCTCATCCCAGGACTTCTGCTAGTACTTCTAAGGGTGACTGCCAAGTGCAGGGCACACACACTGAAGCCAACGTAAACTGCTGCTCGCAGATGAGAAGAGAGGAGGAATCACATCTGGTAGGCCACAGAACTCTCCAACACCCCTGTCACAAAGGAGATGTTGTTGGGTGTGCTGGAGCACACACACTCACACTCTCTCTCTCACACACACACACACACACACACACTGACTCAAACTCCCTTGCTCATCCTCATTCGGTCACATTTATTAAAGCTACCTAAGTGCAATCATCATATGGGCTCCATGCCAAGCAAGGGGAAAAGAACCCATCTCTGCCCTCTAGTCAAGCAGTCAACAGTATTGATTAGATACCCACTGTGTAGTGAAAACTATATCCAGAGTCGAAAGGCAGGGGGCGGAAGGAAGGAAGGGATGGAGATGATGAACCATTATCCAGAGGACCAAAGAGAGTTGATTTTGTATAGCAGAAAGAGTTAGGAGTCAAGAACCCTGGATTCTAAGTTGGCGTCTACTGCCAATAAGCTGCGTGGCCTTATGCAAGCCTTCTCTGACCTTTGGTTTCCTTATCTGCAAAATAAAGAAGTTAGTGGATTAAACGATCCCTAATGTACCCTCTAGCTCAAACATTTAAAGTTCCCTGATTCTAAAAACAAGATGGGGTCCCTATCTTCAAAATGTCTATGGTGAAGATGGGGAAACAGCACAACGTACCCAAAAGGAACAAACAAAAACCAGAAAGAGAGCACAGCAGAGGAGCTATCATCTTTCCAGGGTCAAATCCTGAAGTGTGAATCAAGTGCACATTCACTAAGGGGAGATAAGCAGAGATGGCACAGAGCATCGTCACTGACTTCTTGAGCTATGCTCAACTCTGCCAGATGCCATCACTCTAAATGGGCTGGGAGATGATGGAAGGAGCATGCCCACCCTACCTCAGCCCCACTGATTACAACAATGTGCTATCACCAACCATGCATGGAGACGTTACAGTTTTTCCAGGTATGGGAGAAGAAAGACTTAATTAATTCTCCATGCTTTCCACTTACCCTAATGGGGGAAGAGGGGCTAGTAACGCATTACAGGTGTACACTGTACTTGAATGCAACTTGCATTCAATAGTTGCATTCCTGAATAGCTGTTGATGAATCAGATCTTTGTAAATTTAATCCCATATTAACTGCACAGAGGAACCTCAAATCGATTTTTGTTGTTTTGTTCTTTCTTTTTACATTTTTAAAATAAAATTTTGTCGGTATCTTTTTTTTTACATGATCTAAGTTTCCCAGTGAATCATCCATCCTCTTCCCAAGAGCGATGCCTCACAACAAAGATTAAAAAAAGCAGTTAAGAAAAACTAACCAACACATCTAAAACAATCTGACATTAGGAACTCTCAGTTTAAAGGCACTTGCAGTGAATCCTTTTATAAAGCAAAACATCCTTTTGTATCGTGAATTTGTATTGTAACTTATCTTAAACCAGACAAGACGTATTTATTGGGTACCTACTGTTTGCTCAGTACTGTGAAAGTCACCGTGAGAGACACAGAACTATCAGACCTGCTCTCAGGTCCTCATAGTCTGGTTGAGATAACTGACAAGCATAAAGAGTTTTTAAAAACTGGCTTAGCTGATTTTCTTTTTCTCTTCCTCTTTTAAAAAATGTCTTTATTATAAGCAATGGCTCTCTGGAAGGGAGAAGAGATACAGGAAGAATTCAAGGTGATGTAAACACAAAAGATACCAGTAAAAATTTATTTTTCAAAAGAGTTAAAATGCTGACACCAGGTCAATTGGTCAGTTAACAAGCATTAGGTCTCATGCAACATGTGACAAATAAGTTATAGTACAGATTATTGTTCCCCCTTATCTACGTGACCTCCCTTCCCACTGAAGATGTACAGTGGCCTCGTGGTGAGGTGGAAGCTGGCCTCTTTTTCCATTACTACCTATATGAGCAGATAGGAAGCTAGCAGGCTTTTTCAAGCTGGAAAGACTTCAGATGTGGGTACAGCCTTTGGGGAGAGGCTCATTGGCAGGATGGTTGCAGGGTAGTCCAGATAACAACTCTCAAAGACTGCCTACCAAGTCATGAAAGTGTTCCAGTCTGATCGAGTGAAGAGTGCTCCCAACAATTAAGCCTCAGGTGATGAAAACTGACGTGTTTATCAAAGCTGCCACAGGCTTTGCACATACTGACTTGAGCCTCACAAAACCCACCCCCGTCCTTTGGATTAGATGTCACAGGTATTATTAGTATCATTTTACAGATGAGGAACCAAATCTCAGAGATTAAGTGCCTTGTCCATGGTAACAACGATAGGACAGACCGATGACAGGAGTTGAAACCAGGTCTTCCTAACCAAGCCTGCTACCTCTATCCGCTCCATCATATTGCTTCTTAGACCTTAAGGTTGGTACGTGAGTAAACGTGTGGCTTTCTACTATTCAATTCTTTATTAAGAGCCTCAGTTTCCTCATCTGTCACATGAAAGAGCTCATTTCTAAGGGCCCCCCCCATTTCTGACAGTCCTAAAATCCTACAATTCTAGGTCATCCGATGCCACAGGGATCAGAAGCTGACAGGTGACGTTGTCACTGAAGTTCAGAGAAAACCAAGGACAGGCCTGGGGCAAAGACTGTCACCTCCTGGAAGGGCTTATAATCGAATGATATTCTAACCACTGCCTCAGAGTGGTTCAAACGCACTGGCAGCCTAATTAGATCTCCAACTAGATACACACACAGTTGTCAGCAGAATCATTTTTGCCTCAGAACAGAGATCTCAGACCTTTTGTCCCCAAACTGAAGTCTGCAAGTTACTGGGGATTTATTCCAAATCCATCCCTTCTCATTCAGGCTTCCAAACAATCTGCTCAGAGAAGCAATTATTTCTGGGGCTGAGAATCCTCCCGCCTCCCAGCCCCAGCTTTCCTGCAATGGGCTTAGAAACCACAGCCAAAAATACAGTCAAAGAGAAGGACAACCTGTCATCTTAACTCTCCCTTTGTACTTCACACACCACTATCAGCATCAAGGCAGGGAGAAAACTCTAAGTGAAGGAATCAAACATTCACCTGTGCAGGGAGACTTCTCCAAGAGAAAATGAAAACACCGCCCCTTTAATGCCAGAGTTAAGGAAGAGAAATCTCTTCAGAGATGAGAACTCAAAAGAGAGAAAGAATGAAAATGGGGGAAGGGAAGGAAAGTTTATGGCCCCAAATTGCAATTCAAACCACCAGTATAAGGATTATATCTAGCTGAGAAAAAGCAGGAGAGAAATCTATCCCCCTAACAGCAAAACTCCAGAGTTTAACATGAAGGTATCTCAACACACACACACACACACACACAAAGAATTAGTGTCTGCAACTCTTTCAGAGACAGAAATGTGAAGATTGAAGATTAGTCCCACTGGGGACCAGATCCACTTTTGAACCCACCTGAAATGCCACGGGCAACAGTTTTAGTTACTGTTGGGAGCCTTACAAACAAAATGACTATCTGATTGCCTTGGCTATTCAAGGTGCACAGGGGATGAGAGCTAATTACTCAGTCTTAATAACTGGGTAATTGCTGCCCAGGTCCAGTCAGGGCCAAGAGGCCAATGTCTTTTCTTTGCCAAGAAAACCGAGGGTCAGGTATTAATTGCATAAAATTAAGTGGGTTGCTGCCCCGGGCATCTCTAATGGGGACATACAGAGTTATGAGGGGAAAGAAGATCATTTGGGTCAGGAGATCCCTTGGTAAAATGTGGTCTCTGCCGGGCCCATCTGAAGAAACTAGACACAAACTTTGGTGGGCTGTGATTGGGCTTTCAACTCCATGTTAACCATAACAGATGTTCAGGGCAGCCACAGGTTCTGGTCCCAAGGACAGCAGCCAATTATATGCACGGAGAGAGACTCCTGGCTTCTGTAGGAGCCAGTGGCCATCTCCACAGATCCTGAAAGCAGGTGGAGATGTTAGAAGACCAGATCTCTAGTGATTTTGACCAGGTGTCTGATAATTCTACAACCAGGATACCACCCTGTGCGCTAGCAAATAGAGCCAATGTCTATCACGACGAAAAAACAGTCACACAGTCTGGTAAAATGCCCAGTGTTATAAATTTCTTCCGGAAAGAAGACTTAGAATTTCAGGTGAGTCAATCTCTTTCCATTTTTACTCAATACCCTCACTGAGACCACCAGCATGCCTTCCATGCCAACCTGTAGTCAACCCCATCAAGTACAAGTTTTTCTACTTGGCTTTCAAGTAGAATTTATAATTGGCATCCATCCTATCTGTAAAATCTCATCTCTCACTGGTCTTCCATATGTACCCTCTATTCCAGCCAGGCTACTCTCTTCTCCTTTCCACAGATGCATTATGTCTACTCTTACGTCCCCACTTCTTAATGATCCCCTTACCTAAAAAGTTCTCCTCTCTCCCCTCTGCTTGTTCTCATCCTATTTATCTTTGAAAATTCCTTCTGAGGTCCCATCTTGACCATGAAGCTTTTCATGATTATTCCTGCCTTCATCAATCTCCCTCCTCTGAACTCTTCCAGTTAGAACACAATTTAGCTCAACTGCACATTGTCTTCTATTGTTGTTTAATATTTCATGAAGTTAATCAATCAACAAGAAATTATTATGAGGCAGGCACCATTCAAAGCAGTAAGGACGCAATGGAAGAGCAAAAGCATTTCCTGGCTTAAGGGGCTTACATTCTAATAGGGGAGACAGTAGACATATAAATCAAACATAGAAGAAAGACACTAACTAAGAAAGGGAGCTTTAGAATGAAGAAGGCATTGACAGATTGGGTGACCAGGAATGAAAGGTTTACTGGAGGAGGTAGAGCTTGAGCCAAATCTTAAAGGAAGCCAGGATGTCCATGAAGAGGGAGAGTATTCTAGGCATAGACAACAGCCAGCCAGTGCGAAGGTGAGGAATTGGGAGATGAAGCACCTTGTGTAACATCAACCACACTGGCACATCCAGGATGGCTGCTAATGCAGGCTCTTTTATCTGCTTTACTAAGGAAAGATAGCTATTTCAGGGGTCAATAATCTTTTTAATCACATAAAATAGAGAGGAAATACAAAGAAGAAAAATAAAGACCAACAGACAGGGCTCTACTGCCTGAATCCAAGCTTTACATCCACCACTGAATCAAAAGAGCCTTCACCTCTGAGGAGCTGGAGGGTTCTGAATGTATGGCCACTCAGAGACTTGACCAGGGAATCACAACGTCTTTCTCATAAGTGAGTCTCCAAAGCAAAAGCTCACCTCTCACAATATATACTCTTTAGGCTCAGTGCCTGATTAGAAATTAACAAAAGGTGTGTAAGCCTTCCTACAAGCAAGCTTCCCTTAATGGGTTACACATGAGGCATATTGATGGGCGGGGAAGATGTTATTCCCCATTAACCTTATACTATGTGGAACAGCAAATAGACCAGCATGGCAGAAGCAAAGAGTATGTGGAAGGGAGAAACGTGTTAAAAGATGGAGAAGATGAGAAGTATCAGTTACGAAGAGCTTTAGAAGATAAACCAAGGAGTTTGTATTTGATCTTAGAGGCAACAGGGGGCAATGGAGCTTATTGGGGGTGGGATGATATGTTTAGAGCTAATGCTTTAGGTAAAGACTTTAGCAGCCTGTGGAGGATGCACTGAGGTAGGGAGGATTTTGAGGCAGGGTGACAAATTATTAGGTTACCAAAGTAGTCTGGGAAAGAAGTAAAAATGGTCTGAACTAGAATAGTTGCTGTATAAGAAGTGTTGATACAAGAGATGTTGTAGAGAAAGAATAAAAAGATTTAACAACTGATTGGATATGTACAGTGATCAAGAGAGAATAGTGAGAATACTGAGATTGCAAACCAGTGACTTGTAAGGTAGTGGTGCCCTTTAAAATAATGGAGAAGTTTAGAAGACAGTTACGTTTGGCCCCCCAAAAATGATGTTCCACCTACCTGGGAATCCCTCTTCTATTCTAGATAAACTCTCTTCATTCATCAGTGGGTTCTGTTTCAGACATTTTCAGTTGGAGATGCCTACAAGACATTCAATTTAAGATATCCAAAGGATAGGTGGTGATGTGAGGCTGGAGCTCAGAAGAGACTAGGCTGGTTAACTAGTGCATGACTACATCCTTCCCTCTGAATTCCTTCACAGGTCTAGACCTGTGATTCTATGAGCCAAAGGACCATAGAGGTCCTTTGGGAGGTTTAATAGTGATCTCTTAGACTATATCTCCTTTCTCTGTGATATTTTGATTCTCCTATCCCAAAGACATTGTTTTCCAAATCAAAAAGGATTTCTTTTCTAGGGCAGCTTGGCCTAGTCATAGCCACCAACTGGTCTCTGTGACACATTGGGAGTGATGCATAAGATCATCATTCTGCCCACTCTGGAGAAGGGCAAATCAGCACATTTAGTCTTCAGTCACATACTGAGTCAGGAGAGAAAGCCAGAGTTGGCACCTAACTCCCTGGTTGGCAGATGAACCTCCACATTTTCTCCCCATTCAACCCAATATAGACTCCCTATTTCAAGCTAGTCCAGTCTCAATGTGCCTTGAATAGATCATATGCATCATGTCCTCTGGACCTTTATTCCTATTGTTCCACAGCCCCTAGCACAGTACTGAAATAATCCTCACTCATTTAATAAATCAACAAACATTTACCAAGTGCTTGCTGTGTGCCAGGACCTATTAGGATGTAAGCTCCTTCAGGGCAGGGACCATGTTTTTACCTTTCCTTGTATCCTCAGTGTCTGACACATAGTAATTGCTCAAAAATTGATGTACTGATTGTGCTAAGCACTGGGGATACAGGAAAAGGAAAAAAAGCAGCTCCTGCCCTCAAGGAACTTAGATACTAATGGAGGAGGCAAAATGTAAATGACTAGGTGTATTCAAGATACATACAAAGTATATGGAAGATAATTACAGAAAAGGGACTAGCCACCAGGGAAGGGAGAAAGGCCTCCTATGGACAGTAGTACCTTGGAAATATTTGTTATCTGAATAAACAAGTAGACAAAAAGCCTAGAGATTATTACACAATAGGCAGAAGGTCCCTATTCACTGGTAAAAAAATCTAAGTGAGCCTTCCTCCCAACTACACATCTATGTACACACACCTATATACCTCATTGTTCTTCACAGCTAAATGAAAATGCAGTTACCCTGGAAAGCATTCACCAAAAATGTCAGCTGAGGTCAGCCTAGGTACTTCTGCACATCATCTAATCTAATATTACTTTTCCTCAGCACTTTTCTCCTCCTCCATGTGGACGATTTTAACACTTGGGAGAAGTGAGAAAAAGAGCCAATGAGATGGCCAGACAGCAGTTTGATTCTGTGCTTCATCTAATGAAGAAAATAAATTTTTATCAAAGATAATAAACAAGATACCAAGACATGAGAACCAAGGTCTGAGGTCCCTGCCCTCCCAGCAGGGTCCTATGGTAGAATTATTTCTGCAATCAACTTTCATTTCCCTAGGAAGACTCAGAGCAAGCAGGAAAAATTTTGATGTGGGGACAAGTGGCGACAGGGGGGAGAGGAGAGGAGAGGGGGAGAGAGGGGGAGAGAGGGGGAGAGGGAGGGAGAGAGCGAGAGAGCGAGAGAGCGAGAGAGAGAGCGAGAGAGCGAGAGAGCGAGAGAGCGAGAGAGCGAGAGAGAGAGCGAGAGAGAGAGCGAGAGAGAGAGCGAGAGAGAGAGCGAGAGAGAGAGAGCGAGAGAGAGAGAGAGAGAGAGAGAGAGAGAGAGAGAGAGAGAGAGAGAGAGAGAGAGAGCGAGAGAGAAGGGGTCAGTGGCCAGGAAACACAATACAACTTCTACCATTAAGCCTCAGGACAGGCTGTGACATCTTTCTCATGAGACCAATTCTCTCTGGGGCACTATAGGCCATAAATAGTGATGGGAACACAATTTTTCCACTTTAATAGAAAAAAAGGATACTTCACAAGCCCTTATCATGAAGCCTGTAGTAGGAGGGTGGTGCAGTCTCTGTCTCTAGGGATCACAAAGACAGCCATTCCACACATCGATAGAAAGTCCCAAACAAAAAGAGGAAAATGTTTAAGTACGATCAGATTCTCTGTCTTCCAAAAGTTCATTCATTTGGATCTCCATTTGGATCTCTGGACACACTTTTTTTCCCAACAGAAACTCTATTATACAAGATGGCTAGCTTTCCAAATTTGCCCTTTAAAACCTTTTTAATTCACATTGCCCATAAAGTTTAAAATTGAATAAAAGTAGGGTAGACTCTAGCCATCACGGGTCACAGTATTTCTATAGGAAATTCATTCAGAACTCCAACTTGAGATAGCAGAAACGTACCTCCCCCATTCATAAGAGAGGATCAAAATGCTAAATAATGGGGTTGGAAGTACCCCTAGTTCTAAGTCATGGCTGATGGCTCCTGTGGCCTGAGGAGGCATGTTAGTTAAACTTTGCATCTCTCCCCAGTGTCTAACATGCTAGTTGCTGGATGCAGAATGAATGGAATGGAAGGCTAAAAGTATTCATTAAGCATCCACTATGATCTAGGCACAGTGCTAAGGGCTTTAGCAAATAGATCCTCACAACAATCCTGTGAGTATTTTACAGTTCAGGAAACTGAAGCAGACAAGAGTTAAGTGCCCAGGATCACATGCCTAGTAAGTGTCTGAGGTTGGACTTAAATCCAGGTCTACCTGACTCTAGGCCCAATGTTCTACTCACTGAGCCACCTAGATGCCTCTGTGAGGTAAGGTATAGATAACAAAGGCTTGTGATGAGTGACAGGGACAAGAACTCTAGGGTGAAAAGTGAGAAAGCAGTCCAAGTGGAAGGACAGGTCAGGAATAGGGGATCAATAAAAACTGATGGGAGGAGGGCCTTCCTCCCTGAGTATTCTGATTCATCTCCAGTTACCTCATCTGTCTTTCTGCAAGCCCCAGGGACTATTCTCCAGCATCTCTTCCCACTGCCACTAACCACTGCCTTTCAGAAGGTTTCCCTTTTTCTGTAACCCTCTGGATGAGAACAGTCAGGCAGTGAGTCAATAAAGTGAAGTCTCATATCTCTCTTCTCCTGTCCCTGTAGGAACCATAGGGCTTTGGGAGGAGAATTTCAAGGAGAATTTATTGCTAGTATACAAAGAAGAAACAAACAGTAAGTGAAAAAGTCACCTTCTTTCCAGCTCTCTTCTCTTACCTTTTTATTTTAAATCACTTAGACCATGACATAGGAGAATACAGAGTCACACAGTGGTGCAAAAAGTGGAGCTTTATAGACAAAGGAACATGGAAGAAAGCTGAACAGCAGTTATCCTGGGGATTTCATCACAGGAAGTCCAGTTCAGAATGATGCAAGAGCAGAAATACAAAGTAGGCAGCTAGGTGCTGACATTGATAACGAATTGAGCCTGGAGTCAGGAAGTCCTGAGTTCTAGTCCAACCTCAGACACTTTCTAGCTGGGTCACCCTGGGCAAGTCAACTAATCTGTCAGGTTCAGTTTCCTCATCTGCAAAGTTGGGAAAATAATAGCACCTATCACTCAGGATTATTATGAGGATCAAATGAGATAATATTTTTAAAGTGCTTTGAAAACTTTTAATTGCTATATAAATGCCAGCTAAGCCCTAGAGTTTGGAAGGAGAATATAAAGAAATGGCAGGGCTAGAGAAACCGCTGGGGCAAGCAGACCAGACTCGGAGCTCTGTATAAGGAATCTTACCACTGTCAGCATCAGAAGGAAGGACCTTGTTACAGCACTGTTACCTAGAACATGATCCACTATTTGGATTCCAAAGATACCATGAGATTGAGGAGCCACTATAACTGTAAAGCAAAACCATGAATGGGAAAATGCTTTTAATCAGTCAGTCAATGAACATGTATTAAGCCCCTACTATGTGTCAGGCACTGTCTTAAGCACTGGACATACAAAGCAAAACAAAAGGCAATCTGCTCCAGAGAAGCTCATAGTCTAAATGGGTGAGACAACATGCAACCAACTACGTACAAACAAGCTATAAATGGGACAATTTGGAAATAGGCAACAGAAGGAAGGCACTAGAATTAAGAGGGATTGGGAAAGACGTCCTGTAGAAGGTAGGGTTTTTTGTTTGTTTTGTTTTTGAGGAGCATGATGAGACCTGTGGTTTAAAAAGATCACTATGACAGCTGAGTAGAAGATGGACTGGAGTAGGGAGACATTTGTAGCGGGATGATCGACCATCAGGACATTTCAATTGTACAAAATTGGTGGCAGTGCCAGAGGAGAAAAGCAGCTATATTCAAGAGATGTTAGGAAGGTAAAATCAACAGGCCTTAGCAACAGATTGGATAGGGAGAGTGAGAGAGAATGAGGAGTTGGGAATGGGACCTAGGGTGCAAGCCAGGGGGGAAGGTTGTTTCCTCAGTGATGATAGGAAGTGAGGAAGAACGACATTGAAGGCAGAGGACAATGAGTTCAATTTTGCACGTGTTGAGTTTAAGATGTCCAATAGGCAGTTGGAGACATGAGACTGGAGATCATCAGAAAGGTTAAAACTGGATAAGTAGATTTGAGATTAAAAATAAGCATTGACTCCACGGAGCTGATGAGATCACCAAACAAAAGAGTACAGACAGAAGGAAAGAAGTCCCAGGACAGAGTCCAGACGGACACCAATAGGGAGCGGGCACCATTTGGATGAAGATCGGTAAAGCATGTCTGCAGGCAGTACAGAAGTAGTCAGTAGACAGGATAGAGTGAAGACAAGCGAGAGAGTGGGGATGACAGAAGGGGCAATCTGCTGAAGAAGACAAAATGGAATGGGATCATTTGTGCATGCCCAGTTGAGGACCCAATCAGCACAGTTTCATGGTTTTCTCATCTCATCCAGCAGCACATGAGTAGGAGAAAAGACAGTGGATGGTAGGAATGATTCAAAGCCAAGGCTTAACAGGGCCAATTCAGCAATCTGATAAGGAGGCAAGGACTCAAGAGAAGCAGAGTAGAGCTGAACTAGTTCACCAAGGGATCAAGACTGAAAAAGGAAGAGAGAATAACCAGTGGAAAAGTCATGGCATGAGAAAGAAACAAGGAATCAACAAACTAGAGGTCATGGTGTAGACAAAGAACAGGGGAAGTGAAACAACAATCAGGATTTCAGAGTTAATGAACACTGAAGCGGTATATTTGTGAGTGATGGCAAGATGAAGTGTGTGACCGACCATTCTTGTGTGTGGCTGAAGCACATTGGAAGAGCAGGTCATGTGAAGTGAGTAAGCTCAAGAATCGTGAGATTAAGGTGTTTGAGGGAGAATCAGTTTTGTGTGCTGAAATCCCCTATTATGAGGGGAGGAGGAAAGAAGGAGAGACTATGAACTAGGTGCTGAACTCAATGAGGAAAGAAGGGGAATGTCCTAGAGGTCTGTAGACAATAGCTACCGTGATTTCGGTTGGGGTGGTAGATACGGAATGAGTGAACCTCAGAGGAGAAAAGATTGCTAAATGATGGTGGTAGAGGAAGAACCTGGAAGTGGCAATGTGGAGCAGAGTATCCTGAATTCCCCATCAGCGAGTGGGAGAATGAATGAAGGTTCAGCCAGTGCTGAAAAGGGAGATCAGACAAGTTGCCAGATCTCAATGAGAACAAGTAGATGAAAGGTTGGGAAAGGAGAAGCAATTTAAGATGAAAATAAATTTTGTTGCCTATGGAGAAGGTATTCCAGAGAGTACAATGGAGGGGGTAGACAGATTTAGAGTGGAATATTAGGGGGGTGGGCAATTGAGGGGAATGGGAACAAAGGACTAAGCAGTGTGTGTGTGTGTGTGTGTGTGTGTGTGTCGCCGGAAAGCTAACAGGATTTGAATTTTAACAGCCAGGGATTCAAAATCACTGATATGGGCTGGGGGAGGGAGTAATAATGAGAGGAGATTTTGTTAATCATGGAGGAATAAGTCCAGGTTGTAGTCAGTCCTTCATTTTCAAAGAGGACCAATGACATCATGAAGGTGAGGTCTTGACTCGCTCGATGAATTGGATTTAAGTGAGGCAGTTGCACAGAGTCGTCGCCCTCACTCTCTCTTTCAGTCATCAAAGTCCAGTAGCAAGACAAAAGTCAAGATGACTGGCGATGGCCTGGGATACAGTGGATGACCTTGGCATCTTCAATGTCTGACCAAGCTCTAAATGCTCCTGCTTCATCTGCCTTCATGACTGTTGGAACAAATTGTTTGTATTCACTCGGTTCCAACAAGGGGAAGTTTTCACACCGTGCTGGGGGTAGAAGTCCCCTAACTCACCAATGGGTTTGAGGCCTGACACTTACCCTCAGCCCGGTTTAGCAGACAGTTTCTCCGGGGTATGACCGCCGTGTATGCTACAGCTTCTTAGGGCTGCTGGTGCGAGTTGGATGACAGGTGGATACCAAAGTTAGAAGGGCAGCCCTGAAAAGGACTCAGCAAGCCCTCACACCAGAGGGATGAATACCCCATAGGGAAAAGTTCATGCAAGTTTGGCTTCAGGGTAGAGTTCTCCCTCTTGTACTTTTAAAAGACGCAAGTAACCATGTGACCTCAGGAAATCGCTTTACTTCTCCGAACTTTCATTTCTTCATCTAGTCCCTTCCCTACATGCGGCCAATTTTCTTTTTCTTTGGGGTATGGGGGTTGATAGGGGAATCAAATGGGGGCAGCAGCCTGGTACATTAGAAAGAACATTAGATTTGGCATCAGGGAACTGAGGCTGACAATCTCAGCTCTACTGTCTTGAGGGAAACCTCTGAACCTCAGTTTCCTTATTTATAAAAAGAGATCTGGATAATCTTCTGCGTTCCTCTCAACTCTAAATCTTGTAATCAATAAGAATAAAAGATAATATACACTAAAATCCCAGAGCCTTCCATAAAGTACTGTGTATATGAGTAAAGCAGTGTTACTATTATTATTGTTAAAGCCACAGTGAATGGTAGAGCCCAGGGAAGAACAATTAGCAACTTTATGAATGAGTGGTGATCTTACTTAACGTTAATCATTCCTTAATCTAACATAATCATTCATTAATTGAGTAGTCATTCCTGCCATCAATAAATGAAAATGCATTTGAACTTCACAAGTGTGTTTGAATTTCAAACATCTTAAATTTCTCATTAGGGACCTAGCTTGTGCCAAAACTATCCTGTGGTATAGTAACCAAGGTGTAAGGTCTTTCTTAATTGGACGTGAACTAGTCAAATCCTCCTGCAATTATGCACATATCCCTTTCCTTTTTATGCGTCTAAGTATAAAACTTTGCCAAGAGCCACCCTTTAACCTTCTGGTGTCTGCAAAGAGAGAACTGACTGAAGCCATCAGACAGATTCCTCATTCCTAATTTTGAAAATTAAAAGATGGCCCAGCCTTTTTTCTTCAGGGAAAAGTCAATGAAATCTTATTTCAATCAATTTCCCATGGCTGTCTTAAATCCATGTCAAGCACACTCTGTCCAGGTGCTACCTCTAATTAGAGGCTGACCAGTCAATAAAATGGTGGATACACTTCTACTTGAGTGCCTAATTGCTAGGAGTTTAATGAAGTTTTAAAAGCCCAAAGCCTAGATTCTACTAATTAGGAGCATGGTCTGTTCTCACGCACTCAGCATTCCATTAGGCAAATTATTTACAAGGCTATTCAGATACCTGGAGATCTCAGACACTGGGCTATTGGCGTTATGGATATACTTAAGATTAATTTAAATTCCTTATTTAAGTTTGTAGTAATGGTTAGAACCCCAGTGGTAAGAGTGCCATGCTGGAATGCCTCGGATCATTCCCATGATACTTCATTTTTAAAACAGAAATATTGCAGTGGGATTAATTACGTCCATTTTTAGGAACACAGGGTTGCTGAATATAACTCATCTTTTTAAGCACAGAATACATACATCATGGACAACCGTCGTGGATACTACTCCTTATCCCAAAGTGCTAGGGTTCTGAGAGGAGAGAACCAAGTGAATCCTTAATCCAACCTACTAGAAAAACTTAGCCCAGTAGGAAAAAAAGTAAAATTCACCCTCTTTAAAATGGTGCTAATTGAGCTAAGACTGATCTTTGGAAGCCTCACAATTCCCTTTATATGCTTTTCCCCCCTAATCTTGTCTCTTGCTTCTCCTCCTTCAACCCTTACAGTGTGGGTTGTAGTTTCCCCACCCAGTGATATGCTGGTAAATGTTGAACAACCAAGTCTGGGGGGAAGTGGGGAGAAGGACGTACATCAGACACACTTTTAAGTTTAATCTTCATTCCTAACATTTTCTCCATCATTTTCTTAAGCCCAGACAGTCAACAAAAGAATAAAGCAAGCCCTTATTTGTACCATTTGCTGATTTCCGGGATGCAAATGCTCACACCTGAAAATTTAACAACTGCCTTTTACTAGCCAACAAACTGACTTCAGGGCGAGACTCATTCCCATCCCAGCCTGATTTCCCCAAGCAATGACCCAGGCTCCAAAGTTATCCTTTTTTCCCTCCATCAAAACTTACATTCCTTCAGGTTTTTGTTCTCAGCTAGAAAGGAAAACAATCCAATGAACTTATTCACACCACAGTGTTTCATAACTAATAATAATTCCCAGACATATCTGAATGGGGGGGGGGGGCAGGAGGGAAGGGAAGGCAATCAGGATTAAGTGACTTGCCTAGGGTCGCATATCTAGTGAGTATTTGAGGCTGGATTTGAACTCAGATCCTCCTGACTCCAGGGCCAGTGCTCTACCCACTGAGCCACCTAGCTGCCACTGAATTTTTTTAAAAGGAAAACTGAAGAAGACATGACTCAACAACAATGATAATTCGTATTAATTCATATAATCGAGGTTAATAAATTTCAAAAGTACCTATATTTAAAAAGCTTTTAAAATATAGATACCTAGCAAAAAAAAATCAAAACCTTTCCTCTTCTGTAGCACTTAACATATACCACTTTGTGCTGTTAACTTAGCATGTGTCTTGTCTGCCCAAATAAATGGTAAGCTGCTTTGTCAGCCCAAAGTGCCTAGCAATGAGCAGAGTGCTCAGGTATTCAAATATCTATTGAGATGAATTGAGAGTGGTCGCCTCAGACCAGGAAGACACAGAAGATGATTCAGTTGGGTGCACAAAGACTCAATGAGGAAAAGAGGGAGAGTGTGAATTAATCACAGCCAAACCTTAGTAGAAAGAGTAATGAGACCCTAAGGGCCTGAAGAAGTTATTACAAACAACAGATCAAGCTGAACTAATTAAATTATTATGTGAGAGTGTCCACTTGAACATCAAGGCCAGATTTCCCATTGCTAGCTTGACCTTTAACCCTGGTGGTAAGGTCTTCTGTTCCTATGAACAGCCACCCAGATCTACAAGGCTTATTATTTAGGTGACTAGGAAAATAATCACAAGTAGCTGTTACCCACACACGAAGCTCTCCGGGGCTCCTTGGGAAACATATCATTGACACCTGTCACTGAGTTTTCTCATCTAAGAGTCAGAGCCACAGCATACAAATCAGAAAGAAGCAAATCTTTCAGAAGATAGAGCTTTCTCTAGGACAAAAGATAACTGAGGACTACATGTCAGGCAGTTTCTATATTCTATAATCTTCAGGGACAATCTATCTAAAGTGACACCCAGAGATGGAAAACACAAAGGCTCTTTGAAGTGGTGATGGGGGGGGGGGGAGTGGCGTGTTAGAGGCAGTATAGTATAGACAAAGGCGCTGGAAAGGAAATCAGGAGATATAGGTTCCATTCCTGACTCTGCCACTCCCTTTCTTTGAAACCTCAAGGACAGCTTAAGGATTTAACCTCTTCCAAGGCAGCTAGGTGGCACAGTAGATAGACCACAGGAACCTGAATTCAAGAACACCCGAGTTCAAATACAGCCTCAGACACTTGTGCTCTGTGACTCTGCGCAGATCAATTCACCACTGCCTACCTCAGTTTCCACATCTACAAAATGGGAGTAATGAAAGCACCTACGTCCTGAAGTTATTATAAAGATAAAATGAAATGATATTTATAAAGCACTGCGCAAACCTTAAAGTACTAGATAAAATGCAAGCTATTATTTATTTATACTTACTCTTCTGCCCAGAACCCATCATAAATGACACCACATACATGTAACATGACCAACCTTGGTTAGACATACTGACAGGAAATAGAATGAGAATTCCTTGTATCTCAATAGCATTTTACAGTACACGTCACCATCATCCCTACCCCATCTCTGCCTGTTCTCACCCTGCCCATCCTTGAAGAAGCTACTTAAATCCTATCTCCTCCATAAAGTCTTTTCTGATAGGGGAAAGTGGTCAGATGAAATCATTCCATCTCATCTTGTAATCACTTTGATTCCTCTTATGCACTTATATTTTTCATTATATAACTCTCTAATTCTGTATTTTGTAAAGGAGCTGCCAGTCTTCTAATGAGGGAACTTCCTCATTGTGAGTGAAATCACAGGTCTGGAGATTATTATTTATAACATTGTATGTGTACATACACACAGATACATGTGTTTTTAAGAACAAGAGTTGTCATTTATTATTGTACACTGCGCCCCCCCGCCACCAGGGTCTAGCAGAATGAATTGCACAGAGAAGGGACTAAATAAATGTTTAAAGGCAGTAAAAGAATTCCTTCTTATGGTTTAAGAGTTTAGTTTTCCTTTCTCTCTACTTTCTTTTTTCTTGTTTTTATCTGACAGCCTTGAAAGGTGGGCATTAAGAGACAAGATTGGGAGGGGAGGGATGGAGGGGGGGAGAGAGGGGGAGGGGGGGAAAGAAGGGGAGAGAGAGAGAGAGAGAGAAAGAAAGAAGGGAAGAAAGAGAAAACTGAGTTATTAGACCCACTAACTTGCAAAGGTCTAGGGAGTGTGAGAAGGCATATTCGCCACACAATTGGAATATCATCACTCAACCATCATCTAATTTCACGTTTAACTTTTTTAAACAAACCATAACAAATACTAAGTGTAGCTAATCATTCCCTGATTCCTTTGGAATCGTTGTAATAGCACTAATTACAATAAACACATTTGGAATTAATGTGCATGTCTTATGCATATATCAATTCCATTCTAATTTACCATTGATTAATGCCCATGAAAGGAACGTGTTTCTGATGTTAACACACAGCCCTGAAGTGAGACTCAAACACATACCGAGAAACCAGCCTCCTGTGGAGGGAGGAAAAGCACATTGATGACAGCAGGAAAACCAAAGCCTTTTTGGTCAGTGCTCAGTCTTTGCCCCATATTCAGGAATACGGGGTGCAACAGCAGCCAAATTCTGCATCCCCGGCATCAAAAATGATTGAAAAGAACACATGATCCCATTTTATCTTTAAAAACAGTGACGTAATACTATCTAAGCAACCCCAAAACAACAGGCATTTCCCAAAGGGAGCATTGTTGACGCTACTGCCTGATGGAAATGAGTTAATTTTGCAATTGACGCAGAGCAAAGAAGCCTTCCCTGATGGCTCGGTTCAGATACCCAGACTTTAACCTCACACCACTCACCGGATAAAATGGTGCCTTTCTGGTTTCTTCAGCCAAACTAGTCGTCCAAATTTCCTCATAATTGCATATAGACCTCTTGTCTCTGATCCACATTTAAATAATCAAACTCATAGTCTTATTACTCATCTCAAAATTATGCCACTGATCACAAAGAGGAGCAGTGATTGACTCAATGGATCAGTGCAAATCCATTCCTAGTACTGGCAGATGGACTCAAAACACATCCTAATAATGGGTCAGCAGCATTATCTTGATATATGAAAGGCAGTTTCATTATATAGTCCTAAGACAGTGTGCCAGTAAGGCAAAATGGGCTTAGTTTAACGGGTGCCCTTGAGGAGTTTGGCTTTTGTTTACCGTGAAAGTACTTTCACCTGTTAAATGCTAAGCTCCAGGCCCAAAGCCCTATCAGGTGTGAAACCTGTGTGGGAGTAGATTAAGGACTTAAAAGGGGCCAATTCGGGAACCAATGGGTCTCTGGACTCTAGTCTCTAGTCGTTGAGGCGGGGCTTGAGAATGCCAGAGGCTTGGCT
>CM053624.1:82531212-82547427 GCA_028646595.1 Phalanger gymnotis
TAATTTGTTGCTCTGGGCCCTGAATAAATTTTTTGATGCCTTCTGCTTGGAGAATTCTGTATACCCAATGATTTCGAACCATTCAGATATTTATATGATCCTTTTTGAGATCATAAATTCGGCCTTCCTACTACAGACACATGTACCACTTAAAATGGAAAGGAAAAAAAAGGAGGATGGTTTGTGTATCATTTATACTACAAAAATAAGCATTTCTCTAGGCAACTTATAAAATGTTTTGGACCCTCCTCCAGAGAAGTAAGATGGTTTCTTGATTCATCTCTCCCACCACAATGAGAAAAAAAAAACACCCATCTAAATACTGATAAGAGAATATAACATTATTACAATATGAAAAGGACATGCCAAAGAAGGAACGACCATTTAAGCGCATGTAATTCAACTCTCCCCCACCCATTTTACAGAAGAGGAAACTGAGACCCAAAAATAGCATTGCTAGCTAATATTGATACAGCAATTTAAGATTTGCAAAGAGATCTATGTACATTATATCATTTGATCTTCATGATAACCCTGTGGAATTGGTGCTATTACTAACCCTATTTTATATTTGAGGATTATGACACAGACAGAGGTTCATTGACTTGTCACACAGCTAGTTACTATCTAAAGCAGGATTTCAAGTCAGGGATTCTTGACTTCCAGCCCAACACCCTACTTGCTTTGCCGACTCTCAAGAACAATGACCACAGCAGGTTGTGAACAACTAAGCAGAGTGGCGGTGAGTCACAGCACAAGTCGACAATGATACAGAGAGACTAGAAAAGTATGGAACTCCACGATGAGGGGGGTACATTCAGTTCTGAGGCTGAGTCTCTGATTCAGGGCCAGCCAAAAGCCAGCAGCCATTTGAGGCTATTGGTCCCAAAAAGTTAAGTCCACCCGAAATGAGAAACGATGCAATCCGACTACAAACGGAACTCACCTTCAAAAGCAAAGGGGGAAAGGAAAAACAGAAATACATAGATTAGGTTTGCCCTGGGCTGCTAAGTCCTGCAGGGAGGGATAAATGGGAAGGTTCAGAGGGGAAGGAAGTGCCTTCTGAAAGGAAAATCCATTGGTCTACCTGATCAGAGGTAATGACTGGGACATGAGTTTAGGGAGGCATAGACCGGCCTGAATAATTAATCAGTCACCTAGACAGAGGGTTATACCCATTCTTCCAACAAATGAGGAAGCACAGTGTACTGAATATAGCTCTAAGAAAGGAAAAAGGATTTAGATTCTATTCCAGCTGTTATTAACTCCTTGTGTGACCTCGGATAACTTAGATCCTCTTTTTCTTTCTCTGTCTCTCTCTGTCTCTATCTCTCTCTGTCTTTGTCTCTCTGTTTCTCTGTGTCCCTCTGTGTCTCTCTGTCTCACACTCTGTCTCTCTCTGTGTCTCTTTGTCTGTCTCTGTGTCTATGTCCCTCTGTCTCTGTGTGTCTCTGTCTCTCTCTCATCTATAAAACTGAAGGGACTGGAAGGGTTTTTGTTTTGTTTATTTAACAGAATGTAGGAAATGAAATCAAAGGGACCCTGGCTCCACACCAAGCCCATCTTATGTACAATAATTTTTCCAAATGAAAGGCCCCATTGAAGAACTAATTTACCTCCCCCAAGAAATCTTGAACCTTCACAGACTGTCAGAGCTGGATGTGACCTTGGGGAATCTAGAATCATAGTAACATAGGATTTGAAGCTGAAAAGAGTATTAGGGCACATAAGGTGGACTATCTTATTCTTTCTCTATTCTATCTTTTCTGCCTCAGGAAATCTCCTTTTCTCTCTGGAATTCTCAAATTTGGGAATTCTTAAACTTGGAGGCAACTAGGTGGCACAGTAGATAGAGTACCAGGACTGAAGTCAGGAAGATCTGAGTTCAAATGCAGCTTCAGAGACTTCTTAGCTGTGTGACCCTGGGCAAGTCACTTAACCTCTTTTCTTCAGTTTCCTCATCTGTAAAATGGGCTGGAGAAGAAAACGGCAAAACACTCCAGTATCTTTGCCAAGAAAACCCCAAATGGGGTACGGAGAGTCAGACACAACTGAAAATATAATAATAACAATATTTACATAGCACTTTACAAATATATCATTTTGTCCTCCCAATAATCCTGGGAAATAGATGCTAATATCCTCATTTTATAGATGAAGAAACTGAGGCAGATTAAGTGACTAGTGCAGTGTCTAATAGCTATTAAGAATCTGAAGCTGGATTTGAACTTGAGTCTTCCTGACTCCAGGTCCAGCCCAGACCTACCCCCTATGCCACCTAGCTGTCTTTAAGGTCCCTCTGAAAGGAGGGATATAGAAAGACTATAATCAGGGAATCCTAGGTTATGGAGCTGAAAGGGATTTAGAGATCCTTGGACCACGGGATCAGAGTTTGGGGAACTGGAAAAGGCCTTAGACATTATCTGATCCAAATCAACTCAAAAGACACATAAGGAAACTGAGGCTTTGATTGGGTCAAATGATTTGCCTGAGGTCGTCCCAGGGACAGAGCTAGGACTCAGTCCTAGGCACTATGCCTCCTCGCTCCTGCTCTTCGGTTGCTGGCGTGCTACTCCAGCAGCTACAAGAAGGTCAGGATTCCGGCAATGGAGGCAGTGACTGCAGCAGCAGGTTTCATTCATGTCCTCTGCTGCTGTAATCTTTAAGCTCTGCCTGGGAAGGGAGATGAGGGCTTGTCTTTTACACTGGCAGTTTACAATGACCGGGGCTAGATTCCTTGTACCAGAGCCAGGCAAAGAATGGCTCCTGTCAAAGAAACGACAGCGTTGGGAAGCCCAGGCTCTGATTCCTCAGACTTGGGCTGGACCTGAAACAAACATGCAGAGTCAAAGAACTAAAAGTGCCCAGTTCATAATGAGCCCCCCGTTGCCCCTGCGGGTCAGCTCTCAACAGCCACCTGGAGCTCCCCGGATCCTCAAAAATAAATTTCAAACTATTTTCAGAAAATGCTGAGTGACTGGCATTAGAAGGTTCCACAATGCCTCCACCGGAGAGGCTCAGTCCCCCGCCAGCCGCATTCAGCAGCCAGGACCCTCACATGAATTACAAACGGTGGGGGGCAGTCCCCTTTTGAGAGCCCTTCACTTTCCTGGCATTCTTTGCCAGCTTTCAAATTTGTCTTTCCTTGACTTAGTAGAAAGAATGCTTCAATGAAAGACTTTATAGAGTTGATTGGTTTTGTTTTCAAAAGGAAAAAAAATTGGGGTGAGGAACAAGGGCAAAGCTTAGGTTACTGGGATTTATATCCTAGCCAAGTTAGGTCTGAGTCTGGTCTAGGTTGACAAGGTATGGGGAAAAAATAGGAAACGTAGACTTACAAGCATGTTACAATTCTTTAAGCAAGCTCAGAGGTGCCACGGTGGAGTGGATGAAAATTGCCCTGGGCTGGGCATCAGGAAACCTGGTCTCTTTCAGGTTTTATCATGTCCTATGTGCCAGGCACTGTGCTAAGCAGTGAGAACACAAAACAAAATGAAAGACAGTCCCTGCCCTCAAGGAACAAAGAGCCCTGAATTGAGAATCTAGATGTGGGTTTGAATTCTAGCTCTGCCATTTCCTATCTGGGTGATCTGGAACAATTCACTTCCATTTTGGCGCCTAAGTTCCCTCACCTATCAAAAAATGCTGACTTACATATATTCTAGGGCATTAAGGTTTACAAAATGTTTTTCTCACAATAACTCCATTAAGGCAGGTAAGACAAATATTATACCCATTTTTCAGATGAGAAAACTGAGGTTCAGAGAGGTTGAGATTCAAACTCAGGTCTGAATCACAACTCTCTCCCAACTCTCCTTACCCTGCATCGAATGCTTCCTGGCAAAAATGAAGGCATTGGACTGGCTGCTCTTTAGTGCCTTTCAGCTCTAAAATCCTACGTTGGGCAAATTACTTCCCCTCTCTGGGTCTTTTTCCTTAACTACAAAAATCTCAGAACTGGTGTCAAACTAAAATAGAACTAGATCTTTGTGGGCTTCATGTTGATTTAGAAAACCACAAATTAAGATTATCTATGTTGTAGTTTTATTTATTTTGTTAAACATCTCCCACTTACATTTGAATCTGGTTCTAGCACTCTGGAGTTTTGCAATCAGCTTGTCTGCCTGTGAGTTTGACACTTCTGGTCTAGATCATCTCTATAGTGCCTTTCAGCAATTTCATTCTTTGATTCTAAGACTCTTCATCACTTCCTCTTCAGCACCGAGCCCAGATAGTGGAGGAGATGGGGGCATGAGATGTAAAAGGGAGTCCTATGGGGGAAATTATACCAATTTACATCCACCTACCCAAAAGCTGTTAGGCTTGACCTCTGGTAGGGTGGGGAAGGAACTGGTATGCACCAATTCAAAGATGATTAATAGATTTCAGCCTCAGCCCCAGTTGCTACAGGCTCATTAAAGCTCAGAAGAGATAAGAAAGGTGCTCAGAACACTTACAGATTCCCAACATCAAGACAGGGAGGAAGGGTTCAAAGAGCCACACCAGAAACACAACAATCAGTGGGAGTCCTGGCACAGAGGTTAAAAAGGAAAACATGGTTTGAGTTGAGAAGAAAGAGGTCAAAATACAAGCAAGATACATACAGAGTCAAAAGAACAACAGAAAGAGTGGCACCCAGTGCTTTGGTTAGTGAGGACTGGCTTCACATAAAAGGGAAGCTCAAGACGATGAAATGTTATGGAGGCATAATACTATCTACCTCCTCTTTCCCCTGAAAGACAGTGAAGTTATGGGCTGGGACACTCAAGGCTTTTATGAGATTGCCAGTTTATAAATGTCACACTCCCATTTAACACAGGATCCAGAGGGTTTTGTTCAAGTATGAAACAGTGCACAACACAGTCCAAATTAACAATAAGGTTCCCATCTCTTGGCCTAGGTCCATGTTCAATGGACTACCTTAGCCCTAAGACAGATCATCTTTACATCAACATAATCAATTTAATTCAAGAAGCATTCATTAAATATCAACTTCACGCCTGACAGTGGAGATACAAAGAAAAGTATGAAATAGTTCCTTCTCTCAAGGAGCTTTTTATTGTCGTTTATTGTTTTCCAGTTGTTTTCAGTCATGTCCGACTTTTCATGACCCTATTGAGGGTTTTCTTGGTAAAGATACTGAAGTGGTTTTGCCATTTTCTTCTCCGGCTCATTTTACAGATGAAGGAACTGAGGCAAACAGGGTTTAAGTGACTTGCCCAGGGTCACACAGCTAGTAAATGTCTGAAGCCAGACTCAGACCCAGGTCTTCCAGACTTTAGGCCTGGCGTTCTAACCCCTGTACCACTTAACTGTCCCAAGGAGTTTGTCTTCTATTAATCTGTTCCCTGGGATGCATTTGAACACCAATCTGGAAATCAAAAGACCTAGAGTGCCTGCTCTTTTGGGACAGTGTGAAGTAGAAAAAAATCACCGAAACCGGAACTGTCCAACTTGTCCCCTGAGGAGCAATAAAAGCCTCCCACAAGACTCACCAGGGCTGCCCAACTAGATTAAAGTATAATTGGAATATGTTTCATAAAATAGAACTATGATACAGCATAATGTTAATTTGTGATTTTCTAATATGCTTCCCCGTTTCAACTATTTTTTTAGCTTGATACCACTAATCTGAATGCTTCTCAGTTTATCTGCAAAATGAGAATAAGAATGCCTCTAACCTCCCACTTCACAGGCATGTGAGATTTGGAACACAAAAACATTTTGTGCCATAAAAGACTGTACAAGGGTTTATGGTAACTATTTAATAAACATTTGTTTCATGAATGAATGATTCTTTTGCTGTTGGTTTGTGAGAACAAATCCCTATCAATTTAGGGGGACAAAATTCATCAATGGTGAATTTTGTAATCAGTAGACATGCTACAGTAAGGCTCAACTGTCTGTGCTTAGACCCCTGGGCCCCTCTGCTTCCATATAAGTGGGCTTAGGCAGACAATGGGGACAGGAATCTTGCCTGTAGGGGGGACTCCTCCCCTGTGCCTGCTCTCCCTTCCACAACCACCCACTTCCCAAAGCCGTCTGGAAGGCAGCTATTGTGTCCAGCTCCTCGTATTCTGACCAAACAAGAAGGGTTTGGCTGAGTGCCACACTCAAAGAGACACAGCTGAAAGGCCCTGTCCAGATGCCAAAGCATTATTATGACAACCACTTCCCACCCCAGCTGGATGGTAGGGTTGGGTTTTTCCAAGGGCTGGGGAGGGGCTTTCTCCTCCACAATATACACATTCAAGAGCAGGATAACAGACTGTACCAGCCAACCTCAATGGCTTTGGAGGTTTACAAAAGCTAAATAAAGAACCTGAGAAAACCAGATGTCATCTTTCTAAGAGATCTCCACTACCCTGGGTCATGCCAATGCATAACTGCCAACAGAAATAGCTGGCAGTTATCAAGTGTCCCTCTTCTCCCACTATAAACCCCCAAGTTCACTGGGGTCCAGGCTTAGTTAGCCTATAAATACAAATGTTGGCTTTAGAGAAAATCATGTCCAGGATCATTAAGGAGTCTTAATACCATCACTCTATGCCCTGCCCCTGCCTGTATGTATGTGTCTCTGTGTCCAGAATGTCTCCAAATTAGGATTCAGGCTGGGTCTTGAATTCTCAAATAATTCTGTCAGGATCAAACTCCCACAGATGACTGCACCTTGCCATCACCATAAATGTGCCTGTCCCCTATATTTGTCCTTCATGGCAGATCCTTTTTATTTCTTATCTTCTTTGACTCTATTGAAATATCTTAGTGAATAAGGCTGAAAGGGCAAGGCTGGTGAGTCAGATACCTGGGTTTTAGTCCTAGTCCGGTCACTTACTACCTATATGACTATGGACAAATCTATTGGACACTCCGGATCTTAGTTTCTTCATCTGTAAGATTATGACTTTGGATTAGATGAGTTTTAATGTCCCTTCCAGCTCTAAATATTTTGTGATCATTCAAGAAAAAAATTCTGTAATATTCTGTAAATTCTGTAAAATTCTGTAAAACTGAGTACTTTCTATGTGCCCATCTCCATATCAGAAGGAAAAGACGTGGTACCAGCCCTTTGGAAGCCAGAGTTCATTTATTCAACAATCACTGATTATTGAGGACTGCACAAAACCTTATGCTAAATATGGTGCATTTTCAGTCAGGAAAACAAGACTAACATATATGGAGTTACCTGAATAAGTCACGTTCCTTTTCTGGGCCTCAATTTCTTCATAAATGGATAGGGCTAGATGTTCTCTAAGGTCCCTCCTACTTTAACAATAAAAAGTCACATTTATATATGGTTTTATGATTACAAAGTGCTTAACATAATATCCCATTTGACCTATGCTCTGAATCTAATTAGAGGATAATTAAGGGTGATACCATTTGGTCCTGACTAGAAGCATAATAGGTGTTCAGAGAATGGAGTGATCAGTAATGAGGTAAAGTAGCCAAGGAAGACGTCCTGGAGGAAGTAGGACCTTTCCTGGACCTTGAAGAATCCGTAGACTGTGGATAAGAGACAGAAAGGGAAGGAGGGAGGGCATTCCAAGAGGGGGCAACCACATTGAACAAGGCCCTGTGGCCACTCCACAGAGAGTGATCGGCACGGTCTGAGTGCAGTAACAAGATGGGAGGCTAGCAGGTCAAAAACTGAGGGTCCATGCAGAGAAGGAAGAAAGAGAGGCCTAGAAGCATTGAGAAGAAACCTTGAGCAGGGGAGGAAGGGGATAGGGAGCAACTTGCTCTGCCATAACATAACTCCTAGGACTGGAGATGATTTAGCCTTTGGGCCCTGTACCTCCCCCCATAAAGAACATGACTCAGAGAAGTAAATGAAGATCCAAAGGACTGAGAACTCATCAATTTTAGTCACCGCCTCTGGCACATGTCCCACAAAACTCTTTGAAAAGGTCGCCATGGTGTTCCCAAGAACCATTTATTAAGCACAGTCACAGGGGAAAAACAGCCAACAGGCAGACACAGCCCTGGAAAACAGAATGCCATTTCTCAAAGGACATCCCTGCAAATATAGTCAAGTCCTAGCTGACTGGTCTATAATTAAAAAAAGTTCATATTAATATTGAGTCTTGAGATTATAAGGCTCTTCTTTCATGATTTTGTCATGTAGGTAAGTGAAAGCATTATTAACCCAATTTTACAAATGGGAAACTGAAGCTCAAAGAGGCTATGAATAGTCCAAAGTCACACAATTTCTCCATGGCAGAAGCAACTGTGGTTTACCAGCAAAACACTGGATCTGGAGTCAGAGAATATAGGTTTGGAGCTGTTCTCTACTGCCTGCGTGCCTTTAGGCTAGTCATGTCTTGGCCCAAGCTTCCTCTTTGAAGTCACTTCAACCCAAGGCATCATGTTAAGCAGGGAGCACAAGCAATGAAAACAAAAATGGTGGAGACTAGATCATCTTTAAGGACCTTCAAGCTCTAGAATCTGTGAGAAGGGAGCCTGGAATAGTAAAAGTCAGTTGGTTTGGGGTTTTGTTGTTGTTTTGTTTTTCATTTTTTAATTTAAAGGTTTTAAGAAATTGGACTTTTGGGAATAAAAGGTTTCTGAACCCAAAAAATAATTTTGAGGAGGATTTTTTAAATTTCCAGACTGGCTATGGAAAAATGTGGACCTATTCTAATCACCCACATTTTGTACGTGGTGAACAGTGAGATAATTCTCCCAATATAATTAATAACAGAGAAAGGATTAGAACTGAGCTCCTAGTCCACCATGCTTCTTCTATACCACACTGGGCACATGCATGGCCCACACTATTGGTAAGTCCACAAATTTAACTATGACTGACTCTCCTCTGAAAGGCATATTAATATAAAAAGCAATTTAATAAACATTTTTTCTGCTCCCTTGATCAATTCAATGTGCAACAATTTGTGAGACAGCTCGAAGGGAGACATTCTAGTGTCTCAGATAGAATGAACGCTGTAGAGCTAAGGTCTAGTCTCGGTTTTATCACCAACTCAGTGTTTAATATATCTGTGCCCTCTGCTCCAAGAGGTCAGAAGTGGAAGGGGTTGCTTCCTCCTGGAGTATATCGGAAGACTTCACAAAGGAATGTGATTTTATCTGGATCTTAAAATATGGCCAAGGTTGCAGTAAGTGGTGATGTTAGGTGTGGCTTTGCAGGCAAGGGAAGCAGCATGATCTAAGGAGGGATGATGGAAAGGCAGAAGATGCATTCAGGCAAATAGCAATTGGTCCTGATTGGGTGGGAGTTGAGGGTTTGTGTAAGGAAATATAAGGTTGGAAATATAGATTACAACAATTGACGGAAGGCTTTGAATGCCCATCTGGATTTGACCTTTTTGGGGTGGGGAGGGAGAAGAGTAGATGATGGGGATTCACTGGAAGCTCTTCAGAAAAATGTAACATGATTAGAGCTATTCATAAAAGAGATAATTCTGGGATAAATTCTGCAGGATAAATTTGAGACTAAGAGGTGATAAGAACCATCTGGTGGACATAAGGAAGGGGGTATTGCATTGACTTGAGGAGTAACCTGTGTGTTGGGTTGAACAAGTTTAATTTCTGAGATTGTCAAAAATTGTGAGAGAGTTGTATTTGTGTTTCCTTCTTTGTCTCTTGAAGTTTAGCTACCTAAGTGATTTTCAAAGAACTATGAAGCGCCATGGGACAGAGGATGGCAAGTCAGCATTGGAGTCAGAAGGACCTGAGTTAATGTCGCTTCTCTGACACTCATTGGCCATGTGACCCTGGGCCAGTTACTTAACCTGGAAATGTTTTGGGCACCTCTCTCAGACAAGAAATTGCCCAACCACTGCTAGATCTGCATTAGTAAGAGCGAGTTTCCTCACCCAGAATTCTCTATACCAGGGAAATCATGTTTTGGGACCAAAACGTTTTAGCTTCTCTGGCTGACTGCAAGTCTGGGATTATAGAATAAATAGGCCAATGGGCTTAATCTCTCATCCAAGTGGGAGAATTCCAAAATCAGCCTGGGGCATTCTGAGATAGAAGGTACTATTCTCCTCTGGGGTCCACAAAGTGACTAGATACTCTGGCTGAGATGTCATTGAGATGGGCATATTAAGGATAAAGAAATTTTTAGCTAAAGATTGGATTGAAATGTTTGGTTTGCCTTTCTGTGACAGTTGTGATGGGCTTTAAAATGCCAAAAAGAAGAGTTTATATTTGATTTAGCACTTATCAAAGTTGCTAGCACATAGTAGGCAGTTAGAAATACTTACTGACTGACTGATTTGACCTTAGAGCAGACACTAGTAGACACTGAGTCTTTCTCTTTTTTCATCTGGCTATGCTTTTTTTCCCTTTACCCTTGCAAATTAGATCCAAGTCTGTGAAAATCATGGCATGGTAGATAGAGGGTTGGCTTTGGAGTCTAGAAGACTTGGCTACCTTTGACATATACTACCAGGGGCAATCACTGAACCTCTCAGGACCCCCAGGCAACTCCCTAAGATTGTGATGGCAGGCCAACTGATGAGTCCATCAGTGGAGCATATTTCCAAGCTTAAGGTTCTATACTAACTAACTGATAAATAAACAAGCACTTACTAAGCACCTACTAGAAATGCTAGGCACTGAACTGGGTGTTGGGAATACATTTGAAATATAAAACAAAGTCTGCTCTCAAGGAGCTTGTATTCTTCCCAATGAGACAACACCTACACTTATAAGTATATAAGAAGCATATACAAAGTAATAGAGGGACTCACAGCTGAGCTAGGGAGAAGTGAGGAGTGAGTGCATTCCCAGCATGGGAAATAGCCTGTGCAAAGTCACAGAGATGAAAGATATTAAGTCTTATGGAGGAATAGGCTCCTGTGTAAGGCCAATGTGTGAAGACGACTAACCAAAAATAAATCCGAAAAGATGGGCTGGAGCCAGGTCGTGACAAACCTTAAAGTGCCAAAAAGAAGAGTTTCTATTTGATCCAGCAATTATCAAAGTGCCTGGCACATAGTAGGCACTTAAAAATACTTATTGACTGACTTACTGACTGATTTGATCTTAGAGTTAATAGGGAATTGCTGGGATACATTGAGCAAGGAATAACACAGTGCAGGCTTCTGCTTTAGGAAAATCACTTTATAATTAAGCCCAGGAAGTATGTTCTTGTTGTATGGAATGTGTAGACAAAAAAAATTAAAAGGGAAAGAAGAGAGGACATGCTTTATCCAGACACTTATTTAGGCAAGCAATGGTAAAAGGAACAGAATATTCGGGCAGGGGATCTCTGAATCCCTGTAGCTAAGCTGTCTCAGGCTCAGGCTGTGAGACACCTTTAGCTAGGGTTCAGTGATCTGGGTGGCTTAGAAACTAATGAAACATCAAAGCCCTGAGGCTAAATGTACAGACTCCTCCTGGATCCACTCCAAGTAGAAGGGATAGCACTTCTAAGAAACTTATCTGAGGCAGATTATATTTCAATTAATCAATGAATAAGAATTCATTAAGTGCCTACTGTGTGTCAAGCTCTATACTAAGTGCTGGGGATCCAAAGACAAAAATGAAACAGTACCTATCCTCAATTAGCTCATATTCTGCCAGTAAAAAAAAAAAACGAGAGTGGGGGGAGGGAGGAAGAAAGAGAGAAAGGAAGGGAGAGAGGTGGGGAGAGAGAAAAAAGGATGGAGGGAGGGAGGGAGAGAGAGAGGGGGAGAGAGAGAGAAGGAGGGAAAGAGAGAGAGAGGGAGGGAGGGAGAGAGAGGGAGAGAGAGAGAGAGAGAGAGAGAGAGAGAGAGAGAGAGAGAGAGAGAGAGAGAGAGAGAGAGAGAGAGAGAGAGAGAATGAGAATAAATATAAGGTAGTTTAGGAGGGAAGGAACACTATCATTTGGGGGAAGGGGTAGGTAGAAGATCAGGAAAGATTCCATGTAGAAGGTGGTACTTGACCTCTAGCCCAGGGTGAGTTCTATCACAAAGACTGTTGTAAGAGTTAAGTGAAAATGGTGATATAATCTATAGATTGAGAAGCTAGAGCCTTTGATCTTTGGCTTCTCCATCAAACTCTTGCTAACTCCTCTCCCAATCACTCTCACCCAAATGACCAACATGGCTTTCTACTCTGCAACCACAAGCACAGACTATTCAACTCCTTTTGTCTCTTATAGCTCAGAAGCTGGTTCACTTGGTTGAGGCTGAAACTCTTTGGAGAGCAAGGGCGTTGGGAGTCACGAAGCATCAATAGCCAGGAGTACGTCTTAAATGGCAGTATTGGCAAAGGCAGCATCTCTGCTTTCCTAAAGGAGGTGACTGTCTCAGCCCAGGTTGATGACATAATAAAGCTGGTTCTTGGAATTCTGAGCCACTAATCACACACAGGGTAAAGTAAATTTGCTTTCTGACAGCATTAATTGCCAGACTTGTTTATTTTAATGACCTCTTCAAGCACAATTCTCATCTGGCTGATTAACTTTCCAACATGCTCCTAAACAAAGAGAAATCAGTCATTCTTCAGAAGTTGACTTTTCCCCTCCTGGGCAACTCATGATCAGAAGCCAGTAGAGATCTGTTCATCTTCCCCACCTCCACCCCCACCATCTCCATGCCTTGAAAATATTAACAAGAATCCATTATCATATGGAACACTCACATTTACAAAGTTCTTTCCTCCTAGCTCCTTGATGATATAGGCAGTACAAGTATGGTTATACCCATTTTCCACTATCACTCAGTCAATAACAATAAAAAAAACATTGACACTTACATAATATTTTTTGTTGGATCATTGGCATTTGATTTTTATAACACTTTATTGACAAAGTATTTTCTTTCATCTAATCATCCCAACATCTCTGTGAGGTAATCACTGCAGGCATTATCATCCCGATCATTGCAGACAGAACACTGAGACTCACAGACATTAAATGACTCCCCTATGGTGGCACAATTAGTAAATGTCAGAGCCAGAGCTTGAACCTAGGTTTCCAGTTGACATGTGTCATGGTGAGAAGATCACTGGACCAGAAGTCGGAAGACCTAGGTTTCAATCCTGGTTCTGCTGTAGGCCAGCTGGTTCCTTAAAAAATCCCTTCAGCTGACTGGGCCTCAGTTTCTTCATCTGTAGAATGAAAGCTTTATCTCTAAATTAAAGTTGATCTCTAAAGTCCCTTCAGGGGATTCTGTGATTCTAGGGAGAAGGAAAGACAATGAAGATAGACAGCCCTCCCTAGTAAAATGGAGTTGCACCTGGAGAAGTGGCAGCCTAAACCCCAGATACTCTGGCCCTGTTGGGATCTCGACCTCTGATCAGAGAAGAAGAGGGATGGTAATTAGGCCTGGGAGAGCAGAAAGACCCCCAACCACCAGGGACTCATCATAGGTTCTACATGGAGGGCTTTCTGGATGTAGGCACCCTAGAGCCAAGTCATTTCTCCACATTGTTATCATTCTAGATATGAGATATGGATATACAGACAGTGTCATCTCTATAGACACCAGGTAAAAGTAAATCAAGGCAAAGATTTGTATTAGCACTTAGCACAGTACCTGGCACACAGTAGGTGATTAATAAATGTTTACTGATTATCAGGGATGGTTGATTAGGAAAGGCTTTTTTGGAAAGGTGAATCTCAGGCTTTGAAGGAAATTGGGTGGGGGGAATGAATTGATGAGAAAAGAGGGAGGACATCACAGGCAAAATGCCTTTTCCTTACAAGGAATTCAGAATTCCCTGAGTCCTCAAAAATCTAGATAACATTTTGCCATCAGGAAAAAAAAAAAACACCTCATTGTCTACCTGCCTACTGATTTATGTCATTTCCTGGGCTTGCACCAGTCCCTTTTAGCCTATCATACCCATCAAGTTAACCCTCCCCCTTGAGTAATAAATCTGGGCATCTCGGATTTAATTTATAGCCTTTGCTGCCATCCCCATGCCCAACATCTTATTTCAGGAGTTTATGACTCTGAAGTTTCTTACTCCCTGATCATGCTATCTATTCCGCCTGTCAAGATGGAAGCATTTTTCAGGTATCAGATTTGTCAGCCTATGATTATCCTTCTAAAAATTTCTTTAGAGTCACCTCTAAAGCTCTTCTTCAGTAACAAATTCCAACAACCTGGGGCTTCTATGCAATTTAGATTCCTTCAGACTTCCTGACCTTACCTGACCTGCCCTGCCCTCTTTTTCCACTGTTGAAATTAGTTCCTTTTGATCTCCTAGCCAATCCAGAAAACAGAATATTCTATGTGGTTCCTCTAAAGGACATACTAATGGTCCTAGGACCATGGTGCTGCTCTTGAGTTTTGTATATGAATGGGGTATAGAAGAAATCTAGGGTCTCAAAAGAAACAATGAACCAATCAGAGTGCATCAGGCATGGAAAGGCCTGAGCTCATAAATACCATACAGAGAAAGAAAGCTTTTAAGGCAAGACCAAATATGAAGAAAACAATGTTTTGGGTCAGAAAAAGGAACAAGGGGAAAGAAAGTTTATATAAACAGAAAGCTATCTATCTGCTTTCCCCTTCCATTTCCACCAGAGATACTACCTTACATCTTTATCTATTGGTAAACTCTGCTATCCTAAAGCCTGAAAGAAGTGGAGAAAACATTAATTACAATAAAAAAACCTTAGTTCAGTCCAGTTGAACCATCCTATAAGAAAGGCTCTACATTTCCTGAAGATTACCACTTGAGGATCCTTCAGGACCTGTGATTTTAGTTCAAGGTTAAAGCACCACCAGATTTATGCTAGAATTATTTGTACTTCTTTGCTGGATGAATGAAGACCAATTCTTTGAATGCCAAATACAAGATATCATGCTTAGTAGTAATTAGCTTTTATTGATGGGCACATTTCTAAAGCTATGGACTGACTACATTCTCATCTGATGGTTCAGATCCACTTACCAGAGAAGGCGCAGAAAAATTTACAATTGAGTACCAAACTAGGAGTCAAGAGATCTGGGTTTTAATCTCATTTCTGCCACTGAGTCACTGAAATTAAAGGTTTAGAGATGGATAAATCTCTATCACATTTCTCAAAAGCCTAGGCACATAGCAAGACTCATTAAAAACTGAACTGAATTTCTCTAAGAAATTACGTCCTATTTCCCAACAGCATTAACTTCCTATGCCATTGAAAAGTTCTATCTTTCTCCAACAGTGACTTTAGGGAGTTATTTCCTCTATCTAGGCTTCAGTCTCCTAAGAGAGGATGGATTACATGATCAAAAGTCCTTTCTAGTTTTAATACCCTGATCCTAAAAGTGAAGAATTCTGGTACAATCTAACCTGAATCTTCCGCAAGTAGAAAGAAGCTTCCAGATCCAGAAGAGCTATATGTAGGGGTGGCAGGGTGCATGTGTGTGTGTATGTGTGTGTGTGTGTATGTGTGTGTGCATGTGCATTATTAGTTCATGTATATTGATAGAAGGAGGGAGGAGGGAATAGAAAGGAACATATTTGAAATGTTTTCATTTAGCCACTAAATTATCCAATTTCACTCAGGGTTGGCTTTGTGAAGGAGCTAAGGCCAGCTTAGTAGAAACTCTTTAAATAGACTAATTAAAGACTATGTCAAAGAATCTGAAGAGAAGGGAACAGAGAAGCCCAGCATCTCTGGGAATCAAACTCTACAATCAAGAAAGTAGATGAAGAACTCAGACCTAAAAGATCATCACCAAATGGAATACTGAAAAGAGGAGAAATAGGCCAATAAATGAAGTGTGTGTGGAATAACACTATTACAACCTATGTTTCTATTATACTTTACATGTGAATAATGTTATTTTGCATTGTGTATTCACAACAACCCTATGAGCTACATATTATGATTCTCATTTTATGTAAAAGATACTGAAATTCAGATATATCAAGTAACTTGCCTACCATCACACAAATACAAAGTGATGAAATTGGGGTTTGAACCCAATCTCTAGGAAAGAACACTCAAAGTATAGCATTCTTTCCATTATATCACATGATGTTTCTATCCAGAGTTCAAGTATCTTCTCACTCTAGCACATCCCCCAACTAAGCTGTCAAATTTATCTTTAAGCACAGATCTATGCCACACATGCACACTCCCATATTCACCCATTTGATAAACTCCAGTGGTTTTCTAGCACTTGCAGGATCAAATATAAAATCCTCTATTTAGCATTCAAAGCCATTCAAAACCTGGCCCTCTCCTACCTTTTCAAACTTTTTACACCTTGTTTCCTCCACACATTCTGTAATCCTGTGCCTGGTCTCCTTATT
>CM053624.1:82547927-82588888 GCA_028646595.1 Phalanger gymnotis
GACTGGGGAACAGGGCAACCAGAGTGTACACCATCTTGGAGTGGGGGGGGAGGAAATGGGGAGAAAATTTGTAATTCAAACACCTGTGAAAATCAACGCTGAAAACCAAACATATTAAAAATAAATTTAAAAAAAGAAAGAAAAAAATTAATTAATAAACAAATTTAGAAAGGCAAAAATCTTAAATAATTTTACAGCTCATAATACAATAATATGATGATTAATAAAGTAAATCCTAATTTTAAAAATGCAGCCCTAAATAATGAATAAAAATAATATCCTCAATAATGAAAAAAAGCACTGCCCTTCTTAGTATCCCTCCACTCATTCTCTCTCCAAAGTATTGGTCAAAAGCTCTCTCTATGGCACTGCTATCCCTAAGCAACCTCACTAATGCCACCCTAACCTTTAAGTTGCAACCTCACATTCTTTTGCCTACACTTCTTCTGGGACAAGGTTAAATCATCTGCAAAAAATATGGGCACACATAAGGAAGAAGGTGCTTAATGCAGTAGCCCATTCCAGCTGCAGCTCCATATGCTTCTGAAAAATCAGATTAATTAAGGAGTTTTACACACAGAATTTTAAAAAAATAAGGTCTCTGTTAGAACGCCTCTCTATCTGCTCTGGGCCCTGGAATTCTACAGAGTTCAATGCCAAAGGGAAGAAAATGGTAATTAATAAGAGGATTAAGGTCTGGGGAGTGAGTAAGGAGAAATCCATATTCATCAGCCAAACAATATCTGTGTAGACCTGCAGCTTCTGGGGCCAGGTGGCAAGGCCTTCAGAAAGTTGTGGACCACATTCACTACAGAGAGTCTACTTTTCCCAGAAGTCTCATTTTACATAGGGTAGGTGTGATTTTATCTCCTTAATGGCTGTTATTCAGTCCTTTCAATTGTGTCCAACTCTTCATGACCCCATCTAGGGTTTTCTTGGCAAGGGTACTATAGTGGTTTGCTGTTTCCTTCTCCAGATCATTTTATAGATGAGGAAACTGAGGCAAACAAGGTCATGTGACTTGCCCAGCGTCACATAACTAGTAAGTATCTGATGCTGGATTTGAACTCGAGAAGTCTTTCTGACTCCAGGCCCTGCACTCTATCCACTGCACCAACCTAACTTAACTGCCCATTCTTGATAACTGGCATGCTTTACTTGTAGACAGAGTAGGTCGTGTTGTAAATTACATGGAGTTGTACGAATGAGCCTCAGAACCTCGGAAATTCTACCAGGACCAATTCTGACCTTAAGCCTTTGTTCCATTCCAATGCACAGGGAACTAGTCATGGTACAGGATCAAGAACACAAAAAGACATATGGGATGGGAATTCAAAACAAAACAATGATATCGGATTTATCTTCCCTGTCCCTATGGCTAAGTGCGGGAAGGACTCGGTACAATTTCCTACATCATCTGGCCCCACGGTCCTCTTAGCAAGGTGGCACAGTAGATAAAGAAAAAGGATTTGAAGTCAGAAAGACCCAAGTTTGAATCCTGCCTCAGACACTAGCTGTGTGACCCTAGACAAGTCATTTAATGCCTCTTAGACTCAGTTTCCTCATTTGTCAAATAGCGATCATTGTGGTGATTGTCAAATGACATAACATATGTAAAGCACTTTGCAAACCTTAAAGCGCTATGTAAATGCTCATGCTCATTTTGTAGATAATTGTTATTCTCGTTCAGTTGTATTTTGTTGTGTCCGGTTCTTCACGACCCGATTTGGAGTTTTCTCAGCAAAGGTACTGGAGTGGCTTACCTTTTCCTTCCCCAGCTCATTTTACAGATGAGAAACTGAGGGAAACAAGGTTAAGTGACTCGGCCAGGATCCCACAGCTACTAAGTGTCTGAGGCCAGATTTGAACTCAGCAAGAGTCTTTCTGACTCCATGCCCAGCGCTCTATCCACTTCACCATCTAGCTGTCCCTTATATTTGAAAGATAAGGAAAAGTCCAAAGGGGGAAGTTGCTTTCCCAAATTCATACGGCTAGTTAATGTCTGAACTAGGACCAGAACTCAGGTCTCCTGACCCCCAGTCTGACACTCCACCATACTTGGCTCTTTCACCTCCCACTTGTCCAGGGCAAGAAGCAACCAAACTCATGAAGCTTATCTCTTCCCTGCCCTTAAATGTACCCATAGTTTTGCCCACATTGTTCCTCCCATCTCCTCCCCTTCCACCGATCCAGAACCTATACATTCTCCCCAAATCCACTCTCAACTCTTCAAACGGGGTCCCCCCAAGCCAACCACCCTAATATCCCTTAGCAACCCTTTCCTTCTCAGCGTCCCAAGAGCACTCACTGCCTGTACTACGTTTTTTGGCACTTGCCACATAGGGGAAGTAGCATCATGGTGAATTGGAAAGAGTACTGGATTTGGAGTCAGAAGACCTGAGTCTGAAACCAGATTCTGATACTAACTAGCCACATGACCTTGGGCAAGTTACAATTCCCTGAGCCTCAACATCATCTGTGCAATAGAGACAATAATACTTGAGCCACAAATAGGGACAATAATGCTAGAACCACAAAGCATTGTCAAGGAGAAAGTGAGTCGTTATAATTAACTTTCTGAGTTCCTAGAGGGCTGAAAGCATTGCCTTCTGGGGGGGGGGGACCCAAGGTTCTGTCCCATTCCCTCTTTTCTCTCTACATTCACTGGCTTCCATGAAGTCAACCATCATCTCTACATAGATGACTCCCAGATCTAAATATCTAGGCTGGGTCCCTTTCTGTGTCTTGTACTTCTTTTATATACCCCCTCTGTATGAACAATATGGGATGTGGAGGAGTTGAATTTGGATTCAGAAAGACTCGAGTTCAAATCCTGCCGCTAATATTTATTAGCTGAGTAACCATGTCCAAATCCTGTAATCTCTTTGAGTTTCAGGTTCTTCATCTAGAAATGGGGATAATAGCAGTACTCCTCTTACAAGTTTGTTGTGAGGACCAAATGAAACATGCATGGGTAAAGTCATCTGTCAACCTCAAAAGGCTACATATACATGGTTTCTCAAGTCTTAGGGTCAGTTTTAAGCTCTTTTAAGGTATTAGAGTGTAAACCTGCACCAAGACTTTGGGGACACCCTGTATAACATGATCTATCGTCGTATTATTTTAAATGCTTGGATGAACTTGGCAAGGCGGGTGTTTAGTTTTTCTCTCAATATACCCGAAAGTCTCAACTAGAACTTCGAGTCAATCAGACTCCAAAGTCACACATAAAGGAGATTTCTCCTGTTCTTTTGTGTTATTTTATCCTAAAGCAGCAAGCTAAAAATAAAGTACTATGCTTGTCAAACCACCCAAGTCCCAGAGAGATAGGTAATAGATTAGATTCCCTGATACACCACTTGCACCCTCCAAGAATTTCCTCGTAATCAGTGGAGTTCCTATTTTTTTTCCCTCCAGCTGGCTGCTGACAACATTTTCAGAATGAGTCCTCCCACACTTATTTTTACCCTCCACTAACTGGCTTATTGTTAAATCTCCCTAGACCTAGAGCTAGAGAAGTGATCTAGCTGAAAATCATCCTCATTTCACAAGTGATCACTTGAGAGAAAGCACCTCTGTTTTATACCTTTATGACACTCAGTTTTCATTTCCTACCCTTCTAACCCTCCAAGCCCCAACCCTAATCGAATCAGCTCAGTATAATTGTTCAATCTATCCAATGAATAGGCTGAACTCCAATTAATCTTCCCTATCAGAGGCACAGAGTCAGGGGTTTTCCTTGTTTGAAAGCACCCAGGAAACCTCAGTCATGGGCATTCCATTACCTTTGACTTCTATCAGTGTCGTGGGGACTCCACCAGGGTTTTCCTGAGGCTCAAAAGGGACAATGTACATAAGACACTTTGCAAATCTGTAAAGCACGACATAGATGCCAGCTTATCATTGTTATTTACCATTATATTAATTAGCCTTAGTCATAGGGCAGTTAAGTGGCACAGTGATAAAGTGCCCAGCCTGAAGTCAGGAAGTTTCTTACTGAGTTCAAATCTGGTCTCAGACACTTATTAGCTGTGTGACCCTTGGCAAATCACTTAACCCTGTTTGCCTCAGTTTCCTTATCTGTAAAATGAGCTGGGGAAGGAAATGGCAAACCACTCCAGCATCTTTGCCACAAAAACCCCAAATGGGGTTACAAAGAATGGGAAACAACACAGTCATCAGGCCTCCAGTTTGGTGATGGATTCATTTCTTCAGCCTTCTGCACTCCTATTGAACTCAAGCAATGTTTATAGAGCAATCCAGGAGTGTGCTGGTAAATGTTTAAGAGCCAGCCTGCAAGGGAGTAGGAGGCATAGATGCACATACTCTTAAGTTTAATCAGGGTTATCAATATTTTCTCAAGTTTCTCGACAATCAACAAACAATAAATCAAGCCCTGATTTTTAGTAATTGCTCACACTGAAAATTTAACAATCAGCTCTCCCAAGCTGGTTAGCTTGTTAGCTCTGGCATAGCCCTGTCCTCAATCATATAAAAAGCAGGCTTCTAGGTGTGACCAGTATGGATTTCCAAAAGTGAGAAGGAAGAATGGGGTGGGGCTGAGATTATCACTTGCCATCACTAGGACTCTTTCATTACCGTTAAAGAAACTGTCCTTCAAACCACAGAAAAAGAAGAAATGAGGTCCTGGGAAGTCTGACTATCTCCTAATGCATGCCAGTCCCAACTCTGACCTTCAGTTTCTTAGCTGCCTCAGTTCCACTCTTCTTCACTCCTCCAATGAGCAGGGCATCCAGGCATAATCCTGGACTTTCAAGACCACGAAAGAAAAATGGCCAAGCAGAATATTCAGTCAACAGCTGCCCATTTCTTAGGATCCAGATATGGAAGGAAACTTAGACATAGCGTCCTCCAGCCCACTCACTTTGCAGAGTAAGGACCTGAGGCCCTAAGGAACAGTGTAACAATGTCACACAAGTAATAAATAAATAGAAGAAACAGGATCAAACTAATTTAGTCTTCTGACTCTGGAAAATGCCACATTGCTTCACTTATTCACCAAAACATGTGTTACATACTCCCTCCTTACTGCTGCCTCACGGGAGCCCTTACAGTCCTCAAGCACCACTTTCTATGTGAAGCCCTCTCTGATTGCCCTCCCATCCCACAGCTGCTTTTCCTCCCCAAAATCAAATCTGGTGACTAATATTTGAGGTAATATTTGTAGAAAGTGCTTATTCCCTCTGTCCCCCAAAACTATCCTGTATAAATCCTATGTATATTTTACATTTATATTTATATATGTGTATATTTTAGATAGATAACTAGAGAGAGCTGAGAGAGAGAAAGAGAGAGAGTCTCCCCTGACAGTATTTGAGCTTTTTGAGGGCAGAGACAGTAACATTTTTGTTTTTGAATCTCAGAGAATCTAGTGCAGTGCTTTGAGCCTAATGCTAGCTTATTTACTGATTCATTGATCACCTGCTCTGTGCACAAGTATATACTGGATCATCATCCATGCCTTGTGTTAGATGGATAACACCAACTACGCCAATTGTGAGGTGGGCGACACCACAGGAGGACTTCTAACACTAGCAGGTGTTCTAGCAGGTCCACTGGTGATCTGGGCATACAGGAAGACAGGAATGGAGTTATAATAAGGGGTTAAATAATTAGCTTCATTCTATTCTTCTCAAAGGGGTTGCTAATAATGGAAGCGCCAACTCCTACAGCATCTCCTAATTAACTCTTCTCTCAGGGACATACAGTAGGAGCTACAACTCCTACAAGTCCCCTAAGTCTCGATGGGGGCCAGTCGAGACTAACGCACATTAACAAATCCCTCTAAGCCTTGATGGGGGCTGATCAAGGCACACGCAGCATTCCAGCTTGTGGATTCCCCCATAAGCTTCAATGAGGGCTGGTTGAGGCAAGCACACACATGCATATTCCCTTTTGCATTCCTATTCCCCTCTTACTGACCAGTGCCTACTTGATTTACAGGGTAACAGACAAAGAAGGCAATTTGCCAGCAATAGCCTCACAAGTTTACATTAACTTTAGCAAAATCATGATAACTTAGTACAGTGCAAAGGCAGCTCAACTCAAATGTTTACATAATCTTAAGATTACAATATGATGTACAAGCATGGTGGAGATGTTCATAAGCCATGAGCCTGGGAACTAATATCTTAAAAAAATCCACCTTACATACACCTTCCTTCCTACCAGTGAGGGCACCAAGGTTCTGTCCCTCTCTCCACTCCTAGTGACTTTATTGGCTACCATCATCTCTACACAGATACCTCCCAGATCTAAATGTCTAGCCTGGTTTTGTTGGTTTTTTCCTGAATTCTAGTCCCACATCACCAACTGTCTAGTGAACATTTTGCACAAGATGGCCCACATGCATCTCAACTTTGAAATATCAAAGGGAAGTCATGAATTTTCTTCCTAAACTCATCCTTCCTCCTAACATCCCTATTTGTATTAAGGGTCCAGTCACCCAGATTGGAAATAACAGGAATTCATCTTCTCCTCTTCCCTTACTCTCCACTCCACTTACTCAATCACTTACCAATATTGATTCTACCTCCACAGCATCTCTTCCATTCATGTCCTTTCACTTGCATCATTCAAAGCCTCATCACCTCTCATCTAGATTACTGCAATATACTCCTCACTGATCTCTCTTTCTTCAGTCCAACCTAGCCCCCACACAGCTGCCAAAACCATATTTCCAAAGCACAGGTTTGAGCATGTCAAGTCATCTGCTCAATAAACTCCCATGGCTCCCTACTATGTATAGAATCAAATACAAATCTCTCTAATTAATTAATTAATATTTAAAGCCTTTTACAACCAGGTTCTAGGCCCTTTACACATCAGTCTTCTTCATAAACTCTGGGTCAAACCAAACAGGCTTTCTTTTTTTCCTCACAAATGAACTTTCCATCTCCTTTCCTTATGCCTTTGCATAGGTTGTCCCCTCCCATCCTATGAATGCACTCAATTCTTAGAATTCTGAGTTTCCTTCAAAGCTCATTTCAATGATTTACATGATTGCACATGTATAACCTGCATCTGATTGCTTACCTTCTCAGGGAGTGGAAAGGGGAAGGAAGGAGAAAGGGGGTGATAGAATTTGGAACCTCAAAACTTAAAAAAAACCAAATGTTAAACTGTTTTAGCATGTAATTGGGGAAAAATAAAATATATTTTTAAAAAGCTCATTTCAAGCATCAACTCCTCACACGAGATGTTTCCTGACTGCCCCAGTTGCTAGTGTCTCCCTCCACATTCTAAAATTAACTTGCATTTCCTTTTGGGGGGGTCGGGGGCAGGCAATGACTCTGGAGGAATGAGGCTAATGACTCTGCATGGCTTTGCCTCACTTAAATTCAACTCACTTGCAAGTCAAGACATCATCCTCCTTATGTCATTGGTCCTCTTCAAAAACAAAGGACAGACAAAAAGCTGTGTGTAGTCTTCTCTGCCAAGTGCATTTCCACAGAGAATTAGTAGCAACAGCCAGCATAATTTTAGGGCTTCAAGATTTGCACAGCACCGCACATTATCTAACTTGACACTTATTATTCATATGCCTTCCCCCTGAAAGCTATATTGCCTTCCAGGGGTGGGGAACCTGTGGCTTTGAGGCTAGGTCTTCAAGTGTAGCCCTTTGACTGAATCCAAACTTCACAGAACAAATCTTTGAAATAAAAGGATTTGTTCTATAAAACTTAGACTCAGTCCAAAGGCCACACTCGAGAACCTAGAAGGCCACATTTGGCCTCGAGGTCGCAGGTTCCCCACCTTTGCTTAGACTATGATGTGAAAAGAAGAGCAGGGAGGAGAAAGCCCTAAAACGCCCCCAGTCCCCCTAGATTTCAGTTGTGCTCAAGCAAGAGGGCCTGTGTGGAACCACAGCAGGAATAGAGGCAGCATGGACAAACCTGAAGATGTTTAAACAGCTGGAGTGGTATTTTTTTCTATAATCTAACAAACTCACAAAACTAATTACTACAATGCTTGATGTCTGCATAGAGGCCTCTTGTCAGTAATACCCACTCTTGTCCAAACCCTTAAACCAGACAGACATTGCCTTAATGACTACATTTAGGATTAGCAATTGGTTGAAAATCTATAGCGAACAAACTTCCTTTTCTCTCTCTTGCTTTTTAAAGAAAAATCAGAGAAGTGTAAGCTGAATGCAGAGCAACAAATAAATGGAAAAAGCAGTCTGTCTGGTCAAATGGCCAAGATCTCATTAAATGATTTTTGAGCTATTATCCTTAAGGCTCACCAAAGGATCTGAATGGACTCTCCAATAGAAAAGTATGTTTTAGGTGCTAGTTGTGAATGGCAATTGTACATAGGAATCTGAAAAGGCACAAATTCACTGTTAAGAAAAATTACTTGGGAATCATTTGAAGGTTCCAGGGTGCCAAGTCATTTTTCAGCTTCTGCCCTAATTCTGCTCATGCCCTCTCCCAATTCTGAGTCATACTCTCTTCAGCTGCAAAATGGGATAATAAAATTCAGCTGCCTGCACCCTGCCTCTTCCCTTTTCTCCTATCCCAGTGGGGTCACAACCATGCAATAACATTTACCAAGAGTTTTTGCAAGGGACTCATATGAAAACTCTAAATGTTATTATGTGGATGAAATTATTTTCCTCCAAGGTCATGCCCAACACCAAGGAAATGGAACTTAACAGCAAATATGTATATGATGAAAAAGAATGGCCCAGTGGTTAGGTGCAAAAAGATAATGAAGCTCAAGAATGGAGAAGGAAGGGAAAAAGAAGGGAATAAGCATTTATGCAATGCCTGTTTTGTGCCAGGCACAAATAATGACTCATCTGCCACAATCCTGGGAGGTAAGTGCTATTGTTATCCCCATTTTGCAGTTGAGAAATGGAAGCAAAGGTTAGGTGACTTGCCCAAGGTCACACAGATAATAAGTGTCTGATGTCAAATTTGAACTCAGGTCTTCATATCCACCACACCACTTAGCCTCAGTAGCATGCATTGTCACTAGTTTATCATCTCAGAAAGACTTTTTCTGAGGATAGTGAGCACCTGCACCTGATAATAAAAGCTCTGGAAGTTAGGTGTTTAGTCACTTTAGAGAGAATAAGACTGTCAAAAAGAATATGAATTTGTTATCTTCTTGAGGCCTGAAAATGGTAGCCTATCCCACCAGCTAAGAGTTCGGGTCCTGATTTTCTTTTTTTAGTGATGTTTATTAATTTCTAATGTTTTTTATTTAGAGTTTCAAATTCTCCACCTCCCTACAGCCTCTCCTAGATCCATTGAGAAGGCAAGAAATAAGATACCAATTATAAATGTGAAACCATACAAAACATATGTCCATATTAGCCATGGGAAAGGAAGAAGGGGAAGGGGAAGGGGCAGGAAAGGAAGTTTTAAAAGTATGCTTCCATCTGTATTAAAAGTTAATCATTGGGGCAGCTCGGTGATGCAGTGAGTAGAGCACCGGCCCTGGAGTCAGGAGGACCTGAGTTCAAATATAGCCTCAGACACTTGAACACATTTACTAGCTGTGTGACCCTGGGCAAGTCACTTAACCCCAATTGCCCTGCCTTCCCCCCCTCAAAAAAAGTTCATCATTTCTCTCTCTCTCTCTAGAAGTGGATAGCATTTTTTCATAATGAGTACTTTGGAATTGTTGTGGATCACTGTATTGAATGGAGTATCTGTGTCTTTCACAGTTAATTATCCTTACAATATTCCTGTTACTGCATACAATGTTCTGCTGATTCTTCTCACTTCACTTTGCATGAGTTTATGTAAGTCTTCCCAGGTTTTTCCTGCTCATCATTTCCTATTTTCCACAACCATGCTCCATCACAATCATATACCACAATTTGTGCAGCCATTCCTTAATTGATGGGCACCTCCTCAATTTCCAATTCTTTGCCACGCAAAAAGGAATTAATTTAAATATTTTTGTACATATGTCCTTTTCCATTTTTATTTGATCTTTTTAGGATACAGACCTAGTAGTGGTATAATTGAGTTAAATGGTATGCAGAGTTTTATAGCCCTTTAGGCATAGTTCCAGATTATCCTCTAGCATGGGTAGACCAGTTCACAACTCCACCAACGGTGCATTAGTCTACCTATTTTTCCACATTCTTTAGCATTTGTCATTTTCCTTTTCTGTCATGTTAGCCAATCTGATAGGCATAAGGTGGTACTTTTCATCTGCATCTCTCTAATTATTAATGATTTAGAGCATGTTATCATATGACTATCGATGACTTTGATTTCTTCTTCTGAAAACTGCCTGTTCATATCCTTTGACCATTTCTCAATTGGGGAACAGTTCTTCTTTTTATAAATTTGACTCAGTTCCTTTACATTTGAGAAATAAGGCCTTTGACAGAGAAACTGCCTATAAAAAGTTTATTTTTCTCAGTTTCCTATTTTCCTCCTAATTTTGACTGCATTGGTTTTATTTGTGCAAAAACTTTTTAAATTTCATGTAATCAAGATTATCTATTTTATCTCCCATGATCCTCTCTATCTTTTGTTTGGTCATAAAAAATCTTTCTTCATCTAAGAATTTATGAATGAATATATACCAAATAGGATAGAGAGCATTGTTTTGATGATTTGATGATTACTGATTTGAAAGCTAGTTTGAGATCTGGTACTGCTACAATTCCTTCCTTAACATCTTTTCATTGATTGTGTTGATATTCCTGACCTTTTGTTCTTCCAAATAAATGTTGTCCTTATTTTTTCTAGCACAATAAAATAATTCTTTGGTAGTCTGATTGCTATGGCACTGAATAAGTAAATTTAGGTAAAATTGTCATTTTTATTATATTGGCTCAGTCTACCCACAAGTAATTAATTTTTTTTCTCCACTTGTTTAGCTATTTCCTTATTTGTGTGAAAAGTGTTTTGTAATTAGGTTCATATAATTCCTGGGTGTGTCTTGGCAGGTAGACTCACAAGTATTTTGTACAGTTTGCAGTTCTTTTACATGGAACTTCTCTATCTCTTCCTGCTTAGTTTTGTTGGTAATATGTAGAAATGCTGATGCTTTGTATGGCTTTATTTTATATCCTACAACTTTGCTAAAGTTGTCAATTGTTTCAACTAGTTTTCTAGTTAATTCTAGGGTTCTCTAAGTATACCATCAAATCATCTGCAAAGAGTAATAGTTTTCTTTCCTCATTGCCTATGTTTTATTCCTTCAATTTATTTTTCTTGTCTTATTGCTATCACTAACATTTCTAGTGCAATAATGATGGTGATAATGAATATTCTGGCTCCTTTGAATTTTGATTTTCAAAATGATAAACCATGACTGTGGGGCATGGAATGAGATCATAGATTTAGAGTTGAAAGGGACCTTAGGGGACATCCAATCCAACTCCTTCCTCTTACAGATAAGGAAAGTGAGGCCCATAGAAGTAAAGTGATTTGCCCACACTCGCACATGTGGTAATAACATTAGTTATTAACTCAAGTATTGCCCCTCAATGGCAAGAGTGCTGGCCTCAGGTTCAAGTCCGAGTTCTATCCCTTGTTAATTGTGAGATCTTGGGAGCAAGTTATTTGTTCTATTTCTCTGTGTTCTTGTCCAATTTGAGATCAACATACTAGCCCTACCTATCTAAAAGGGCTGTTGTTTCAAATGAAATAATGTGTATATAGTCCTTTGTAACTTTAATCATTGTAAAGTCTGAGACATTTTATGCCTTATATAAATAAAGCCTAAGTGCTAGACTTTAATTTCAGGCATAAGCCTAGCTAGATAGAGCCCAATATTAAGGACAACGGATTCCACCCATGACTTCAGCATCTTGGTGTGATGAGGGAGCTTCAGAGAACCTCTAATTCTGAATTAGATCATCTATCTACCTTAATAATAATGTCCTCTACAATATAGTAGACAAGATGACATCCAGCCTTTGCCCAGTGACTTCTAATGAGAAAGAATCCATAGCCTACCAAGGCAGCTCTTTGGATGGCTCTAATTATGTAGAAGTTTTGCATTACATTAAGTAGAAATCTGCCTCTCTGCAACCTTTATCCATTATTGTTAGTTCTGTACTCAGAGACCAAGAAAACAAGCTTAATCCTTCTTCATGAGACAGCTCTTCAAATACTTGAAAACTGCTATCACATTATTGAGTTTTATCTTCTCCAGGCTAAAAAACATTGATGACTTCAACCACTCTTAATAAGATGTAAGCTCAAGACTCTGGTTGCCCTCATTCTGATTGCCCTCCTATGAATGCTTTCCAGTTTTAAATGTCCTTGGTAGCCAGAACCAAATATAATACTCCAAAAATGGTCCAATCAGTGAAGAGGGATTTTCACTTCTCTCATCCTGGACCCTATATCTCTATATAGCAAAGGATCACTACCATATTATAATGATGAGATATTGATCTTGAAATCCACTAAAACCTCCCCCACCCTCAGATCTTTTTCAGAACTGCTGGCTAGCCACTCTTCTCCTGTCTTCTATTTGTGAAGATAATATTTTCAAGATAAATGTAATAATTTCACAACCTACAAATTATCCCTAGTAAATTAAGCTTTATTAGATTAAACTCAATAATATGAATCTAATAAGATGTTTTCTGTCCTGATTATATTATCCAAAATGTTAGTTACTTCTCTTCAATTTGTTTCATCTGCAAATTTGGTTAAAAAAACTACCCATGACACCTCCATGCAAATAAGAAGAAAATGTATTAAACTCCATGCAGAAAAAGTTCTTCTCTGGCCCATGGTCATAGGTCCTCTCTAATATGAGATTGCCAGAACTGGCTGTGAACACATATTTGTATGAATATGTATGTATCTGTCTCAGGTCCCAAGAAGAGTCAAACAAGGAATGTGGATAGCTCCATGTATATCCATCCTCTCTATTAGAAATAGCATTTAGGATCCATTCCCTGATGATGACAAATTAGGAGAGTTATATTTATATACAATGAACTAAAATTGAACTCACCATCTCCATACCACACTCTACCCCACCCAAAGGGGAAAAAAACTGCCCCTACTCAAACCTTCCTAATTTCTGTTGATGACATCTTTCTAATCAACTCAGGCTCTAAATCTAAGTTTTATTTGGCTATTATCTCTTTTTACCCCTTTTTCATATTCAAAGAGGCAACATGGTATAGCAAAAAGAATGCTAAACACAGTTACAACCTAAATTCTAATCCCAGCTCTGACACTTACAACTAGGTTGTGCAATGGACCTTAGACACTTACCAAGCATATGATGCTGAGCAAGTCATATAATCCCTGTTGCACCCAATTTCCTCATCTATAAAATGGGGATAATAATAGCACCTATCTCTCCCAGAGTTATGGTGAGGATCAAATGAGATAATAATTGTAAATCACTAAGCACAGTGCCTGACACATAGTAAGCATTATATAAATGTTAATTGTCATTGTTATTATTACTAGCAACTTGAACCTTAACTTAGCTGTATCTCAGTTTCCACACCTATGTAAATCAAGGATAGTAAAATTTGCCCGGCCAATTTCACAGGCTTTTTGTTAAAAAAAAATTAAAACGCATTTCATAATCCTTGAAGAATTAAATAAAGGTGTGTTACTTATAGAATTCTATCCATTCTACTTTTGCTCTTTCTCTAGTCCCTTTCCTTTCTACTCCTATTACAACCACTGTAATTGAAGCCTTTATTACTTCCTGCCTGGACTATTAAAATAACCTTCTAACTGTTCTCCCAGGCTCCATTCTCTCCTCTCTTCAATCCATCCTTCACACTGCTAACAGTCATAGGTAACAGGCTTTTAACGACATCAAAAACCTTCAGTGGTTCCTAAATGCCCTGCATTCAAGGTCCTCCACAAATTGACTGAAAGCTACCTTTCCAAACTGATGTCATACTACTTTCCTTTGAGGCCTCTACACCCTAACCAAACTGAATTACTATTCTCCATTTCCCAATCTCATCCTGACTTCTTCCTCCAAGCTTTGACACAAGCTACTCTCTATTCCTGGAAAAGACTCCTCAGAATCTCTGCCTATTGAAAATTTTCTTCTTTCAAGATACAACTTGAATGATACTTCCTAATCCCTGAAGCTAGTCCCCAGTGATCTTTTCCTCCTCAAAGCTGTTGGGGCACTCTAAACCTTTTCTATGTCCTTATCATATTATAACTTGTATAGTAGCTATGTATATATAGATATAGATATATGGATATATATATATATATATATGTTTGTCTCACCCATCTTACAAAACTATGCATGCCTTAAGAGCAGGGACTGTGCACTTTTATCTTTGACCTAGCTCCTAACATATTGCATTGCATGTATTGGGGATTTTTTTGGTCCATACCTGTGAATGGAAACATCCTCCACTGATGAAAACTGGCTGCTTTTTAACAGCCTGCTTTGCTATCCTAAAGGGTTGTCTAACAACTAAAAAGTTAGATGACTTGCCTGCCCCTGGTAACACAATTAGTAACCACCAGAGGCTGACATTAAACTCAAGTCTTCACTCCAAAGCCATCCCTTCATTCATTCAGCCAGACTACCTCTCATGGAGCTCATAGTAGGGGCTTTAAAATGTGATAAGAATTGAATTGACAGTACAATAACTAATCATCCATTCCAAGCAGTATACAGATAAATGATGTGGGGTGTTTGTACTTATTGTCACCAGACACTGAGATAAATGCTATTCACATTTTTAGGAGAAAAAAAAGATAATTTGCAGGTATCTCTGAATGTGTTATCTAGAACGAAACTTATGGCACCCCTCAGCAATCACTCTGACAGGTATTTTGCTGTTCAGTGTATCTCCCCCATTTAAAAACCATGTTGGTTTGGAAGGGAAAGGATTTTTGTTAATTCCCTATTATTTTATGGTACTAAAAGACCACCTGCTCCTCACTATGGTAAATGCAGACTTGGGCCCAAAGTCCAAGCCGCTCAATGTGTTATTCATAAACCTCCACAATCTGGTCCCAACCTCCCACCCTTGCTATATCTACCACATTAGATAAATCTGAATTCTCACTCAGTCTAGTCTCTTTATTCTTCCATACACATGTCCTACTTGTGCATGTATATTCACTCACTTCATTCAATTTGGAATGCTCTCCCCATCACTACCTTCTCTTTATCCATCTATCTATGATGATGGCAGACAATTAAGACTCCTCTTCAAACCTCCCATCACTAAATCCCAGAGTCACAGAGTATTAGATCTAGAAGGACCTTTAGTGATCACCTAGCCTAGCCCCCTTGTTTGACAGAAGAAATTGAAATTCAGAAAAGTAAAAAGATTAATGCAAAGTCACATAGCTAGTTAGTGGAAGAACCATGGGTGTATATGGGTGTTCACAGAAGACTAGTACTTCTGGTGTGAGAGATGCTCAGCCATTTTCAGGGCTACTTTCCACCTTTAGTGTCCATCTGCCATCCATCTCTCACCTATGGCTCCAAGAAGCTGTAGAATGTGCAGTGACCAAACCCCAATAAGCCATTCCAGCAGAGGAATAAACCAGGTTGGTATAACTGATGGGTCTCAAACCCACCCATCAGTGAGTTAAGGAGGGGGTGTCTAACCCAAGCATGTGGAGACTTCCCTGGAAGAACAGGCGGATATGAATACTTTGTAACAATAGGCCATGAACACAGCAGAAACTGATACTGTGGAGCACTTGGAGCTTGGTTCATCAAAGCTTGGTTCATCTCAACATCAAAGACACCAAGGTCATCAACTGCATCCCAAGCCATCACCAGTTTTCTTGAATTTTGCCTTGCCACTGGACTCTGAAGACTCAGGAAGAGAGACTAAAGCTGATGACTTCACATAACTCTGCCTCACTTAAATCCAATTTATATAGGAGTCAAAAGACATCACCCACCATTTTTACCTACTTCGAAGTCCTGTGGTGATGAGAGGTGAAAAAGAAGTAGATGCAAATACATTGGGAGCTGTAGTCACAAGTCTACACACAATCAGAATAGGCCATAGAGTCATCTTCTCATTGGACTGAAGCAGCAATGGGATTCGGCATCCCCCTGGGTCTCTGGGCAGCCTTTTTTAAGGACCATATTGTTCACTTCCTTGTTTGTAAAAGGGGCTAAAAAGGTGCCCTAAAACTGTCTGCATCATTTAACCTGAAACTGTGCTGTTTACTACAGTTGTCAGAGATCCTACCCTGTACTCAAAACACACATACACACAAAAGTACAAAAATTTTTTCAGAGATCATTCCATTTACCATTAGTGGATGGAAAGCATTCACACTTACGAACAACAAGAAATCCAGTAGACCCAAAATACAAATAACTCTTGTTGCAAGAGAACTCAGCAGGTATCACACCTGAGTGATAGCAGACCTCAGTGAAATAAGACTAGCAAATGAAGGTCAGCATACTGAAGTCAGAGCTGGATACATGCTTTTCTAGAGAGGCCACAGAGATGGGGAGGACCATAAAGCTGGTATAGGTTTTGTAATCAAAACTAATCTAGTCAACAAGTTTGAATGCCTCCCCAAAGGAGTGAATGACAATACTATTGCCACTTGCAGGAAAATACCAAGTCACCATCATCAGTGCATATGCTCCCTCCATAATGAACACAGATGAACTCAAAGAAAAAATTTGTGAAGACCTGGAGACCTTCATCATCGATGTACCAAAAGAGGACAAGCTTACAATCTTGTGTGACTTTAATGCCAGAGAAGACACAGACTATCAGACATGGCAGAGAGTTCTTGGGAGGAATGGAGTCAGACACAGCAAAACAATAGCAACAATTGCTTACTACTGAAGACTTGTGTGGCTCATGACCTCATCACCAACACTGTCTTCCATTTACCTAAACACAATAAAATTTCATGGATGCACTCTCAAAACAAACATTGGCATTTAATAGACTATGTAAGTATAAGGAAAAGACAGAGTTTGAATGTGAGAGTGATGAAGGTGATGTGTGGCACAGAGTGCTGGACCAATCGCAGACATATCTTCTCCAAGCTAAATATTTGCATTCATCAAAAGCAACAGCCCCCAGGCAAGGTGACTACCAGAAAATGTAATGTCAACAGATTAGAGTGTTTCTCCATGGGTAAACAGTTTGTTACTAATTTGGAGAGGAAACTGAGCCAACATGTGGTTGGCAACAGTAGAGCAAAAAGAGTTGGCAGCTTTCAGAAATTTGGTGTACAGCACCACATTTACACATCTGGGCCAGAATACTCACAAACACAAGATTGGATTTGATAAAAATGATGGGGAATTCAGAAGTTACTAAATGAAAAATGAGAATTTCACAAAGTTTACGAGCAGGATAGTTCATTCATCTCTAAGAAAGCAACATTTAACTCCATCAAAAGTAAAGTGCAAGTGAAGCTTAAAGGGATGCAAGATTCTTGGCTCAGTAAGAAGGCAGATGAAATTATTTTATACTGATAGTAACAATCCAAAACCTTTTTCTGATGTCCTAAAGGCTATTTATGGGCCAATAACCTATGGTATATCTCAATTTCTCAGCTATAAAGGAGCCACATTGATTAGGGATAAGGACATGATCCTGAAGAGACAGGCTGAACACTTCCATAGCATTTGCAACAGACTATCGTTAACCAATGCTGAAGCCACTGACCATATACCTGAGGTTGAAATCAATCCCTCTCTAGCCAAACTTCTAGCTAAAGAAGAGATTTTGAATATCATTAGGCTCCTCTCACATGGCAAAGTGCCAGGTGCTGATTCTATTTCTTCTGATATTTACAAGGCACAGAGTCCACTGCTCATTCAGAAGTTGCCTGAAATCTTCTGGGTTATACAGCAACAGGTTATCCCCTAGGAATTCAAGGATGCCTCCATTATCCATCTCTATAAAGGAAAAGGAAATAGGGTATCTCATGACAATCACAAGGTGGGGTCTCTCTCTTAGTCACTGCCAGAAAAATTCTTGCCAGAGTTCTCCTTAGTAGGTTGATCCTTCACCTGGAAGATGGTCATCTACCTGAGAGCCAGTGTGGCTTCAGAAAGGGCCAAATAATGGTCAACAATGCCCAACAACTCCAGAAGAAGTGCCAGGAGCAGAATGGAGGTCTACACACAACATTCATTGATCTGACCAAGGCCTTTGATACCCTCAGTAATGAGTGCTTGTGGAAGATTATGGCAAATTTGGTTGCCCAGAGAAGTTTACCAGTATTGTATAACAGTTCCATGACAGAATGTTTAAATGGTTTCTAGATAAAGGACAACGCTCTCATGCTTTCCCAGTTACCAGTGGAGTGAAGCAGCATTGTGTGCTTGCTCCCATGTTTTTCAGCATGATGTTTTCAGTGATGTTGTTCAATGTCTTCAACAAGGACAAAAATGGCAGCAAGGTCAGCTACCACACTGATGGTAAATCATTTAACTTGAAAAGGCTACAAGCCAAGACTAAAGTGAGTTGACAAAGGGAGGTGGTATGCAACTTTTTGTTTGAAAATGATTATGTACTCAATGCAGCATCTGAGGCCGAGATGCAACTGAGTATAGATCAATTCTATGCCACTTGTGCTAATTTTGGCCTGACAATTACCACCAAGAAAAGAGAGCTTCTCCACCAGCCAGCACTGTACCAACTATATGTGGATCCATCAGTTACAGTGGAGAAATTTTGAATGCTGTGGATAAATTCACTTACCTTAGCAGTATATTTTCCAGGGATGTACACATACATGATAAGACTGATCTTATTGCCAGAGCTAGCCCAGTGTTTGGGAGGCTCCAATAGAAAATGTAAGAGAAGAGAGGTATTAGGCTGCCTAACAAACTGAAGGTCTACAAAGCTGCTATGCTGGCTTCATTGCTGTATGCCTGTGAAAACTGGACAGTATACCAGTGCCATACCAGGAAAATGAATTGTTTCCATTTAAATTGTCTTAGGAAGATTCTGAAGATCAACTGGCAAGATAAGGTACCAGACACTGAGGGCCCTTCTTGAGCTAAACTGCCAAGCATTTGAACTCTACTGCAATGAGAACAACTCTGATGGGCTGGCCATATTGTTCTAATGCCAAAAGTGCATTTGCCTAAAAGACTATTTTTATGGAGAAATCATACAAGGCAAGTGCTCACATAGAGGTCACAAAGAGGCAAGTGCTCAAGGTCTCTCTGAAGAACTTTGGAACCAATTAAGAGATATAGGAGACACTGGCACAGGAGTACCCAGCATGGCATGCCTACATCAAAGAAGGAGCTATGCTTTATGTGCAAAGCAGAATTGCAGTCGCTCAAAAGAAATATGAGATACACAAATTTAGAGACATCTCCACTTCAAATGTGCATGTTGGCTATTTGTACCTGACCTGTGGCAGGGCCCTTCCAAAGTCATACTGATCTGATCAGCCACAGTTGGATACCTTGTGCTTTGACCCTGACATAGTGATGTCATTTTGGTCCTCTATGAGTATGAAGGACAATAGCTCCAAGCAGAACCAATTCTAGAACCCATGTCCCCTAATATTCAGAACAGGGCTCTATCCACATATGGATAGCCCCTCTCGCCCTCAGATAAACTCACCAAGTCATCCTGGAATCATGCCAATGCCATGTGCTCAGCTGCAGAGAACAGGAAAGTGAGATGGAAGGAGCTATGTTTCTTAAGATATCTTTGTAATGGCATTAAATCACAAAACAGTAAGCAGGGTGGCATCATTATACAGAATCCCTCATTTAGATGCATTAATGAGGCTTTAGATCAGCTGCTGTGTCTAAGATTGTGCTTTAGTTCCATCCTCATATTAAGTATTCATAGATAATCATCCTCAAGGCTTATTTACATGTTGGAGGCTCGGGACATACAGTCCCTAACTGACAGATGCTACCTGTTCCATCTGAACAGACTCCCTATGTTGCAAAAGCTAAAACATCCATTGAAAACTTCTAGAATCCTAGATGATGGAATTGTGATCATCAGTAAGTATTCACGGATCAAAGTCCATGCCCTGAGACTATGAAGTGGGAGACTCTTCGCTACAGAATACCCAACAAGTGGTTGTCTAGCCTTGGCTGAAAGACCTCCAATGACAGGGAGCTCATTGCCTCCTGAGTCTACCTATTCTAGTTGCAAATAGCTCCAGTCCTATTAGCAGCCAAGCATCCTACAGGACCCTGGAGAGTTCTCATTTTCATTCCCGTTTATTAAGCCCAGCAGTAGCATTGCAAACAATGGGATATTTGCCCTAGATGAGGAGACTCCAACTGAGACAAAACAAACTCACCCTCCAGAAGGTGGTCACAGCCCCTGCGAGAGTGGAGGCTAGACTCTCTACACATTTACACATAACCAACATGCAGGAAACAGGAAAGGAGGAAGGGTCTTCTTGTACCTGGTGTCAAAGCACAGTTACCCCAAAACAATAACCACAATTTGTTTTAAAGGAGATGTTTCCAATAGCCAACATGGATAATCAGAGAGCTGGGGGGCAGGTGGGAGGGTCCTCACTATCACTTTAGCTAATAATTAATAATAATAATAGCCAGCATTTATATAGAGCTTTAAGGTTTGCAAAGTACTTTATGTTATCTCATTTGATCCTCATAACAATCTTGAGAGGGAGGTGAAATTATTATTCCCATTTTACAGATAAGAAAACTAGGGTATAGCGATGTTAGGTGATTTTCCCAGAATCACACAACTAATAAGTGTCTGAGGCAGGATTTGAAGTTGGGTCTTCCTGACTCCAATCCACTTCACCACCTACCTACTTCACACCTAAGATATCTGGTGTCACCAGTCAGAGTTTCTCCTCCTAGTTAGCCTGTATTTCTCACTAAATAAATGTTTGGTTTCAAATGCATGCTTTGACAACAATTATTTATTCTAGTCCATTTGCTCTCTTCATGTCCTATAATAAGCAACCAAAGATAGAATCCATGCAGGATAAATTGGTTTAGAGAGGAATGAATGCTTGAGGATTAGAAGGGGAGGGGAAGAAGGGGAAAGAATTCTCTCCTTCCCAGAGCTAACTTTAGTGGAAAGAATCAGAAGAAATGGGATGATAGCATTTTGGGGATTGGTTGTTCTGAGTCCCTCTACAAGGTGGGTGGATGAGTACTACCTTTTAAATGGCCTCCTACTCCCATCTTCATTAAATCCCACAAGTACTAATACCTCCACAGTAAAGTTTCTCCTCTCTCTCCAAGAGCACAAGTCTTGAGATCCAGGGAGCCTCATAGAATGACTGCAGTTGATGCCCACTACTTATGTCAAACCTTGGCACTCTTGGTAAGGGCAACCATACTTCCTTACCACATTTTCATAAAAGCAGCAGGAAGTTAGTTGATTGGTCTCAATGACCTTAAAGCTTAAAAGTTTAAAATTCTTGAGTTGGCACTTTCCTGTCTGCAGAGGACAAGTGCTTTAGATTTGAGATGTTAGCTTAGGTCACCCAGTGGAAGATTATGTGCATGATATGGGGAAAGGGAAGATTGAAGCTTGAGATAGGGCTTACACTGTCTTTGAGAGCCTTCTCAGCAATCAGATTCAAGAATACTAAGAAGTTAATTATAGAATTTGTACCTAAGAATGACTCAATTAATAAGAAACTCTTTGAGAAAGTCTGTCACAGGTTTGGTAGGGGGTTAGGGCAAGTCATTTCCCTCTTATGGGTCCAAGTGTACTAATATGTAAAATGAGGGGATTGCCAAATAATCTCTAATCTCTTTCTTGGTCAAAGTTCTATGAGTCTAAGACTCTATCAACTCCCTGGCATGGTGGTTCTGCCTGGAGTCAGAGGGATGGCTTTTTGTGACCTCCTCAGATCTCTTCAACGCCTAAAATTCAATTGTTCTGGATTTTTTGTTCTCTCCTAGAATCTGCACCTTTCTACTCATGCTCATTCAACAAGAATCAATTGAGCGTGTACAACACACAAACACAACACTCCATTTGTGCTAGAGTAAATAGCACTAAGCTGCTTGTTGCTTTTTTGTATCTGCCCAGATCCCACCTCTGCCAGTGACCCACTGTGACACTGACCTTGGACAAGTCATTTAAACACTGTGTGTCTCCATGTCTGCCTCTACAAAGTGGGAATCATAAGAGCAATCCTCTCTACCTCACACTATTGTTTCAGGGATCACGTGATATAATATAGGTGAAAGAACTCTAAAAGACATAAAGCAATGCACAGATAACATTTTTACTCCCTTAATGGTTTACAGTGTACTCTATACTATCCTCTTGAAATGATTTCTCCAATTCTGGCCCAAGTCAAACCTCTCTTCCTCAAACTGGAGATCACAGAACATGAAAACTACAGAATATTAGAGGTAGAAGAAATCTTAGTTAAAATGATCTAGTCCAATTAACATCCCTCTTTTTATAGAGGGAACACTGAAACTCAAAGAACTGAAAGATTCTGCCTAACTCATGTCTAGAACCCAGGCTTCTTGCTCTCTGTTTTATTTTGTAGATACTTACGTGGATACGGATATAGACATATAGATGACATAGATAATGCATATGGATACATAGCTATAATCTCTCCTGAGAGAACAGAAGCTTCTTGAGAGCAGGAACTGTTTCATTTTTATCTTTCTATTCCCAAACGCTAGCACAGTTTCTCATAAACAGTAGGAGCTTTAGAAATGCTAATTGGTTGATCAAATTGCATTGAGTTATGTGCTTCCCATGAAGGTCCACACGGTTTTATATGTGCATGTTCTATCTCCTTCATTAGGATCACAGATTTAGAACTAGAAGGAACCTTAGAAGTCATTGAATCCAACATGCTTAATTTCCAGATTAGTTGTTCATCCTCTGTTTTTGAAGAGGACCAATGACATCACAAGGATGATGTCTTGACTTTTGTGTGAATTGGATTTAAGTGAGGCAGAGTTGCACAAAGTTGTCAGCCTCACTCTCTCTTCCAGAGTCACTGAAGTCCATAAATCAAGACAAATGGTGATGGCTGGAATGCAGTGGATAACCTTGGCGTCTTTGATGTCTGCCCAAGCTCTAAGTGCTCCTCAGTGCCTGCTTCAGTCACCTGGCTGGTAATGAAAACAAACTACTCTTATCCACCCATTCCACCAGGGGAAGTCTTCACACACTTGGGGTAGATATCCCTTTAACTTACCAATTTGTTCAAGGTGTATTTGAGGGTAATCAACGGATATATAAACTGAGGCCCAAGGTGACATAGACATTTATAAATGCTAGAGCCAGAACCTAAGTCCTATGGGTACCTCATTCACAATTATCAGTAATTTTATTAAGCTCTTAATGGATGCTCAGCTCTGTGCTGGGCTACATGCTTCAGGGAATCTGAACAAATATAAGGCGTGGTCCTTGCCCCTAAGGGGGTCCACAACAAATAAGAAAGGGACCTCTTCTTACTGGATAGCCTTATGCCAGTGTATTAATCATTGTCATCTAACTGGCCATGGGAACCAAATTCTGATGGAAGTCCTTAGCTTAGTTGCCATAACACCTTGGCATGAATGCTCATTAGCCTTGTTCCCATGGGATCCCTCCTTTCCCTGCTACCAAGTCAGAATGACAGCAGCATGGCTGGGTGGCTGCCCACAGGATGGCAGCCAAACTCCACCACCTAGTCACCAACCTAGAGAAAGAAGACAGTCACTTCATCTATCTCTACCTAATCTATCTCTACAAATACATACCAGAAATATGCCAGTCCATAGAGCACACAAGCTCTCAATGATGCAAATCTCCCTCAACAATTACAACCTGGGGCAGGAGGGTGTTTGAAGGACTCTACTGAACACATCATCTGTCATATGTAAGAGAAATGACCAACCACTCTACAGACTTTCAATTTTATTGCCAGCAATGGGGATGAGCTACCCTGAGAAATGCACTTTCTCACCTGGTTCCCCTTGTAACGAAATGCTGCAATGATCATGAAACAAAAATAAGCTGACTGGCCACCCACCACAATGGACTATACCCATGACCTTGGCTTCATTAGTCCTGTGCTTCAATCCACTGAGCTAATCAGTCACAGATGGTATAAATTGTTACAATTTACCTCTAAGCAAAATTAGCTAGTTGTTATCTGTAAGCTATTCATCCCCTCTGCATATGCAATTCTATGAGGGTTGTTATACCCTTCTAAGTTTTGGCTTGCAAAAGCCTTCTTTGCCTAAAATTCAATTCAGCTACCACCAGGTGCACGGTAATGTCATGTCTGCATGTTCTATCTCCTTCAATATCTGGTTGTCAGATAACTACCCTTGTGAAAATGTCAGGGGAATGGTGGTATTTGGGCTATGACCTTAAGATCCACAAACCAAATTTCCTCATAGGAAGAGCTACCTGAATTAAGACTAAAATAATTTTGCTCCTTATGTTCTCAAGGTCCTCTCTTCATTCCCCAACACTACGGCTCCTCTCGTTTCTTTTTTTCAACGGGTATTTATTCAGCATCTATTACGTCTGAGACCCTGCACTGGAAAAATGTGAACATCAAAATGTATAGGACACAATCCCTGCCCTTGAGAAACACACAGGTTAAATTGAGTTTTTTATTGTGTTTAATATTCACTAAGTTCTGGTTTATTCCATCACAAGTAATTATTGAGTTCCTGCTACGTGTAATCTCCAACTCACCCTAGCGCAAAGGAGACCCAAGATTTTTTAAGGTAATGCCAAGAGAGGGCAGGCCTCAGCAGACCTACCAAGTGGGAAAACTGGTCCTGAGCTTGGTGATAGTCTGCTTGTCTGTCATCTATGGACCAGACTAAGCACAAGGAAGCACATTCCCAGAAAGGTGGCTACCTTTTTCCCTTCAGCTACCAAAGTGGTTTTCCTTACATACACTCTCCTACTCAATATACTCCAGTGGCTTCCTTCTTCCCCTACAATTAAATATAAATTCTTCTGTTTGGATTTCAAAGCCCTTCTTGATCTGGTCATGACTTACCCTTCTAGCCTCCTCACGCATTAGGCCCCTTCCCCAACTCTACAGTCTTGCCAAACTGGATACATTGCTGTTCCTCACATGTAGCCCCACCCCCATCTCCCACCTCTGTGCCTTCCTACTGACAATGTCCTACACACCTGAAATATTCAAATGCCTCATCTCCATACCAATAGAGTCCCTTGCTTCCTTCAGGACTCAGCTCAACAGAACCAGGAGATAGTTGAACACGATACTAGCCACAGTGTATGATGACTGATTTTGACAGACTTAGCCCTTCTCAGCAATGCAAGGACCTAGAACAATTCCAGGGGACTCATGATGGAAAATGCCATCCACATCTAGAGAAAGAACTATGGAGTTGGAATGCAGGGCAAAACAGACTGTTTGTTTTATTTTGTCTTGTTGTTCTTTCTCATGGTTTCTCCCCTTTGTTATAATTCTTCTATGCAACATGACTAATGTGAAAATGTGTTTAATAGGAATGTATGTATAGAGTCCATATCAGATTACATGCAGTCTTGGGAAGGGAGAGGCACGGGAGGGGGAGAAAATTTAAAAGTTATAGAGGTGAATGTTGAAAACTAAAAATAAAAATAATTTAATTTTTTTAAAAGACTCGGCTCAAGTACTATCTCTGGGTGGTACATGAGGCTTCTCCTCACTCCCCAAACTGCTAGTTCTTTCCCTCACTCCTTCTCAAACAATATTGCATTTTTTTGTATTTACTTGTTAGTTTGCATGTCGTCTCCCCCAATAGAATGTAAGACCCTTGACAGGGGCAATTACATTTGTATTTTGTATCCCCAACCTTGAACATAGTGCCTAACACCTAGTGAGTACTTGATAAATGCTCACTGAATGACTGGCCACAGCAAATAATAAAGACCATCTGGTTAGGTATATTGGTTAGGGACTGGGAGGAGAGGGAGCGGGGCAGGGAGTGTCTGATCAGTATCCATGGAGAGAATACACAATAGATGGAATCATGAGTCCTTGAAGTATTCAAGTATATGTAAAAGGCACTATGACAAACCCATGCAGAAAACAAACCCTTAGTCTGGCATTCAAGGCTCCCTAACACCTAACTCCAACCTACTTTTCCTTTCTTATTCTCCCACCATTTACTACTTTCCTTTGAGAACACTATGTTCCACATACTTTGAATTTCTCACTAATTCCCAAACATATCCTGAGGTTTTCCTGCTCCTGGAAACTTGATGGTTCTATTCCATATATCTCTACTCTAAATTCATCTCCATCTATATAGAAGTGAGGCATTAATGTTTTTTGCTGCTGCTACCACTACTGCCTCTTCTTAAGGAGACAGGAGTTTCTTGCCACATAGAACCAGCAGGAGAGGCAATGCCTACTCTCTAGTACCTCGAGGTAATGCCAGCTTCAGAATTTGTGATGGCACATGAGTTGAACATGCTGGGGATCTACCTCCCAAAAGGCATTCCCACAGCCTCCTCCCCACCTACCTTGGCTCCAAGGGCTTCCAGTGTGAGAATGCAGAGACAGACAGAGGCAGCACACTGTGGGCACCGCCTGTTAGTCACACAGCAAATACAGCGGGTACTGAACAATGCGTCAGAAGCCCTCCCACACCAAAGAACCCTTCTAGCTCTCCAAAAATGGTTAATATGAAGAGAAAAGAGAAAGGAAAAGGGAAAGTGAGCTAAAGTTGAAGCCAGGCTAGAAAATGCCTTAGCAGTGAGGAGGTGACATCATTTTATAGTCAATACCCTTTTTAATAAAAGCTTGTTGAACCGAATTGATTGAAATAAAGGGAGGAAAACCCTCCACTGCTCTCCTTGCTGTATTTTTCTTACCACTGTAAACTGGGCCCTGCTATGTATCCACATACATGCTGCTTCCCTTCCTCTACCCACAGCCAGCTGGCAGGAGCTACAGAATGCACTGATTTCCAACCACTTTCTGTATTTGCCAAACCACACTCCCTCCATATCAGGACTGAACATTGCCCTACAAACACACACACACACACACACACACACACCAGTGAAGTGTTATGGAAGTGAGAGAACTGGATTCGAATGCCCATTATTCTACTAACTAATGATGGGACAATGGACAAATCATCTGGCCTCTCTAGGTATCCTTTTTCACCTCTATAAAATGAAAGAGTCAAACCAGATGATCATCAAGGACGTTTCCATCTCTGAAATTCTACAGTTCCATGAAAATGGGTTTCATCCTCCTGAAGTCCACCAAGATAACCTCTCCCTATAAACAAGTCCCTTCCAATCTGCCTCCCACACAGTGCACCCAGGCCAACCTGACAGCTAGCTACAATTGTGAGGACCCCTCAGCCCAGAGCTAATTCCCAAAGGCTTCAGTGACTGATGATAGTTCTTGACCCAGAATAAAAAGAAGGAATAACATCCAGCCCTAGGGCTCAAGGGCTACTTCTTCCTAGTAATCTATGCTCCTCCTACTCCATTCATTCGGTTCCTTCAACCAATATTCTCTTTCCTAGAAAACAACTGTCTCTCTTCCCCAGTGCTAAGGTTACAAAGAAATCCAATGCAATTGGCTGAACTCCCAAAGTCTCACTAGCTACTCAACAAAACAGTTTCCCAAGGAGCTCATACAAAGTGAGGGCCAGGGTTGGTGCCCGTAGCCTCTCCTTTTGGTGCCCATTGTCCCTTCAGTGATGTCTTTCCTCTTTCCCTTCAGGCACCTGTTCTGTCTTTCTTCTTCTTCCTCCAACCTGTTCTCAAGACGCTGGTAGAATACTTGACCCTGATGACCATTCTCTCCTTCTGGATTCTACCTTTTCTATGCGTTTTTATTCCACTGTTCTCTTTGCTCTCCTTCTACCTATATGACTGCTCCATTTCAGTCTCTTTTGCTGCATTCGCCATCCCTACCATACCCCCTTAACTGTAGACTGTCACCCCTTAACTTGGTATCACCAAAGCTCTGGCCTGGGCCCTCTTTTTTCTCTACACTTTCATTTGATGACTACATGACCTTCCATGGATTGAATTATCATCTCTATGTAGATGGCTCCCACTCCCAAATATCCAGCCCTTGTCTCTCTCCTGAGCTCCAATCCCACAATGCCACTTAAAAATGGAAGCCCCATAGACACCTCAAAGTCAACATTTCTAAAACCCTCCACCAAGTGACATGTGGCCATGGCAAAGTCAACTTCTCCTAGCCTCTGATCCTCATCTATAATATGGAAATAATAATATCTCTACTACCTATTTATTTCCCAGGGTTGGTTATTGTAAGAGCAACAAAATATATGTGAAGTGCTTCATGAATCTTAAAGTGATATTTAGATGATGATGATGACGAACAACTGCTAGCATTTATAGAGAGCCTAAAGGTTTGCAGCTTTATAAATGTTATTGAATTGTATCCTCACAATAACCCTAGGATATAGGTGCTATTATTATCCCCACTTTACAGATGAGGAAGAGGCAAACAGAGGTTAAACAATTTAGCCAGAGGTCACATAGCTAGAAAGTATCTGAGGCACGATTCAATCTCAGGTCTCCTTGGTTCCAGGTCCAGTGTTCCATTCACTTAGTCATCTAACTTCCTAATAGAAAAGAACTAGCAAACAAAAACTAATGTCTTTTTAAAATAATTGATAACAGTCTATGCTAAGTGCCAGTGAGTGGCATGGACCATGGCTGGTAGTGGAATGCCAAGGATGGAGATAACACAGACTGCAGGCCTTGTAGGTCAGAGAGGATAAGGCATAGTAAGAGGAAAGTGATTTGTGACACCACCACCACCACCACCATCTACTACAAGAGATCACTTTCCCTGAACCCAGTTCTCCTTCATCTTGGCTCTGTTATCACTGTCTCTGAGCAAGGAAGGTTACAAAGCCAACACAGCTTCTTTCCTTGGCTCTCTTCTTGGGAAGCTTAGTTTATAACAGAGATAGGGAATTCCTCTCCTCCTGCAGTGGCTTTCCCAAGCCATCCCCCAGCTCCTGCAGGAGAAAACTATGCCAATGGTGGGAGTGAAAAAGAGAAGCAACTCAAGCCAAATCAGCTACAGCAGCAGCAAAAGCAGAAGCAGGAAAAAATCTTCTGAGGTATCAAATAAAGGACCAGAGGTAGGAGAGATTCCTGCATGGGTCAGGCAGCTCACCTGCCAGTCCCCTTGTTCCTTATTCAAAAGGGCTGTGATTGTGGCAGCTGCTCTCAAGACCAAAGTGCTTTAAGTATGTCCCTCCCCCAGAGCTTCAGAAGAAGAAATGACAAGATCTCCATGTTAATTATTTCTTCCTTAGGCAAAGAGCCCAAGTTAACCCTGAGAAAGGAGTAGGATTGTGGAGAAAAAGGTGTGTGTGTGTCGGGGGGATTCTTCTGGCATGGTATACTGGAAAGAACTCCAGATTTAGTGCCATAAGACCTGGATCTGAACTCTAGCCCAGACACTCAGTATCTATAAGACCATCTCCAAGTCACTTAGTCTCTCTGTGCTCTATTTTGCTCATCTGTGAAATGGGAATAACAAACAGTACACTATCTCCCAGGGCTGAGAAAAATGTTTTGTACATTTTAAAGTGTTATTGACATTTATTATTATTCCCTCCCAAACATTTGATCACCTCGGTTGCCAGGATAGTGACTAAGGCACCCAAGCCCTAAATTAGGTAACTCTATAAGAAGAAAAGAGCAGCTTGTCACGGTCAGCACCACGCAGCCATTTGGTCTTGGTCAGAAGGTCCCCACGACTCTCTGACAGACACTTCACGAAAGCAGGGATGCTCCTCGGGGGTGGGGCGATGTTCTGCTTCTCATTTCTCCAATTTTACCTACTGTGGGCGTTCTCAGAACTCGTGATGATCAGGCTCTTTGGTTCTTCTATTTACAGAGAGGAGAGGAAAGGAAAAAGAGTCAAGAAAGAGAGAGAGAGAGTCAGACAGAAAGAGAGACAGAGAGAGCGGGAGGGGGAGGGAGGGGAGATGGAGGTGGGGTAGAGAGGGGGGGGGGAAGGGATAGAGACAGAAACAGAGACAGAGACAGAGAGGCAGAGACAGAGAGATGGCAGCTAAGGCCATCCGATTCTCTGTAGTCTGCTGTAGCTAGCACCTTGCCTCCATGGCTTCCCACCTCACTTGCTCTTCCTGGTTTGCCCCTGTTTATGGCTATAGTTGGGAAATCAGCCTGTCTGTGCCCCCGGACTGAGACGCAAGGTCACAGAGACACAGAGAAAGTCTGAACTTAAGAGCCACAAATTCTTTTTTCTGAGAAATTCAAAATGCTCTCTGAGCCTCATCAGAGGAAGACAGAGCCATCTCCCTTTGTGTGTCTTTCACAATAGAGGCAGCTATGAAGCCAATACCTGGGGGTTAAATAAAAGATTGAATTCCATTCAATAGACTTTCTTTGGTGTCATAGACTGAGCTGCTCTCATTTCATTCTATCAAGTTTTCCTTCCCTCCCCACTCTCTAACTCTTCCTCTCTTGCCTTTGTGTTTTCCTTTCCTCTTCTCTCTACTTGTTCCTCATTTTTCTCACTGAGACCAAGCATGATGGAGGAGAGGCAAAAGCTAGGACCAGGAGAAAAGAGACAATTCAATTTTGAGAACTGGTTCCCTGAGGACAGAGTTGGTAGGGAAGAGGTTGGGGGGGGTGGTGAATAAAAGTGTAAAGAGAGAAGAAAAAAAATCTGTTTTAGCTAAATCACAGAATGAAAGAATTTGGGTGTTAGACGACACCTCAGAGGCCATCTGATCTGAATCATACCTGAAAGGAATCTTCCTCCTTTAATGTATATAACAGGTGGTTCAGTTAGCCTCTCCTTGCAGATGTCCAAGACGCAGGAACCCATCACCTTTTGAGGCAAGCTATTCCACTTTGGAATGGCTCCAATTGTTAGGAAAATTTCCTGACATCAATCCTACATTTTCCTCTTTGAGATTTCCACCTGTTGTTCATGATTCTGTTGTCCAGGGCCAAAAATACCAAGTATCATTCCTCTGTCCCATGACTGTCTTTCAAATAGGTCATTTCTGGCTTCCTGGCAAGGTGAATGATCTAACTCACTACAGAGAGGCCCAAATCACCAAGGGTAAGGGAAGAATAAATAGAACTTTAGGTATAGAATGTTGAAACTGGAAAACCTTTAAAGATCATTTTGTCCAAGTTTCTGACTTTCCCATATTAATTCAAACAATAAAAATGGTAGAGTTAGAATCCAGGTCTCTTAATTCATTCTTTCTCTGTACCTCCACTGCCTCTCTGGCCATAACTTCATTAGCTTTCCCCAGTAAGCTCAGGAACTTGTCCCTACCCATCACTGCCTCAGTTGTTCACTAAATGAAGGAGCATTTGGTGAATGTCCATAGGGTAAATATTCTAGAGAAGTATTTGGGATACACACACACACACACACACACACACACACACACACACACACTGGCACACACACAAGTGCGTATGTATGTATGTATAAATATATGTGTATATACTTACATGTAAGTATATATTTACATATGTGTTTACACTCTCTTGGGGTTAGAAAGGAAGAGGCCAGTGGAATCCAGTGAAATATGAACGTTGCAAGTGCATTAAGAGGAAGACAATGGTGTCATGTTTGCTACTACTTGGAGGTGGCCATTTCCTTAGAATATAATGTTATTACTAATGGTGGTAGAGAATGAATGGTAGAGCTGTAACTCATTTGGGGCAAGCTGGAAGACAGGGCTGGGCTGTGCCAAAAATCATAAAAACAAATACAAGGGCCTGTCTCTGACACCAGATCTCTCAATCTAGGGATAGCACCCCAGGCACCAGCATGAGGCCCTACAGACCCAAAGATGCCAAATACCAGGTCCTTGACTCAAGGACATGACCTAAAACCAATAACACAAATACCTAATATCTTGAAGGCAGGACTTCATTTACAGGAGGTGTCCCTAACCAGATTCAACCTTCCTTTTACTCTTGAACAATTGTAAAGATTGATTCCGACCTCTGCCATTCACAGAACTTTTACGGGTAGAAGCCCTAGTCAAAATATCTTCTTGTATCATCCTTCTATGTACAATATTCTCCCAATCTCAGTGATGCAGAATTCCCAACTGACTAAGCAAAAACCAGCACCGACTGTCCTGTATTGCCACTTTCAATTCTCTCTTTCCCATTCATAGCAGCCCTAATGCTCCCCAAGACAACGAACCAGCAAGAGCCCCAAACGATCCAGGCACTGTGTTAGGTAATGACAACATCAACATAAGTCCCTATCCAACTTTGCCTGCTCCTTCCATTGTGCTCTTTAGGACACCTGATCTCTCTTAATAAACTTCCCTCCATATTCATTCATGTTCCTTCCATCTTCTGGGGCTCACAGATATCTAACCCTACGTCTACCCTTCCACCTATTTCTATAAGACATTTCATTTCACGCCATCCAGGAAGACTAATTAACATACTCCTTGCTTTCTATTGCCAAGACAGACATACCCTCTCTCTTCCACCATCACTCACTAACCTCTCCCTTCCTTTGAGGTTCACATGATATAGATATGTCACCAAATCCAGATTTTTATGGCCATTACCTGCCAGCTCCCAGATCACTCTCCATCCTTTCTAAAGGAGCTCGGTAACTGGTTCACAGCCTTCCTCTTCATCACAACCCGTCCCTCATACCAGAGATTCCACTCTGTTCCATCAAATACTCAGGACTCCTAGGACATCAATCTCCACAACTCCCATGACTATTTCACTATACCTCAGTTACCCACAAGGATTACCCATTCGACATCAACCACAGATGTTCCACTTACATCAAGAATTCTGAAATTCCTCTATCCAACCACAACTTCCTACCGTGTCATCTCTCCTTATGCCTCTCTCCTCTTAAACCCATTCTTTGCCCTCATATCAAGATCTTCAATCCTTCTATTCTTCAGCGTTTTCCCAAGCCATCACCCCTATACTGTTTCCGTTTTTCTCAATTCACAATCCTGACACCATATAGTCAAGTACTTAGACTTTATGCTATCCTCCACTCTTCAAATCTCTTCCCCTGCCCAGCTTCTTCCTGGCATACCCAGGATGGCCTGCTAGCACAGATTCTTTAATCTGCCCTTCTTAAAGGAGAGCAACTTTTAAGGAGTCAACAATTTTACTTTAATTACATTCACTAGTTCAGGGGAAAGGTCAGCAGCCTGAATGTGGAGAAAATACAAGTAGAGAAATTATCACAAAGATCAACGGACAGGGCTCTAACTGTCTGAACAAAGCAATATTGCTATATACTTTACGTACATCACTGGGAAAAGAGAGGGTTTACATCTGAGTACTTGCCGGGGAGGGGGGGGGTTGTGGGGGGGCTCTGAACAAACAGCTACTCAGAGTCTTGACCAAGAAATCAAAAGATCCTTCTCATGAACAAACCCCCAAAGCAAAACTCACCTCAGAGTATATATACACACTTTTGGCTAATAGGCTCAGAGCCAAAAGGCATCACAACCTTCATGATTCAGTTCCTAGCTTAGTACCAAAAGGTGTGAAAGCCTTCCTGCAAGCAAGCTTCCCCCTAAGCAAGCTTCCCCTTTAAGCAAGTTCCTCCTTAGGCAAGTTCTTCCCCCAATGGTCTCTATGTGATTTAGGATGTATCAAAGCTGTGATTGAACATATGTGGTCACATAGGCCTATTAATGGATGGAGAAGATCTTCCTATTCCATTAACATTCCACTCCTCTGAAATCCTACACAGGTGCTGCTAAACAATGCTAGATAAAGTCATAAAATTGTGTTGACTGAGTCTAACACAAATTTATGCTATCTCGATTGGTCCTCGCTGCTCAAAGGCACTCTTTTTACTCTTCCCTAATTGACTCTCTTTAGAATACCCTGTGCAGCAGCTGTTAACAAACTTGCTCCTTCTTCCTTTCATGCCTACTATACCACTTCCTCTTGGAAGAAAAACTCAGATCATGCTTTACTGAGAAAAGAGATCTTTTGCTGTGAGTTTCCTCTTCTTCCATACTCTACATATGAAGGTCCCCAATATCATACTCCATTCTCTTTTCCTTTTCTCTAGTCCTTGATGAAGATTTTTCTCCTTGCCAAAGCCAACTCCAATTCAAGATATAACCCTGATTTGCCATTCTCCCCCATCTTGTCCAGCAGATTACCCCCATAACAATCAATCCCTCCCTCTTCTCATTTCTCTCTATTCTTCTCCCTCTCTCCCTCTTAGAATCTACAGCTTTCTTAGAATCTCATATGAAATACCACCTCCTAACTTCATACTGCTCCTGATCCTCCCAATTGCTCATGCCTTTGCTTGCCTTGAAAGTATTTTGCATTTATGTGGTATATATTTATTTACTTAAATATGTACATGTTGCTTCCCCTCAATAGAATATAAGCTCCAAAATGGTAGAGATTAATTGGATCTTTATGTTCTCAGGAGCTATAGGAGATATAGCGTAGGGGTTTTTTTGTTTTGTTTTGGAGGGATGTGTAGTTTTTTTGAGTCTCCTTTTCTTCTCCAGGTTGGAAATGTTTCAACCACTCATGGTCACAATGCCACCAATGATTTCCAACCTGGGTCTATTTGCCCTATCACTCAGCCTGGAGGCCCTGTACTCTCAGGGACTCACCATACAGGTACTGAACTAGTTTAAACACCAGATCAGCTTTAACCTTACTTCACCTCAGAACTCCTGACCTCAAGAGATCCACCAGCCTCAGCCTCCCCAATAGCAGAGATGATTGAAATGTGGTACCATATCCAGCTCAGAGTACTTAGCAAATGCTTGTTGTGAATGAGTACAAGGGCTATAAATTGTATAAATTCTATTCAGAATTCAGACCTATTTCATGAACTTAGTATCAAAATCTGTCAATTCAACTCATACTGTTAAATTCTAACACTTAGAGCAGAACCAGGAGAACATTGTACACAGTTACAGCAACACTGTGTGTGATAACACAATGACTAACTTTGATAGACTTAGCTCTTCTCAGAAATGCAAGGATCTAAGACAACTCCAAAAGACTCATGATGGAAAATTCTATCCACATCCAGAAAAAGAACTATGGAGTCTGAATGCAGATCGAAGCAAACTATTTGCTCTCTTTTTTTGTTTTGTTTTGTTTCTTCTTTCTCATGATTCCTCACATTGGTTCTAATTCTTCTTTACAATATGGCTAATGTAAAAATGTTTAGTAGGGATGTATAAGTAGAGCCTATATCAGATTGCATGCCATTTTGGGGAGGGAAAAGAGAAGGGAGTAGGAGAAAATTTAGAACTCAAAATCTTATGGACCTAAATGTTAACAACCAAAAATAAATAAATCAATTTTAAAAAGAAAATAATAAAAATAAAAGATGTGAATTTATATTAAAAAATTCTGACACTTATTCTTTATTCTGATGTGGCCAGCTTTCTGGCCCTTCAGCTAAATACCTTGTGTAACATCCAATCAATTCCAGCTCTGAATGACCTGTTTCACATTCTGGCCCCCTCTCTGAGTAGGAATGTACTACACCCATCCTGGCCCACTTTCTAGCTCAGGAGACTCTCAACCCAGTCCATGACAAGTCTCATCTCTGAGACTTAGGCAGGGGACAAGGAAAGTAAAGTGAGAACATTACTGGCAGGCAGTTAACCAGGAAGGCTTCCTGAGGAGATGGGTCTTAGTTGTGTTGAAAATGAATTGAAATGACACACTGTTGTGAACAGGAGAAGCTACTGAATGCCACCACTCAGCGCCAGCCTCAAAGTAAAGCATCATGTTTCCTACTGCTTCTTTCTCCTCATGGTGAGGGCAGGGTTCAGAATCTCTGACACTAGAAGAATGCTGCCAGGAAGCTGAGTTTTCTCTGAGCCTTGAGGTAGCTGGTCCTTCAGTAAGTCCCAGTGGATATCCTACAACAGACCAGACTCCATTCTCATGACCTCCATGGCATAGAGAACAGAGTCAGAAGATAAAGAATTTGGATTCAAGTCCTGGATCCTACAGTGTATTTATTTTATATGTGTATATATATTGTATATAATATTATGTATAAATTATGTTATATATTTATGTTATTTATAATATGTGATATTATAAGTAACATATAAACATATACCTAGGGCAGCTAGGTGGCACAGCGAATAGAGTACTGGGCCTAGAGTCTGGAAGGCTCCTCTTCCTGAGTACAAATCTGGCCTCAGACACTTCCTAGCTGTGTGACCCTGGGAAAATCACCACACCCTGTTTGCCTCAGTTTCCTCATCTGTCAAATGAGCTGGAGAAGGAAATGGCAAACCACTCCAACATTTTTGCCAAGAAAACTTCAAAAGGGGTCACGAAGAGTTGGATATGACTGAAAAATGACTGAACGACAAATATATACACATGTATATATACATACATTTAATATATACATATGTAGTATATATAGTAATAATAACAACACAGAATAATAGCTAGCATTTACATGGAGCACTAACTGGATGCCAAGCACAGTGCTAAGCACTTAACAAATATCTCATTTGTTCTACCCTGGAGTCAGGTGCTATTATTATCCCCATCTTACAGATAACGAAACTAAAGCAGACCAAGGTTAAGTGACTTGCCCAGAGTCACACAATCAAACTGTGTAAACTTTGACTGTATCAGAATGTAAGCTCCTTGGAGCCAGGGGCGATTTTATTTTTGTCTATGCCCGATATATAGTAGGTACTTTAAAAATACTTGCTGAATGATCTTAGACAAGTCACTTCATTGCTCTTGGTCCCAGATTCCCTATCTAGAAGATAAAGGGTTTGGGCTGGATTGCCCTCCTCTTCCAAAGCTGACATTCTGCAATCCTAAAGTGGCATAATGCCAGTTAATTCAGCTAACTGGCATAATGCAGACTCTCTCCTCTGTGATTTCACTGCCTTGTTGCACTACACACTTTCTGTCATTGTAGCTGAGGATTTAGAGCTGGAGGAGCCCTGAGAGATCACCGAATCTAACCCAGCCTCCTCCTATTATATATGATGTGACCAATGCTCAGACATAGAAAAGGTCAGAAAGGCTGCAAACAGTGGAGCTGGGTTTCAAATCTAGGTGTTCTGGCTCCAAAGTCAATGTTCTTTCCATTACACTGTATTGTAGCCTTCCCTTTCTGCACATCCCCATCTGCACAATTTGACTATCCATCATTTGGCCCTCCTAGAGACAAGATTTTCCAGGAAGCTGCAGAAACCATTGGCCCACACCCTACCGATCCCAGGCCTTGCTTGGTGCTTGCCGAATGTGAGCCAGGGTAGAATTTGTCCCAGAAAGACCAGTTCTTATGAAAGCTCAGGATCATAAGGTTAAGGATTTAGAGCTAAAATGTTACTTAATGATTACGGCCAATTTTTCAACATGCTTCAGGATCCAATTCTCTACTCAGTGTGTGTGGGGGCAGGGGAGGGGGCGGAGGTGAAGAGGTTGTTGAGACATGACCAGAAGCAAGAGAAATCTCACGCTCTCCGAAGGGCAGAAGTGGTGGCAGGAACTCTAGTTCTCAATCCTGGCTGGGTGTTTTCCCAACCAAGAACCATGCACCTCAGGGAAACTGGGTCGTTAACTTGGACAGATGCCACCATCCCCCCATCCAGTCCCTCAGGTCCAGGAGTATTTCGCCAAGTATGAGCTACAAAGAAATTACTTACATCTCTCATTTTAAAACCAGAAACACAAGCCACCAATCACAGCAAGTATGACACCCACATGGGAAATGCTGTTTCCCTAGAGAGAGAACAGCTTATGGCTTTAGATTCAGAGTCAGACGCACCAGGGGAACTTTAAAACTGTTTTTGTTGGGTTTTCTCCTTTCCTCCCCTCTCCCAGCCTCCCTCCCTGAGATGTACCACAGCTTCCAAGCTGTGACCCTTTGATCTGGGGCCTGGTGCTCTGCTGGGGATTTGTTAAGGCTCCACCTCTCTCTCCCTCTTGATGATACTTCTTAAGCGCTCTCAGGAGCATTTCAGAAATCTCAACAGCCGCTCACCTGCAGCTTGCAATGCTCATTACATACAGTGGCTCAGAAGGGCCCTTCAGAAATACCAGAAAGAAATCACAGTAACAGGCCCCCAGAAAATATCTGGTGACATGAGGTCCTTGGTGGGGAGGACAAAAGACTTTGCTCCCTCAACTACACATGGTTCTGGCATCACTGGACCAAGAGAACGGACCATTAAGGTAGGATTGTAGACTCTATCTTCAACCTATCTACCCTCCATTCCATTCCCACTGCCTGACCCTAGTCAAAGTCCTAATTCCTTCTCAGCTGAATGGTTGCAATGGTTCTTCCTATCTCTTTGCATCTAATCTCTGTCCCTTCCTGATGATTAATCTTCTTAAACATGGCTCTGATCATATCACTACCCTGAAAAAGAACTCTTCAGTGGTTCCCAGTTACCTAAAGAAGAAAATCTAGACTCTTTAGCCTGATATACAAGGCCCACTACAATCTTTCCCTACCTACCTTCCCAGCCTCATATTGCCCTGCACCCATGAGCACACCACCCTCCAACCACAATGGACATTTTTCCATCTCAGAGCCTTTGTTCAGACTATTTCCTCCACTAAAAATTCTGTCCCAACCATATCTCTGCCTGTCATCAAATGTGAATTGGAAGGGATACCAAAGGCCATTTAATCCAATGTATACATATATGTGTATACATATATATGTATATGTGTATATATGTATATATATACACATACATACATATATACATGTGCTGTATGTATGCATATGTGCATATATGTGTGTTGTAGAAAGGATTTGTAACCTCTCCTCAACATACTTAGTAAGTGGTCATCCAGGCTTTCCCTAAAGAGGAAACCCAGTGCCTCCAACCACACTTCTGGATAGTTCTAATTTTTAAAAACCTTATTCTATCCTTGTATCCAACCATCTGACCTATCTTTCCAGATTGAGAGGCCCCATAGTGTAGTGGAAACAAAACCAGACTTGAAGCCAGAAGATCTTCATTCTAATCCTAGCTACATTACTAGTGGACCTTAGCCATGTTACTTCAGGTCTTTGAGCCTGTTTTTTCATCTGTAAAATGAGGAAGTTGAATTCAATTATCTCTAAGGCCTCTTCCAGTACAAATGCCTCCTGTTTTGTGAAGCCTTACTTGACTCTCCCTCTAATCTAGAGGTTTTTTTTTAACCTTGGGTCTGTAAACTAGGTGTGTGTGTGTGTGTGTGTGTGTGTGTGTGTGTGTGTGTATTCTGATAACTATATTTCGATATAATTGGTTTGCTGAGGTATCTTATTTTCTGTGTTTAAAACATGATTCTGAGAAGGGGTCCATAGGCTTCACCATCTGCTCAAGGTTATCTAGTACACACAAAAGGAGGTCTCTTGGTTCTAGTTCATTGTGATCTCTCTTTCTCCACTGACATCCACTGCATTGAACCTCACTTCTGGCTCTTATCATATCTTGCTTATAGTCTATTCATTCATATGTCATCTCCTCTACTAGAATGTGATCACCTTGAGGGCAGGGGCTGTCATATTTATCATTGTATCATCCACCTCACCACCACCACCACCCCCTAACCAAGTGTATCTGGTACAGAGCAGAACTCAAACAGTAAGAACTCAATAAATAAGTTAAATTGAATTGATTCTACTCATTTGGCCTCTTCTTTAGAAACTCTAGATATGAAACCAAAAATCTGTCATTTGGGGCATAAGCTCTCCTTCCACTAAAGCCAACAGTGTGTAAGAGCTTCTGTGGCTTAAAAGTTAATTTCCCTCAGGTATCTTCTCCAAACTTAACTAGGTTGAACTTCAACATAAGACAGTCTGGCATCAGGCTACTACTGGAAGCCTCTCCAACTTAAGATCTAGACTTGATGCTGTGGTTTATATTTTGCTAGCAGAGCCCTTCAGAACCCAGGTTCACCTCCATGTCACAATGAGGCTCTGAAGTAGGACTTCAGTGAAAGAGATGTGTGTGTGTATACATTTGTGCGTGAATGCCGTGCTGAAATACGTCTAGTCCATACTTATTTCCCCATATCTGGCTTGGGTAAAATCTGAGCACAGCCTATAATCAATGTTATTTTGATTACAGGTAATGTATACCTACAAAATTTTCCTTTTCAGAGATGTGGATCATATTCAAGGACAGACTGTATTAGGACTAACATGATATTAACGTATATACATACACATGTATAGTCTCATTTTACCATTTCCTTTTATTGCTTTTAATTCCATATTTCAGTTTAATTAAAAACACAATGGCCTAAAGGACCTAATACTAATGCACTATACCATTTATGAATATTTATCACCCCAGGCTACATAAAACTGAATAATTATTAGCAATTAAAAGAAGGTCAGCAGAAGGCTCTCTGGCTTCAGTGACTTCGGAGAAGGCCGGGTACTCAGAGATCCACTCCCTCAGAGCCTCTTTGGCAAGTATTTTACAAGAAGAAGGAAGCAGGTCCTGGCTGACTGGGCACAAACTGGTGTTGGGAGGACAGTGTCCCCAAGTGAAGGACAAGAAGGTTTAGAGATGAGAACATTGGCAGTGTCCCTTTACGGGCATGCAATTTAGGCCAGGAAAAAAAATTTAGTGAAAAAAAAGAGTAGACACAAGAGAGTATTATGGGATAAGCAGGACAAGACTGACTTAGCAACCAGAAATCAGACTGTGCCACCAGGAAAAACATGAATTGCCACAGACTCAAACTGACCCAAGCATGTATCACATGGTTCTCTCCTGCTTCGGTCCCCATGAGCACTAGGCACTAGCAATCAGCAGACTTGGGTTCTAGTCCCTCCTCTACCATTAACTTTGGGCAAGTCACTCAACCTATCTGGACCTCGGTTTTCTCATCTGCAACATGAGGATAAAGATGCCTTTTACAAAGAATTGTTGCAAGGGTGAAGTATGAAAAAGCTATGCAAAGCACTTATTAACTAGAATATATACTATTTCAGAGCATAGGATTATTATAATTACTCCCATCACTTATCTGCATCAGCGTAGTGAATATTGAATTGGAAGCCACTAGGGAGCTGTAGTAGGAAGGCCGAATT
>CM053624.1:82589388-82614687 GCA_028646595.1 Phalanger gymnotis
CCAGGCTGTCCTGGGCTAGAGCCCTGCTTCCCTCTGCTACCCTGTGGGTTCTGCAGTTCTAGAATTGGTTCAAAGCCATTTTTATAGGTTTTTGGAGGGACTTGGCAGGGAGCTCACACTAGTCCCTGCTTTCCAACCACCATCCTGGCTCTGCCCTCCCCCATTATACTCATTTGTATACATGCCTTTTCTTGTCTACTCTAAACCAAAAGTTCCTTTGATATAAAGACTATATTTTATCTTTATATCTCCCACAGAGCTTGCACATACCCTAACATACAGTACACACAATAAAATATTTGTTGGTTAAACTCATGAGGCTAATTAATCCGGTCTCCTGCCCTCAGGATGTTAATAGTAGAGTTTTCTGTCCAGATGTAGGTTAAACTAGATGGCCTCGAAGGTCTCCTCGTGCTCTGATTTTATGCTCCTGTGACCAGCCCAGGGTCATACAACTAGTAAGAATACAAATCAGGATTCAAAAACAGGTTTTCTAATGGTAAGACTAGCCCTTTCTGGTATATTTCCTTTAGTATTGCCACTCAGAATAGATTTGTTGAATTTTCATTAATTGGGTTTTCAGATATCAGAGGGATATTATGAGGTTGATTCCTGATGTTCCAAAAATCACAGAATGTGGGTTACCCCCTTCTCTTCATATGTATTAAGCTAACTCAGCATACAAATGCATAGGACCCCATACATGCGCCACCTTACAGACGTATTTTTCTACTAGCCCCAGTTGCTGCAAAAAGAAGATCAATTTTGGCCTTTTCCTAAAACACAATCTTCTCAGCTTTGCAAACAGGCTTGGCAAAGAGTGGGTGTGGACTAGCCATGAACATCTTTGGTACCAGGTCTTTTTGTCAGGGCATGTGGGGTGTTTCACATGATGTAATTGGCTCTAGTTTCTCCCACCCATCCGTAAAAAATTCATAAGTGCCTAAAAAACAAAACAAAGCCAGGAGGGGAAAAGGCAATTTTAAAATGTATTCTGCTGCAGAGGCTGCTATTCCTGCAGGCATAGTAGATATTAATAATTCAACAAAATATTACAGTAATTACTATACTTTGCAATATCACAACAGTGCACTTTAGCACAACTCCTACAAATCTCCTTGCAACTGCCATTAATAAGTAAAATGCAATTCACCATATTAAATTTGTTGTTTAAAAGCTAAATATTTCATCAGAACTAATATATTTTAAATAATCAGCCAGGACCACTGAAATCCCCAGCCCTGCATTTCTCCCCCTTCAAATGAAATTACATCGTAAGCATTCAATCAGAAATTGAGTTCAAATGTAACATTTATATGCTGACTATTAAGACTCAAAAGTTCCCCTTTGGATGGACCCAGAATATACTCAGCAGTTGGGCACAGCCAGTGCCTTATTAGGCTGCTACAGAGAGATGGTAGCAGGGAATAAGTGAAGATTAGCTATATTGGACCCAGGTGATTGGCTAAGTCTTCTAGCTTCAAGGAAAAGATCCCCATAGATTTTAAGAGTAGCAAATGGCAAGGGAACTTCAGAAAGGATGAGAATCATTGAATCATGAGAATGTGTGGAAGATACCACAGAGATCACCTAGTCCAAATGTGTTATGTTACAAAGAGGTCCAGAGGAACAAAGTGAACTGACCAAGGTTACACAGCAAGTCAAGAATAGAAGCCAGATGGATTTAGGGTGTCTGAATCCTGGCCTGAAGCTCTCACCCTTGAAGCAGCCTGCCTCTACATGTGTCAGGCTAGCATTTCACATGTGTTAGTGTTTATTCTAGATAGCTATTGTAGCTGCTCTCAAGCCCAAGGTCTCAAGCTCCTAATTACTACAGACATTCCTGGATGGGGCTAGGAGGAGAAGGTGGGACTGGCACATCCAGAAGGTCCCTTGCATTGAATGTAATGCCAAGAGTTAGCTTGGCATTCCCCCTCCAGAAGATCAGGTGTGCCAGCATCCCAGACATGACTCCAGTAGAGTAAGGCTTATGTGTGTACATGTGTGTATGTGTACACATGTATATACATGCATGAATGCACGAGCATAGACAAGAAGTGAGGGAAGCAGAGAAAAATACATTCACTTTTCCAGCTATTTGCCTAGAACCTAAAGGAAGCCATCTCTTCCAAGAAGCCTTCCCTAATAATTGCAGTTATCATCATCACTTCTTTTCTTAATTGTTGTTAAGATTTTAATAGCCATGTCATATATTTCATATTTGATTATACTCACTTTTATCACCTAGCAATATTAACCTTAACATTCTATTACAATATATTATGATATAATATTCCTTGGCAGCTAGGTGACATAATGGATAGAGGTTTAGATTAGGGGTCAAGGAAATTTAAATTCAAACTCAAATTCTGTCTCAGACGCTTATTGGCTGTGAGATACCCTAGGCCAGGGGTGAAGAAACTGTGGCCTCAAGGCCACATGTGGCCCACTAGATCCTCAAGTGCGGCCCTTTGCCTAGATCCAAACTTCACAGAACAAATCCCCACCCCTGACCTAGGCAAACACTTAACCTCTTTTAGATTCAGTTTTCTTATCTGTAAAATGGACATGAGTGCCTATCTTACAGGTCTGTTGTGAAGATCAAATGAAATAATATATGTAAAGCATTTTGCAAATCTTAAAGCACCACATAAATGTTAGCTGTTATTATGTGTATTACATTTTATCAGATCATAAGCTTCTTAAGGGTAAAGACTCTATCATTTTATTTTGCTAATCCTTCAGAGCCTAGCTTAGTACCATTTACTTAGTAAGCACTTTATATATTAAAAAGCTGAATAAATATAATTGTGTACTGATTTCACTGTTTCATACTTTCTAAGTTTTCCAAAATAATATAGATTTCTTGAGAGTAGGGGATATATACATATTGTATGTATAATATCTCCCTGCAATCCAAGAACTTTTTACAGGCTTGGACATCTATAGTAGGTGCCCAGTAAATAAATCCTCGTTGAACTGAACTTAATGAGATGAGATAGGGACACTGAAATCCAATATTACAATGGAAAAAAAAAGAAGTCATCCAAACCATGCTTATATCTGGGAATTTGAATTATCTAATATGGAATGAAGTGGGCCACTGGTTTACATTTAGGCCTATGTGATTAGCACCTCAATATTATTTATCCCAAATGGACTTTGACCAGTCCTGGGAGAAAAGGAGAAGAGCAATCCAACCATCAGGGCAAAAGTATAGGGAGCTGTCCAAGGTTCTGGAACATCTATCTATTTGTATCTGTTGCAGGAGTAAACAAATATTAATCTTAATCCAGCAATTTTATGTATCTTTAAATACATACATATACTTGTATGTTACACACACATACATATAAAGACACACACACTTTCTCTCACATTCACTTCCATTATCTTACTTGAGCATCACTGGGAAAATATTACCAAGGAGGCTTGTGGTGAGGAGAAAAGCACTCTGGGCATAAAGTCACAATCATACAATCTCAGAGTTGGAAAGGACCTCAAAGGTCATTTAGTTTGACCTAGAGCTGACAAAAATCCCCCTTACAACATTCAGAGCTAATGGTTATCCAGGTCCCATTTTTAGAAATCTCTAGTGAGGGAGGGGACCCACTATTACTTTAAAGCATAGCTCATAGCTCTCATACTTTGAAATGCCAGTGTCAGAAACTTCCATCACAAGAAGCCTAAGTCTGCTTCTTTTCAATTTCTACTCATTGCTCATTGTTTTATCTTCTGAGGCCAAACAGAGCAAGTCTATTCCCTATAGTGCATAATATTCAAATAGCTGAAAGACAGTTTTCATGTCCCCTCTAAGTCTATCTTCTCTAGGCTAAAGACTAACACCACCAGCACAGTTTTATCTAATAATAATCATAGTCCCTTAGCAAGCCTGATAATTCTCCTGCAGAAGCACTCTGGCACTGTACTTCCTAAAAATATGACACCCAGAACTAAGTGTGCTGCTCCAATTGTTGTCTGACCAGGGCAGATTTCATCAGAACCATATTATATTCTGTCTTGTTCTGAATACAATGAACATCTACATATATATATGTATATTATATATATATAAATGCACGCACATATGTATATAATAAAGCACATAACTTCCATAACATGTTTTACAAACCCCTTTCCCCCTTCTGCTCTTTGAAAATAATTCAGGTGTCATCCTCCTTTTATCATTATTATTTTATTCTGTTTATTTTTCTTCCTTTCCCAGGGCAACACTCCCTCTAGTGTTTGTGTCAAGGATCTAAGGCTTCACACTTCATACATACTCTCCTCCTACTGGAGAGAAACCTGAGCTTTGGGCTGAAAGGGGGTTGTGTCTTACTCCAAAGCTAATTAGCCAGTATAGCAGGTACCCTCCCTTTCAGTAGGAGGCTAAATATATTCAGCAGATTGTCCTGGATGCCAGCCCTACTTCACATTTAAGCATTATGAGAGAACTCAGAGAAAATGAATAAAGGCAAAAATAGGAACTTCGGGGCCTATCCCATTATCTCTACAGAGCCTTCTGCTGACAACTGTATACTATGCTCGCCAAGGGAGCCTGAAAGCCAATTTTTGTTTGCTTGCTTTTTTAAAAAAAATAATCACTCACCTACTTCAAGAGCCCTTCTCTGATGAGCTACAATGAGGAATATCCAAAGCAATATGGACAACCTGGATTTCCTTCCTGGTCTTTCAATTCTCCTCTCCAAAAAAAATTAAAAAAGCAAAATAGGGGTGCCCAATAGGGAAGAGAAGTTACATGCACTCTGTAGAAATGTGTCTTATACTGCTTCTGCATCTCCCCACGGGGCCTAGAAGAATGTCTGGCACATGATTGGTGCCTGATTATTGAATGAGAAGCTTGTTCAAATGATAAGCTCTTAGATGACAGGATACAGTAGATGAACACTTGAGTGGGAGGGAGTTAGGAGAGCCAGCTGTGTCATTGACAAACCCCATGAAACCTGGGCAAATCACCTTTATTCTCTTGATATCCATTTCCTCTTCCATCAAATGAGAGTATTTCTGAGATCCCTTTCATCTCTAATGTTTATTTAACCTGTTTCTGTTCTTAATCAGTTCTTTACAGTGACTTGTATGTGGAGGTGTCCTTTCACTTCACAAATTCTATCTCCATGATATCAGCCGAGCACTCTAAGCTACAGAAACTGGTACCCCTAAGGTCTTGGTCTCCTATTTTCCCATTTCCTTTTTCTTTCCAGTTCTTCTCTTCAGCTAATTTTTATGAAGCAAAGGACCAAGGTTTACTGAACTAGGTGCAATTAGCACCGTGAGTCATGATGAATCTGACTCTATGCAGACACTACCTAAAGAATAAGGACCAGACTCATTAGCTTAGGAAACAGGACCACCAGTAACACACTTTACCTCCCAATATAAATCCTTTAAAGAATTCTCTACTCTAACCTGTCAGGATCCCCATGCGAACACCACCTCTCTTTACTCCTCTCTTTTTACTATTAGGAAACACCCGGCACTAAGGCCCAGCAAGCAAGCTATGCCCTGAGCTTGGCATAACAACAACTCTTTGCACTGACCCTCTGGATGAACTCTGCTGCAGCAAAATCCCAGAATTATTTCCAGCTCCAGCTGGTCTCTTAGCTTGGACAAGCACCTGTAGGACCCACGTTCCAGTTGTGAAGCCCTGCTGTGAGTCAATCTTGTCACATTGTTGCTGTTACCCCTCACTGTCAAGGCTACAGCTCAGTACATAGCCATTGCTGTATGTTTAAGATCTGACCACCCTAAAGTGTGTCTCCTTCTAAAGGAAGCTCAGGCACATGTGTCTAGTTTCTCTCCTCCAATGGAATAAAGAAAGCTTTTTTGCTGATGACTGTTATGGTCCTATTTTTTAATTTTGTTTTTATTTTATTTCCTAGAGTTAACTATGGTTGTGATGATCTGTGTGAGCTCTTTGGTATTTGTAGAGTTAACAGTGATTACATAACCTCTGTGATTTTTTTGGTCATTTGTTTTCAGATTTGCCAAGCCAAATTGGTCTATTCAACTGCTCACAAACCTCTCTGGCTACAAGGCTCAGTTCCAGACTCACATCTATAAAGCTTCCCCAGGCTATTCCAATACACAGTAACCTCTCCTTCCACTGAACTCAGAGAATTTACACAGTATGTACAATGAATTTGACAATTAGTTCCATGCTATGTCATGGCATCCCTCATGTTATTGTTCAGCTTTCTATATTGTGAACTCCCAGAGGGCAAGAGTTGAGGTTTATGATATTTCTATGCACCAGGACTTTATTTACAATAAGAACTCAGTAAATGTTTGTCTGTTCTATATTATTTGAAGATACAACCACTGAGAAAGGTAATGATATGGCAATGATTTACCATTCCTTCCCTCTGTCTTAAGATCATGTGGGACTACTGCTTGTCTCAGTGAAAAATGACAAATAAAATAATAAACCTGGCATACAGTCTCAATTTTCTTAGAGTTGCATACAGTGGAGAGGGCTCTGCACTTTTGAGTCACATGTCCTGGGGTCAAGGACTTGCTTTGATTATTGACCTTTGATATTTGTCGACATGGTACTGAACAAAAATCTCAACCACTCTGGGTTTTAGTTTTCCTATCTGTAAGATAGGGATACATGTGTAAAATGCTTCCTCTACCTTCCTCAAAGGATTATAGGTGAGAAAGGAGATATGTAAAGTTATAAATGCAAATTACCATTGAAAGAAAAAGTCAGTCTATGATCTCCTTGAGGTCCATGACTTCTGTTATACTTCCACTGTAATACCCTATGATGGCTAAAAGCCTACAATTAAATTCAATTCAGCAAGTTGAGGGACTGCTATGTGTCATGTATTGTGATAAGCAGTGTGGGAAATATAAAAGAGCCATCCAATACTATGTAGTTCCTACACTCAAGGAGCTCACAGTTTTAAGGGGCATGTGACAGTATATAATCAAGTGCTAAACTGAACACAATAATGGTCACATTCCAACATACTAGGGCTAGAAATAGATTCCCCATTCTTTATACAGGACTGTTCTTCCAAATACACTGACTGTTGATTGATGCCTAGCATTAAGCAGAATATAATCAATCTAATTATGCCATATATTACTTATTTTTCTCTTTCTAAAAAGTTTTTATTGATGTATTTTGTTTTTACATTTCAAATATTTCCAGATTGTCCCCACTCCATAAAAGATCTGTTGTAAGAAAGTGAAACATAGAACTAACAATACAGTGACCTCATCTGAAGGTGCATGCAACATTCCACACCTATAGCACTGTCCATCCCTCTATTTTTAATTGTTTAATTAATAGAAATCTACTTTTCTCCCTTCTACACCCCCACCCTACTGAAAAAAGACAAAATCCAAACAAATTTCTTATAACAAGCATACATAATCAAGCAAAAATAAATCCCTTATTTGCTGCATTCAAAAATATTTATGTCTCATTCTATATCCTAAATCTATCACCTCTTTGTCAGGGGGGAGAGAGTATGTTTCATCATCAGTCCTCTGGAATCATGGATGGTCATTGTATGGATCATAGTTCTTACAATTTCAACTAATGCCAATCACAGGACAGGAGAAGTTTGGTGTCTATGGTGAAGGAAAAGGAAATAGTCAAAAACCTAACCAAGGAAAGGGGGAACATTGCCTAAAGATAGACCTCCTAGAGCAAATGAAATGTCTTCAACTTGATTTGATCCCCAAAGTAGGAGAGATCTAGAACTCAACTTCTGTTGAGCCAATTAATGACATTTATGGTGCTAGGGGATGACCAGGACATATACTATTTATTACGGGCAGTCAGACCTACATGTTAGAAAAATCACTCTGGCAGCTACGTGCAGGATGGATTGAAGTGGGAAAAGTTGAAGCAAGGAGACCAGTTAGAATGCTACTGCAGTGGCTCAGGTAAAAGTATTCTAAATAAGGGTGGTAGCTATGTGAGTGGAGAGGACATAGGTATAGATATAGATATATAATCTTATGAAGTAGAAATATAAGATTTGGCAACTGACTGGTTATGTAGGGCAATGCTGTCAGATTCTAATAGAAATGGGGGCAACTAAACCATAGACAATGATCCTTTGTGGGCTGCATGTTGATTTAGAAAACTACGTAATAATATTAACTATTTTACTGTATTTTTATTTATTTTTTTAAGTATTTCCCAATTATATTTTAATCTGGCTCAGACTTTGCTTGAGAGAGTGTTGTGGGCCTCATGTTTAACACTTCTGATGTAGGGGAAGTAAGAGTGAAGAGGCACCCAGGATAACCCTGAGGTTGTGAGACTGGGAGGAGGGTACTGCCCTCAACAGTGATAAGGATGTTAGTAAGAGAGATGAGAGCATTTTTGCAGGTGAAGATGAGTTGTTGGGAACAGGCTGACTTTGAGATGTATGTAGGACATCCAAAAAGTGTTTTTGATTTGCAACTACAGCTCAGGAGGGAGACTAGGGCTGGATAGATACAGTATATGAATCATACACATAATCTAACTGAACCCATGAAAGTTCATGAGATCACCAAGTGAAACAGTATAAAGGTAGAAGAGGATCCAGGAGAGAACCTTGGGAGACACCTACAGTTAGTAGGCATGAAATGAATAAAGAACCAGCAAAGGGAGACCAAGGAGTCATTAAAATGGAAGAACCAGAGAGTACTGTCATGAAAAGCTAGAGAGGAGAGTGTATCCAGAAAGAATAGGTGATCGACAATATCAAAGACAGCAGAAAGTTCAAGAAGGACAAGGTTTGAGAATAGGACATTAGATTTGGCAATTAAGAGATTACTGGTACCTGTAGAGGAAGCAGTTTCAAACTGATGATGATGTCAGGGGCCGGATTTCAGAAGATTAAGTTTTTCTAATAGGTTTACCTCTCCTCTGATTGAAGAAGCAATTCATTCATTTAATCAAAAAGTACTTAATAAGCACCTTCCCAGTGCACCATGCCTAGAATGCTTATTGACTTGACCTATTATGTTCAAAGTCATGTTAAGACTTCATAAAGGATGTAGCATTCAACAAACATTTTAGTGAAGGCACTAATCAACTGGATCACCTCCAACACGTGACCAGTGGGGTGAGGGGATTTGACACATTTAGAATGGTGCTTAGCACATAGTAAGTGCTTAACAAATGTTTACTGATTTATTGATTGATTGATTGATTGATTGCTGCAGTTTGAAGGACCTGGGGGAGTATATCTTGGAAAAAAGAAAATTTATGGGAAACATCACTGGATTTAGCTAGGCACATAGTGGGTAGAAAATGGGCCGTGGAATAAAAAAGACCTCAGTTCAAATCCAGCCTCACACCCTTACTGGCTGTGTGACTCTGGGCAATTTACTTATCTTCCATTTGCCTCAGTTTCTTCATCTGTAAAATGGGGATATGAATAGCGCTGTCCCCATCTGTAAAATGGGGATATGAAAGCTACCTCCCAGGGTTGTTGTGAAGATAAGTGAGATAAAATTTGTAAAGCATTAGGTGTACAGTAGACCTATGTAAGTATTAGTTATTATTACTACTTTTATCATGATCATCACAGTCTTCATATTTTCATGTAGGGCCTGGATTAGATTTATTGTTTGGCCCCAGAAATCAGAACTAGGAAATACTGCATAATAGTTTCAAAAAAGCAGGTTCTGGCTCAGTATAAGTAAGAGCTTTTTAATAAGTAGAGTTGTCCAACAAAAAGTGGAAGGCCAACAATAGAATGAGTGGCCTTATGCAGTAGTAAGTTCCCTGTTACTGGTAATCTTCAATCAGCCACTAGATGACCACAGGAATGATGTCGAAGACATTAATCTATCATTCGTGACCTCTAAGATCTCCTTCAACTCTTAGATTCTACAACTGAGTGCTGAGTATAGGCTTCCCTCAAACCCATAAGCTTAGGACACAACCCCTATGCTGACACTTTTCAATTTCCATAACAAAATGGGATAGCACAGATATCACAAATAATGTTAATGGAGATAATATAAAAAAATCTCATTGGCATACATTTCAAATGTTCCTTCAACCAGAACTTTGCCAGAGCTGATCAAAATTATTTGAGGGTCCCTTGCCCATCTATCCTTTAAGAGAAGTTCAAATAAATGGAAAATCAGCAGGTAAGATAGGAACTGAATCCTCAGCTTACTTTTCTGGTCCTTGTTTGTTCTTGGATAAACTGCTTACCTTAGGTTTTCCCATCACAGGTTATTTAGTTTACTTTGTTGTTCTTTAAGGGATAAGGCTGGTCTCACAGATTAATGTGCACCCAAGTAACTCTGGTCATTTTAATTGATGTTTGAAGTCCAAAGAAAATAGCCCCTCCAGCTTCTCTCCCTCCTCCCTACTTCTAGCTTTCACTTAACCCAACAATGTTGCAAAGACCACTTTCCAATTGCCTTCCTTTGCCAGCAATAAAGCTGATTCCAGCTTTTCCATTTCTGCAACCATTAGCAAGGACTTCCACTTAAAGTAGTTTGCAACTTCTATTTGCATTAAAATTGCTGTAGAAATCAAGGAGGAAATATTATTCTTGTTTTCCAGTTAAGCCAATGCATTGGATGAAATTGACAGCCCTGGGGACAATCTGGCTTTGGCCAGCTCTCCTACCCCAGGGGTGCCCCTCACTTCCTGCCTGACCAGAGGGAAGACAACTATCAGGAGCAATTAATGTTGCAATATCCCACTTTATTTCCCAGAGATATCTTAGCTAAAATGGTTCCCCTTGTAATATTAATTAAAAACAGATTTTTTTGGCATACTCCTGAAGAATGGTTTCTGTGGCAGGCAGGCTTCATTATTAAGTCTCCAAGAAGGAAAATGCATTAAGATATTGTGACATCAGTACTGTGCACAGGGGCAAAGAGGGTTGGATAATCCAGCCAAAAGCTATTTGAAAAATCTGTTTGGGAGTTGCAATTAGAATATTCACCCAGTGAATACAATTAATCTGATCAAACTTGTCACTATTTTTGCACATTAGGAGTAAATATTTTAGAGCACAGTCCAGCTGAATTAGTTGAGTGTGTGAGACTATCTAAGAGAAACTGTATTTCTTCTGCCTCCTAAGAGACTGTTCCCAGGAGTAACTGAGGCCTCACAGTCACTTGTAATTGTCAGTATCTTCTTTATTTTCCCCACCAAGGTGCATTTGTTATTGCCTTAATTGAAATCTGTACACAGTACAGTGCAATGTGAAATTCACCACCACTGAGGTGAACATCAGGGAGTCAGTGGTTATGGGAAAATATGGTATTCTCACCAGTGTGCTGAGGGAAGGGGGGAGGGAGAGGGAAGAACAAGGTGGTAGGGATGTTTTTAGGAAGAAAAGAAATAAAGGGGAAGACCAAGCTTGCCTTCATAACTTCCCATTCTCAAGAACCATTTGCCTACCCACTGAGCAAGCAGATGCCAGTTGGAAGAAATGGGAAAAGCTATGTGACTTTCTGTTTCCATATGAGCTCTACAGACAGGGTCCATGTTCCACAAGGCAAATATATAACACTCCCAAATTCATCAAAGGAAGCCCAGATACAGGAGACTAGAGGCATCTGGAAAGCACCTCGGATCCCTTCTTTTGAACCAAGTCCTTATTGAAATATATTCTCATTCTCGTGTTCTCTCTCTCTCTCTCTCTCTCTCTCTCTCTCTCTCTCTCTCCCCATCCCTTTCTCTCCCTTTCTTTATTTCTTCCCTCCCTTCTTCTCTCCCTCTCCTTTTGTCTCTTTCCCCTCCATATCTCTCCTTCTTCCTCCTTCCTTCCCTCTCTCCCATTTCCATCTACGAGAGTAGATTAATAATGGATAAAAAAGACCAAGAATCGGAGCCCATTCCCCTTCATATGCCATCCTTCCCCTTTCCTCCTCTACTAAAGACTCCTTTCTCCTGCCCCCCCCCAAAAGAGGGGCCAACCTGAGGTAGTAGAAGCAGAGCCTCCCTCTCCTGGGGCTTTGAGATTCCCTCTATAGCATAACTAGCTCCAGTGATCCTCAGCAGTGATTCAGCAGTGATCCTCCTTTCTACTCTCTCTTTTACCTCTCTCTCTCTCCTTTCAACCCCACTCAGGGTTGACTCACACTGATGTTTCTACAATGGAACCTAAAATACCCACCTTGCAGATGGGGAGTTAAGTTAGTGAGGCCAAAGGTATTTGCATCAAGAACAGGGAGATCTCTATATTTGGTAAAATAAGACTTGTGGCCTTCTAAGAGAAGGAAAAGTTTAACTCTTTGAAAACTGAAATGGGAGCTGGAATTCTCCATATCCCTTTGAAAATAGTCCATGCTCAATATCTTCCTACTGTGTTATTTCCTTATTCCCTTTATATTGATGAAGAAGGCAGTTTCATGTGTGCTCATAATAATCCATCAGCCTCACAATGATTTTTATTTACAGTATCTATTTTCCCCCTGACTGGGAGCAGAGGAGGAAACTCTGTTAAACAATCCAAATCATCTTTTCCAGCTTTGTTTCCCTGAAAACTACCACAGGCAAGGGAATAGTTTTCCCATTCTCAGATCCACCTAGTCTCTCAGTAGACTCCCATAAGTATGCACTTGTGGTATCTGAAAATCAGGACCAAAAGAACCACATTCCTATTTGAAAGCTTCACAAGCAGTACTCCTAGACCCCAAAGGTGGGTAAGCCTGGGATCCCAATACATACTTATGATTTTACTGTCCTTTTTTCCTGACCCAATGTTGAAGAAGAACATAAGGAATAAAGCTCTTCAGGACTGTTCACTGATAAGAGAAGTCCAATACTCCCCTTGGTCTACATCTGGACTCAAGTACTATTTCCCAGGGTGGTTTCCCAGGGTGATGCTGGCTAGCTGCTTGACTGCCTTGTTTCTAACCAGCTACACAGCTGGATAGACAGGTCTGCAGAGAGAGAATGCAGCATGGCATTTAATCAGTCTTCTCTGAAAATATTTCCTACAAATGGCAGTCCTCCAGGTTTTGTCAACTCACCAATACATGCTTTTAAAAATGGGTAGGTGGGTGGGAACAAAAAACCATATAGTAGCTTTCCTTGTCCAATGGATATATTAAGGGAAACAGACCCCTAGAAAGGATACCCCCTACACAACCCAAGATACCACACTCATCTTGTGATATGTTAGACTTTTGCACAAGAGTGGTACACCTCGTTACACACACACACAGAAAGAGAGAGAGAGAGGGAGAGAGGGAGAGAGGGAGAGAGAGAGAGAGAGAGAGAGAGAGAGAGAGAGAGAGAGAGAGAGAGAGAGAGAGAGAATTGTCTTTTAATAAAAACAAGAGGAAAGTTTGGATTTGCAAACTCTCCTGCTGAACCATCCCTGGCTCTTACTGTCAATGTAACTCTCATTAGCAGGCAGACATTAAGTAGCCAGCGACCCTCCCTCCCCCCACCCCAACACTGGAGAAACAGATATAGCCCCCACGGAACTTCGAGAGAATGCCATGATCACAAGAAGGAGACTGACAAGGCTGGTTGGAAAAAGAAACATCAAACTATTGCACTGGAAACCCAGACTGAGATGACCTTCTGCTTCATAACCATCCTTCTAACCCAGGTCATTTATATATCCTTAAGAACAGCACCCAACTGAAAAGGAAATCAACCCTCCAACCCTCCACTCTGCGGAACCTCTCACTTTCACCAATACAACCCCATCCACTCCCAATTATAAATAATGGTTTAAAAAAGAAATTCCCAAAGGAAAGGCAAAGGGAATAATCAATATTTTCGGGGGGGGGGGAACGTCTCCCCACACCTGCACTTCCAACCCCCTAAAATAAGTGCCAGCAAATGAGCCGCTAGCACTAGAAGCTGTTTATATCCCAAATCATTCGCAAAAATCTTTTTTTCAAACCCGAACAAGAAACCAGAAAGAAGAGGAAAGAGTTGTGTCTGGTTAGGGTAGGGGATGTACTTTGGAATGTGGTATTCCAAGTGGTCTTAGGAAGGGAGAAACGGGCGACTGGTAGAATTTGAGAACCCCAGACTCTCCACGACTTTACTCTAAGAATCAGGAATGCCGGGAGGACCAGCCCTCTGGACTAGAAGCGTCTTAGCATAGCCTGGACCCTGCAGCTGTCGCGGAGGGAGGGAAGTGTAGATGGGCTGGAGGTGGGGTGAGCGGGGGAGGGGGAGCCAGAGCCAGGGGGCTCAGAAGCGACATCAATGGCGCCACCTCCTGATGTTACAAGGTCCGGCAAAACGCAGCTATCCGAGAAAAGGAAAGGCGGCCAGCGAGTCAGGGGCCCCAACACTCTCCTCTCTAGCCTCAGTACCACTAGCTGATTCGGGGGAAGTGGGGCGGGGGGAAGGCTAGCAAAGGTGAAGGGTTTTCCTTGGTGCTTTTTTTTCTTCCTTTCTTTTTTTTCCCCGGAGAGCAAGGGGAGATGGGGGCATTTTTCCTTCTGTATTTCAAACTTTTATTCTCCGCCTCGCCTCCTGCCTAACCTAACCTAGGTTAACTGGGCTTGTCTAGGGCAGGGGAAGTCTTTTGAAACTGACACCAGAGCCCAGAGTGGAGTGAGGTTGGGGAGCTAGCCCCAGAAAGGCAGGCTGAGGACTAGGTCCATCACCCCTGCCCCTCCGGAATGAGGAAAAGCCAAGTCTATGATCGTTGTCAGTCCGTCCAGCCATGCCTACTCCAGAGCCACATCGCACACTCGGGAAAACACACACATCTCACATATCGCTCGCTCTCTCTCTCTCTCTCTCTCTCTCTCTCTCTCTCTCTCTCTCTCTCTCTCTCTCTCTCTCTCTCTCTCTCTCTCTCTCTCTCTCTCACACACACACACACACACACACACACACACACACACACCTTGGTTACCACCGCCCCGCCTTCTCCCCGCACACCACCTATAAACAAGCCCGGAGACCCACGCCGCACCCAATTCAATACCCCAACCCTGGGGGTCGTTGGTAAACAAACGCACACGCCTTCCTCTCTCCAACTCAGCTAACCTGTTAGGGGTGCGGAGAGGGGGAAGGGAGAGACTGATCAAAAGAGCCAGACAATCAAGCTTCTCCCAAAGTCGGGCGAGCAAGTCTCTGCTCTCCCTCTCCCGGCGTCCCGGCGTAACTGAGGGAGCCGGCCCCGGCGCCAGCGTAGCAAGCTTAAGGACAGATCTAAAGGTAGACGGTAGACAGGTGGGGAGAGAGGGATGCACACAAGCGGACAGACTAACAGACACACAGGCAGACGGACAGACTACATGTACACAGGCGAACAGGCAGGCAAGGTACTTACACTGCTGTTGTATCCGGACCAGTGCACCATGGCTTGGTTGTGAGCTGAGTCCCCAGTCAGGGCGAACGAGGTGCTGGTCAGTTTGAGCTCTTCTGCCGCCGCCGCCCCCCGAGCTCTCGGCCCCCTCCCTTCTTCCTGGGAACCCTTGGCCGGAGTCCGGCTCCCTCGCGATCCGTCCGCCGGGGAATTTCCTCGGCTGCCCCAGTGGGCCAGGGAGCCTGGGGGCTGCGCCCTGCGACTCCTCCTAGCACCAAGCTTTCCTTGCGCAGCTGGAGAAGACCCCCTGAGGTCCACAAAACCGCGGCCCCAGGGCGCTCTCTGCTCCTGTCTCCCAGCTGCCTCCTCCTCTTCCTCGTCTTCTTCCTCCGCCTGGCTGCCGCCTCCACCACCGGGATAAAGCATCTCCTCCCGGGGCCAGCGCCCCAGACCCCCGCCTCTCCGCGCCGCCGGCTCCGGCCACTGGCCCGAGACTCCCCGCGGCGAGAGCAGCGGCAGTCGGGGCGGCGAGGCGGGGGCACCGCCGCAGCTGCCGCCGCCGCTGCTGCCGCCGCCCCAAGTGATCTCGGCCCCAGCTAGGACCCAAGTAGAGAGGAGCAGGAGCCCAGTCCGGGCGATGGGCGCCCCCGGCCAGCCTGCGGGGCGCTCCGTGGCTGCCGCCTCCATCCCGCTGCGGCTCCCGCTGCTGGGCTGGCTGGTCCGTTGGCGCCGAGGTGCGGGGTCCGGCGTGGGGGGTGGAGGGGCAGAGAAATGTGCGCGCGCGTGTGGGGAGTGGGAAAGGGAGGGGGAGGGGGCAGGCGGGGGGAAGGAGGGTGTCTCCCGCCGCCTGGAGACCCTCAGCGCTCCTCTCTACTCTTCCCTCCCTTCTCTCTCTCTCTCTCTCTCTCTCTCTCTCTCTCTCTCTCTCTCTCTCTCTCTCTCCCTCACTTTCCCTCTCTCCCCCCCTTGTCTTCTTCCTCCTCTCTCTCTTCCAAAAAGGAAATAAATAAATATTACTTCGTATTTAAAGAAAAAAAAAATCTCTCAGCTCAGCTGGAGGGGCAGGGGGATAATAAGGGCCCACACCAGCGGAGTCTGGAGTAGAGCGAGCACAGGGAACACCTACAGCAGCTCTCCCCCTCCCCTAATCCAGGCTACATAACTCCTCTCCCTCCCCGACACAGTTCGAGGTTGCTTCCTGTGCTATTCCGTGGGATTTCCCCCCCTCGGCGCTGAAGGGGGAGAGGTTCGATGGAGGAGGGATGGTGCAGGCGTTGGGAAGTAAGTGGGGTGGGGGAGTGCTGAGATAGGGGAGGAGGAAAGTGTTTTTGAGCGAAACTATTCCCGTTTGAGGAGCTGAACAAGTGACTGAAGCAGCCTAGCGGGGGTGGAGCTGCTCGCGAGCCGAGCGTTGAAATCGACCCAGGAAATTCCACTCACCCAGGGGCGCCAGTCCTCCGCGCCCCACCCCTACCCCAGGCATCCCCTGGGATTGTACGCTTAAAGGGGTGGGATGGGAGTGAAGCCGAGGGTCCAGCTGTATGTATGTGTGTGTGCAGGTGTGTGTACCAGTGCGAGAGCGCGGATGAGGACGACATTTAGGTGTATGGATGCGCGTGTATGCGAGTGAGTATATGGTGTATCAGAGAAGGTGTATGAGGGTCGTACATGAGTGTGCACGTGGGTGAACAGGACTGGGGGGGGGGGGGGAAGAGGTGAGAGAGGGAGGAGAGGGAGGACGGTGGCTGTGTGCCAGAGGCCACAAAGCATACAAGGTTGGTTCCTGCTGAGCCTAAACAAATCAATTCGGGGGGAGGGGGGATCTCCAAGGTGCTTCTCGCAAGAGTCCGCACACGCGTAACTAGAAGCCCTTTCCGTATCTCCACACCCTACCCCCCCCCCGACCACGCTGGCTTCAGGAACCCCAACTATACAGGTTGTTTAAGCTGACAAACCTCACCCGGAAGATTTTTGCACGGTTCCTTTTTTTTTTTTTAAACCACACTGGGAAAGGTGGAGGGAAGAGAGTGTGTGGGAGGGAGTGGAGAGATCTCAGAGATAAACAGAGATAGAATGACACAGAGAGACAGACGGGAGGAGGAGGAGAAAGAGGAAGAGAAGGATCCTCCCCCTCCCAAATTTCCTAGGTCCCCCTTGTCAGAAACTATAGGCCAGGCAAGGAATCCTGGGCTGTTGCTCCCTCGGATCTCGGAGAACTCCCCATTCTGTCTCCACAGTCCCCTCCCCTTTTCCGGGCCCATCCATTCTTCGCTAGCAAATGCAAAGCACTGGTCTCTAATCCTGTTTTTCTCTGCCCTTTCAAAGGAAAGTTTTCTTCATTTAAAGCTGTTCTTTTAAGATGCGTGTAAAGAGTTTGATGGTAGTAGCGCTAGTGTAGTGGGGACTTTGGCTGGAATTAGAGTTAGTGGAGATGGAGGAGAGGGGGTGAGAGAGAGATTCTGGATAATAAGATACTTCACCTAAAAAGCAGCAATGACCTGCCAGGTCTTCAAGGCTTCTGACTCCTCTTCGACACAAAGTGTTTCCTTCGCTGGTGAATTTGAGTTAATTTCTACGGTTCATTGGGGTAGGGAAGAAAAAATGGGAATTACTGAGATTAAAGAAGGGTTGGGTGAGAAGGGGACTTGGACAGGGAGGGAGGTATTAAAGAAACTCAAAAGACTCCGGTTCTCATTAATGATACTAGCCCAGAGTTCCCTTTACCTTGCCTTTGTGTAGTTTCATGATTAAAATAAAAGTTGGCCTGAACAATCTCTAAATTCACTTCAGACCTGGAATGAGGATCATAGAATTCAAAACTAGAAGGGAGGAAAGACCAGGTAACTGATGAGTATAGTTGGAAAAAATTCTGAGCTGAGAGTCAGGTATCTTGGATTCTGTTCACTAACTCACCTTAGGCTCTTCTCCCTTTCTAGGACTCAATTCTCTACTCTGTAAAATATTAATATCTGATATTTACATAAATCTGTGATTTCATTAGTATAGGGATCTCCCGGTTGAGGAAACTCCCTCTACCAATTCAGGTTGGCACCTCTTCTGTAATTTATAGTCTAAGACAATAGCCTAAAGCCCTGGGAGGTTAAGTAACTTACCCAAGATTACACAGCCAGTATATGTCCCAGGCTGGATGTGAATCCAAATATTCCTATCTTTAGATGGCCATGCGCTAGGCCATGATTTCTCTTAATTAGGGTTTAAAGTTTGTTTAAAAAAAGAAGAAAAAAACTTCACATTTCTCATTTGATCCTCAACAATTCCAAGAGACAGATACTTCAGAGCTTATGATTTCCATTTTAACAGATGATAAAATTGACTTCCTTGCTTGGCTCAGAATTCTAAGAGGGGCAGAGATTGTATCACTACACCACGATGACCTTCTAGGATTTTGTCTTGAATTAAGGCCGGGATGAGGGGTGGAAAGGTTGCTTCTTTCTTGGGCTGAATTACGGCAAGAAAGAATGAGGTGCAGGAGTTTACAATCCCGGAGTTTCCCAGGGTGTATGATAAAAACTTGCTTTCTGTGCCCTGGAGGGGGGAAGGGAGGAGGAGAGGAAATACTGTTATGCAGGCGAGAGGGGACATCTGAAAAACACTGGAGGGGAATACTGAAAGTCCAGATGTCTTGGTGTGTTGCGTTAAAACCGAGGGTCCTCTGTAAGCAGAAAGAAAAGTTTATTAAAAGATTTACGGCCCCGTGAATAGACTAGAATCCGAGGGAGCGACGCAGACTTCCATACACAGGTCCCTAGCGCCCCTGTTGGGTACCGACAGCTCTGCAACGATAGCTGGAGGTAGGGCAAGGGGCCTGGCCGGCTGGAGACCAGCTTCTTGGACTTTGGAGGTCGGAGGGACACCGCTGCAAAAGAGAACTCCTTTCTTAGGGTGCGAGTTGGAAGTCTCTGCGACTGCCAAGCAATAGTTTAGACCAGGGCTTTCTCTGCACAAGGACGATTTTCCAAGGGTTCTGCGGAAGAAGGAGGGTGGGTCTAGCCTCGCAGACTGGAGCACCTGTAGATGCCCAAGACTTGCCCCCTTTGTCCTAGTGAGCTCACTCTCCGGCTTCCACTGCTGAGGTCTCTCACCTCAAGATCTGTGACAGGGACTGATCAAGTCAAATTCTTCAAGAGCCCAAGATGGGGGTGGGGCTGCAAGAAGGCAGGGGGAAAACGGACTTAGGGACCTTAGGTAATTGTACACCTTAAGATATCAAAAAGAGGAAACAAAACTGATAGAGGAGGAACAGCTAATGTTTTTAGGATGAAAAGGAAGAGAATGTGATGAGTCTTAAGCCACGGGAAGAGAGAGTATCCAGCAGGAAGGGATAGTCAGCAGTACCATGGGCAGAAGAAAATTCAAGGAGTATTAGAACTGACCAAAGACAAAGGGATTTGGTGATTTGGGTGTCACTGGAAACCTTTAATGGGGCATTTTCAGTGGAATAATTGGGGTGAAGTCAGATGACCCAGCAATGAGGAGATAATGGGCAAAAATTGAGGCATCAGTAATTAGGCAACTTTTTTGTTTCAGTACAACAATCAAATGATAGCTTTAAAAAAAAAAATTCTGGAGAGACCATAGTATGTTGGCAAACAGAGGAGCCAGGAACAAGGGAAAGGTTGAAGATGAATGAAAGGTAAAGGATGGTTATTCCTGGTGGAGACAGAAGGGACACAGGGCACAGAAAGATGGATTAGCCTTAATGAGAGATTAAGGATACCTGTTCTGTGACCAAAAGGAAGGGAGAAAGAGTGGGCAATGGGGCTGAGCAGCTTTCTGGAACAGAAGAAGGAAATCGAGGGAACTTCCATTGAATGGCCTCTATCTTCCCAACGAAGTAGGCTAGTTCAATCTACTATAAAACTGAGGGGTGATATACCTTTAGGGAGGAGAGGATATCTGTGAAAGTTACTGAAGAATGAGATGCAAAGAAGAGTAAAAGGGTTGTCAAACAGTAGTGAAAGCCCATATCAGGTTATACGTACACTTGAAGTGGCTCAAACCATGTCCATTTTTCACTTTCTTTGATGATATTCAACAGCCCAAGAGCAGGAGCAAAGAAACCAAATGGGAGTATCTAGGGATAGGATTATAAATTTGGGATCAGCAGAAAGCCAAGGAGTGAGTCAGTCATTGAAAAATTAAATGAGATGGTTATATTCTAAGAGGCAGCAAGGTTTAAGGTATGGCTGTGCCAATAATGGGGGGGGGGCAGAATTGAAGAAAATGAGGAATCGAGAGGTTAGGATGTTAAAGGAATTGTCAAAATGAATATTAGTCTGTGATAATAACAGTGACAGTGAATAAAATAGAAATGAAAACCGTAAGCAAGATGCTAAATTAGGAAAGTTGGGAGGGTGAATTGAGCTTCTCTGGATGACAGCAACGAGAACAGGAAGAGGGTAGTATAGAGTAAATGGATTTCAAAAGAGGAAAGCTAAGGAGGCGAGGGGCTGTGCAGGTAGAGAAAGGAGTATTATCTAACTCTATCCCTAGTCCTATGAGTTATCATGGTGGGAAGAATATATTCCAAATGACAGGATGTCCAGGACTGTGATATCCTCAGATGACAGTCATGTTTCAATTAAAGGAAGAAGATTGAAGAGGTATTGGTGAAAAATCATGAATATAGGGGACTTTCTTGAGAACAGAGCAGAGATTCCAAAATATATCTTGGGGATAGGTTAGGAAAGTAGTTCCCAAACTGAGGCATATGTGCCTTTGTAGTGTGTTTGTGTGTGATAAGTGTGTGTGTGTGTACGTATGTATGAATACATACATATATATGTATATATTTGTTGCTCAGTCATTTCAGTTGTATCTGACTCTTCATGACCCCATTTTGAAGTTTTCTTAGCACAGATACTGGAGTAGTTTGCCATTTCTTTCCCCAGCTCATTTTACAGATGAGGAACTGAGACAAACAGGGTTAAGTGATTTGCCCAGGGTCACAGAGCTCCTTAAGTGTCTGAAAGTGGATCTGAACTCATGAAGATGAGTCTGATTCCAAGCCCAATGAACCACCTAGCTGCCTGTATGTGTTATATGTGTGTATATACACATATATTACGTATGTAGGTATGTATGTAATGAGAACCTTGTCAGTGGGGTACAGTGATTATTTAGTAAATAACCATATTATCCTATTGAAATATTTCAAAAGTAGTAGGATAAATTAAAAAGTTATATACCAAATAAAGTTTTCCTTAATGCAATATTAATCAATTTTGTTTCTTATATGTATATTCATGGTAAATGCTAAAATGTATTTTCTTTCATATTGAATAGAGAGTATAGAAAGTTTATTGAAAAATAAGGGGTAAAGAGACCAAAAAAGACTGGGAACCCTTGGGTTATGAGATGAGTAAACTAGGATGAAGTGAGAATGAGGATTAGTAGGATTGATTAGAATAGACATGTGGGGCTAAGAGGACATAGGATGGGTATACAGCTTATATCATAAAACAGTGGGACTGGATGACTGGCATTGGGACATCAACATAGGAGAGGTACCCTAGTGTGTCATGCTTTATCCAATACAGAATTTGCCCCAGCATTAGAAATGAAATAAGGAGTTCTGTCGTTTTGGAGGCTATCTACATGAAATCTTGGTCTCAAGTATACTTTTTGCTCCCATTGATAGTACTGTGCGACTTCTAGGTTCATGGGCAGGAGATTAAGGAGGGATTAATGCAAGGCCTGCACTTGGCTTCCTCCAAAATAGGGCACTTTGGGCTAGCTTCATTTTTTGACAAGTTTATTAGGTTGTCAATTCGTGGGAACACCTTAGATATAGTACACCTGGATTTTAGGAAAATAACATTGTAGTATTTAATCTTATCTTTGGAGAAAGTTGGGTAGATGTGGACTGGATTATAATAGATTCAGAACAAAAAACAACTGGGTGGCACCATGGATAGAGTACCAGATCTGGAGTCAGATCTGAATTCAAATCCGACTGTGGACACTTACTAGTTGTATGACCCTGGGCAAGTCACTTAACTTCTGTTGGCCTCTGCAGGACAAAAAAATGGCAAACCCCTCCAGTATCTTCGCCAAGAAAATCCCATGGACAACAATGGTCCAAGGGGTCACAAAGTGGTACACAACTGAACAACTGAACAAGATTCAGAACTGGTTAAATAAGTGAGGCCAAAAGTGATTTTTTTTATTGATATCAACTTAGAGGGGGAAAGAAGAAGTATGTAGTAGAATGCCATGGTTGTTCTTTTTCTGTTCACATTTGTATCTAATAACTTGGATGAAGGCAGAGGTCACATAATTATAAAATTTTCAGATGAGAGGAAGCTAAGAATGATAACCAACATTCTACATCATAGACTCAAGACCCCAAAAGATCTCAGCAAATTAAAATTATGGACCAAGTCTTACAAAATGAAGTTAAATAAAGATGCTTCCGAATCTCAATTACGCAAGTTCTAAATGAAGGAAACACAGCAACAGCTCACATTTGTGTAGTGCTTTAAGGTTTATAAAATGCTTCCCTTACAACAACCCGCAATAGGTTGGCTAGACAGTGCTTTATATGATAAGGGCCTGAGGGCACTACAAACTCAATACCAGCCATCAATATAACATGGCAGCCAAAAAAGCTAATGTAATCTTGGGTTGCTTTGATAGAATAGGGTCTACAGTGAAAGACATTAGAGTGTGTCTATAGTCTCCACTGGTCAGATCACATTCAAAATCCTGGGTTTATGCCTGGTCTCCACACTTTATATTTTCATGGAAAGACAACTAGGAAGGGACTTGAAGCCAGGTTACACAAAGATCAACAGAAGGAATCGGGGTTTTCTCAGCCTGCAGAAGAGAAAACTTAGACTAGACATACTAGCTGAGCTTATAAAAGTTCTTGCTAAGCTGTTGTGTAAAAGAAAGATTAGACTTGTTTTGCTTGGCACCAGAGAAATTGGAGAGAGATACTCCGCTAGTATCGTCTGGAATAGAATGACCTGACCCTGGAAGTTCCAGAGGTTTTCGAGTGACTGCTGGATGGTTGTTTGTTAGGGATCTTGTAGAGAAGGATTTCTTCTCAGATGATCTGTGAGGTAGCTTTTGACTCAGCAATAATATGCTTCCTTAACTCTCCAGCTTTAAAAATGGGATGTGTTCTTATTTTAGGAACTAAAGGGCACTGCAAATGTTCCTATTATCATGAATCACAGAACCACAGAATGGGAGAATTGGAAGGGACCTGAGACTTCTGCCTCATGAGTGAAAGGACAGGATAGTGATTAGTGTTAATCCTCCCTTCTAGCTCCCACTGCTTACATGGGAAAAATGAATCAGAGTAGTCAGGGGATTTAGGTCTGCGGTACCTATATCACAGTTCCAAAGAGTGTGATTGTCACCTCTAAGCTTTCAAATTAATATGATTCCTATTTTGTTGGTAGGGGAAGCCAGACAAGATATACCCTATTGTTAACCATGAGAGTTCCCTAAAGTTCAGCCATCTGATAACTTACAGCATGGTTTGAGGCACTACAGCATCTTAGATGACATCACTTCAGGAAGTAGTGTTTCTCTCTCTCTAATCACCATGCCTAGTGTACACACAGCCTTGGTAGACCATAGGACAATACAATGATTGGTAGCTCTTCTTGCAGAATCACATCATTGGGGGCTGATCCAAAGCCCCATTGAGACAGTTATGGGTACTCTGTTAGTGGTCACAATATTCTGAGAACATCAGCAATGTTGGGAGTTTTTGTGTGGTCTGGACTTCAAAAACAGTTAAAATTCCTCAGTCTCTCCTTCAGTTCCATAATTTAACTTTAGCTTATCTTTCCAGCCATTCCTCAGACTATTCCTATGTACATGTTCTAATATTCAAACAAACTGTTTGCTGCAGTGCCATCCTACCTCCAAAATGTCATAGGTTCTTATTCCTCCCTGCATTCCTCCAGATGAGGAAACTGAAGCTAACAGAAGGTAAGTGACTTGCCCAGGGTCACAGAGCTAGTAGGTGTCTGAAGCCACACTTGAACTCAGGTCTTCCTGATACCAGGCAAAGCATTCTATCCTCTGCACCACCTAGCTGCCCTCTGCTCTTACCAAGCTGCCTGGGATGCTTTCTTCTACTTATCATCTCTCGCTGTTGACATCCTACATATTCTTCGAGGCTCGGATGAAATGATACTATCACTTTGGAGCTTTTCATGACCACCAACCAAATATTATCTTTTTTTCTACAAATTCTATAAATTCTACAAATTCTCATAGTACTTTGTTGGTACTTTTCTTATACACTTATGTTTTATTTTATAGGGTTCTTTTATCTCTGTTAATATATTATAAACTCTGAGGAGAAAAGCCATGTTTTACTCATTTTTTTATCTTCTAGTGACCAAAATAGTGCTTTGCTGTGAAATAGGATATTATACTGGAGAAAAAAAACTATCCTTGGAGTCAAAAATCTGCCTCAGAGTCCTGGTTTTGGAGCAAACTAGCTCTCATCTTTAGCAACTCATTTCACCTCAGTTTACTCTTCTGAAAAGTGGGGATAGTAATACTTGTCTACCCTCCCACATTGAGCTATTTTCAGAAACAAATGAACTAGCGACTGAAAAAGTGTAAATTGTAAAGTCCTTCTATTGGCCACTCAATAAATGTTTATTGAGTGAATGAATATAAATGGGTAACATTGCCTACCCATTGTCTAGAAGTCTCAGCTACTAACTCATTTTAGCAGAGAGGCGGCATGACAGAACAAATGGAATGCTAGTCTGTTATTTTATAAATTTTATTTAATATATTTAGTTTTCAGCATTGATTTTCACAGGAGTTTGAATTACAAATTTTCTCCCCATTTCTACCCTCTCCCCCACTCCAAGATGGCGTATATTCTGGTTGCCCTGTTCGCCAGTCTGCCCTCCCATCCCCTTTTCCCTTCCTTTCTTGTAGGGCAAGATAAATTTCTATGCCCCATTGCCTGTGTATCTTATTTTCTTGTTGCCTACAAAAACCTTTTTGTTTTTGTTCTTGAACATCTATTTTTTAAAACTTTGAGTTCCAAATTCTCTCC
>CM053624.1:82615187-82632530 GCA_028646595.1 Phalanger gymnotis
GTGGTCCTTCAGCTGAATGATGTTTAATTTCATACTATTAAAGATAAGCCTGTAAAACAATTTGGGATTGTGCAAAGTAAATTAAATAAATGGACAAACACTTTGACCTAGATTAGCTTCCACTCTTACGAATATTTCCCAAAGAGGTCAATGATAAAAACAAAGGTTCCATATATACTAATGTATTTATAGCAGTACATTTTCTGGTAGCAAAGACATAGAAACAAAGCAGGTACCTATCAAAAAGTTTTTTAAAAAGCTAAAAAAAGTTATGATACAGTAATATAATGGAATATTATTATGGGGCGGGGCTAGGTGGTGCAGTGGATAGGGTACCACACCTGGAATAAGGAAGATTGATCTTCCTGAGTTCAAATCTGGCCTCAGACACTTACTAGCTATGTCACTCTGGGCAAGTCGCTTAACCTTGTTTACCTCAATTTCCTCATCTGTAAAATGAGCTGGGGAAGGAAATGGCAAACCACTCCAGTGTCTTTGCCAAGAAAACCCCAAATGGGATCACGAAGAGGCAAAATGAGACTGAAAATGACTGAACAAAAACAAATTTATTATGTATAAGGAATGTTATTGTGTTTGTCTTTTGTTCTCGAAGAGGACCATGATATCAGGGAGATGATGACATGACTTACAAATGACTTTGATTTCAGTGAGGGAGGGCTATGGAAGGTCATCAGCCTCACTTTCTCCTCCAGAGCCATTTGGGTCCAGTGGCCTGATATTCATCAGGATGACTGGAGGTGGCCCAGGATGTATTGGAAGACTGTATAAGGAATAATAAATATGATGAATACAGAGAAGCATTGGAAGACTTATATGACCTGATACAAGGCAAAGTAAGTCCAATCAGGAAAAAGATAAACACTATAATAATAACAATATAAATGAAAAGAAAAAAAAACAAAATAATCTAAATCAAATGCCAAGAAATTATGATGCAAAAACTTGACCCTGAAGAAGAAATATGAGAAGATACCTTAGCTTGCTTCTTTGAAGAAGTGGAAGAGGATATGGAATGCTGCATATGTCAGACTTTTTCAATCTCTTGGGTAATTTTCCTGAAATTACTTTCCCCCTCATTATTCTTATTGTATGGGATGGGTCTCTGAGAGGGAGAGGAGGAGGGAGCAGAGATAGATTGGTGGTATAAGAACAAAAGATATCAATAAATATTTATTTACCAAAAAGACAAGCCTTCATCTTAGGGAGTAGACACTAGTCATTAAAATAACTTTTCAGTTTCCTGAAGGTCATGTCAGCTACTCTCCTCTTTTTCTATTGTGGACCCAGTTTCCATTTTCAACAACCAGTGGAAACATATAGCAAGTAGGATCATAATCTCATAAGATCATAAGTCTAGAAACAGGAAGGACTTCAGAGGCCATCTAGACCAATCTCCGCACTTTACATATGAAGAATTTGAGGCATTGAGAGGTCATGTGACTTTCTTAGGGTTACACATTAGCATCAGGGGTATGACTTTAAGCCAGGTTCTCTGATTCTAGAGACTGATTATTCCACAACTCCAAATGCTTCCTTAAATATATTGGTGGATAAAGTCTACAAGTTGACCACATAATTACACATATGATAGTCTGAACAATAAGTTTTCCTTATCCGTTTAGTTATTCCTGGGTGGATAGTTAGAACAAGCACTTATGGCTGATTATGGACGATTCCTCACCAATACATGCTTCGCTGAGTGATATGGAGCTCTGGTAACAAGCTCACAGCCTACAAATCTCCCAAGTGTGGCCTGAATCAGAGTACAATGTTTTGGGAACAGTTTAACAAAATAAGTAAAAATACAATACAACATAGATAATGTATATCTGCAATTTTCTAAGTAAATCTACACCACAAAGGGATCCATTTACACTTGAGTTTGATACCATTTGAGTTTAATTTAGAGAACACAAGAGTCCACTGTTTGGTGTTTGTTGACTCTAAAATAACATTTGATTTGGTCAAGCAATATAATCTTCAAAGAAAGTATATCATCTTAAGCGTTCTTCTCCCATAAAGTGTTTCCCAAGCATATCTTAAAATTACATGAAATTCCTTGCAAAATATAACACCAGAGCTAGCTTTGTTCAGCCACCTTCTAATTATTAATATCAAATAAGGCATAATAAGAACAGTAGTAATATCAATTAGTATTTATATATCACTTTAAGGTTTGCAGGTACTTTACATATGGTACCTCGTTTGGGAATTATCCTCACCAAAGAATACAAAGTTTAAATCAAAAAGGAATTATCTCCCTTTTAAAAGTTTATGTTTTATTCTGAACTTAAGAAATAAAACAAGCATTTCCATAACAGAGTAGAATAGGAAAAAAAGATGATTGCACATGAAACTATGAATCTATTTTGTACAACTTCCTATTCCTTATAAATATGTAATAAAGTTATCATGTAACTTTCTTTTTTCCCTTTTTTTCTTCCCTTTCCCCCCTTTTCCCATGCTAGAGATGGCTACTATTACACACGCACACGCACACACACACACACACGCACATGCACACGCACACACACAATCATTATATACATATTTCTATTTATCAATTCTTTCTCTGGATGCAGACATTATCTTCCTTCATAAGCTCTTTGTAGTCATTTGGGTATTTATAGTAGTCAAAATGACTTAGTCACTCAAAGACATTCTTAAAACAATACTGTTGCTATTGTATACAACGTTCTCTTGGTTCGGCTCATTTCACTCTTCATTATTTCATGCATGTCTATCCATGTTTTTCTAAGATCATTGAGCTCATCATTTCTTATAGCACAGTAGTATTCTATCATGATCATAAACCACAACTTGTTCAGCCATTCTCCAGTTGACAGGCATTCCCACAACTTCCAGTTGCTATAAATAGTTTAGAACATACAGGTTTTTTTAAAAAGGAATTCTCTCTACAGGGTGAGGTCCTGCAAGGGCTCCTGTCTGTGGATGACGTTGTGCTCACTAAAAATAGCCTCCTAAAGAGGTGAAAATCAAATTACCCAAATCAAAAACTGGAAGAAAGATTTCACAAAAACAGGGGGAGAAAGGAAAATGAAGAAAAATACCAGAAATTAAAGCTAGGTAGCAGCTACGGGGTGCTATGGATAGAGTGCTGAGCACAGAGTCAGGAAAACTCACCTTCCTGATTTCAAATCTGACCTCAGACATGTACTAAAGTGTGACCCTGGGCAAATCACTTCACCCTGTTTGCCTCAGTTTCCTCATATGTAAAATGAGCTGGAGAAGCCAATGGCAAATCACTCCAGTGTCTCTGCCAAGAAAACCCCAAATGAGGTCATGAAGAGTCAGACACAACTGAAAAATGACAACAATATTCAGAGACTACTATTACCAATTATATGACAATTCAATTCAACAACTATTGATTGGCTCTGTGAAAAATAAAGGAGGTTAAGATGAGAGAAGTATGAGGGAGTGCGATGTCATTGGGCTGGGAGTCAGAAGACTTGTGTTCTAGTTCTGACTCTGTCACTAGCTACATGATACTGGGCAAATTGTAATTTCCTGCAGTGGGAGCCTGGGGGATGTTCTTACATATATGTGGCTCTAACTACTTAGAGTTACAGAAGGAAGAACAGTAACCTGATTTTGAGTCTTAATCCTGCCACTTAGTGGATGGGAAAATGGGGTCATAGTTTCTTGATCCTAAAAATTATGGGATTAGACAAAATGACCTTTAAGTTCCCTTTGAATGTTATGATCTTAAGCTACAATGGAAATTCCAGCAGGAGTTTAGAGTCTAGTTGAAAAGACAGGAAGCACATAAATTAAACAGATCAAGACGAGGCAGTGGGAATATTACCAAGGGCTAAACTGCAGGTAATTAAGTGACCAGCTGTGTAGTTTCAGAAATGAGCATTATGGACATTTAGAAGGGGAGAGATTAATGGTAGATGGAGTTAGCAGGGAAGACTTCATGGAGGTGGAAAAATATTGATAGGCCTTAAAGGATTTAAAAGATAATGGCTTCAGGGTTTTAAATAATTCCCTGAAAGAACTTCTTTATCTATCAGACCAAGCCCTACTTCAGATGGATGATACCTGGGGTACCCACTGGCTCAAGAAGATCACATGAGCCTTATCCCTAGATCAACCAGCTTCAGGAATAGCAGCAGGGCTCAAATTTAATATATATTTTTAATATTCTGCACACATACCAAAAAGCGTAGCTATTTACTGCCTAAATATAGCACTGATTGCTGGGTTCAGTGTTTATTCTAATTCGTGCAGGTTCATAAAGTCCACTTTAGACGAAAATGAGGCTGACTCACATATGTAAAAGAAAATCAGTTCATATTTACAGGCCCCATAAAACCTACTGCATAGATTTAGGTAGAAAGATACATCAAATGCATTTACAACCTAACCCAAGTGCCTGGTAAGCATTGCGTTCTCTCTCTCTCTCTCTCTCTCTCTCTCTCTCTCTCTCTCTCTCTCTCTCTCTCTCTCTCTCTCTCTCTCTCTCTCTCTCTGTCTGTCTGTCTCTCTCAACAGAGGGCAGAGGAGTATACAATGCACTTTAGAAAAAGGTCTACCAAAAAGAGTTATAATAAGTTGGAGTGCTTATGGGCATACATTTTAATTATTTGAAAAATTCACTTAATACAGAATAGCTCAGTCGCTAGCAATGTCAGATAATTTTGCATGTATACACACATACATATATGGGAACACACATGTACACAACCTTACTAAAACTCAGTTGCTGGGAATGAGCAAAATGAGCAAATCTTAGGATTGGATTTGAGCACAACCATTTCCATCTAGGAAAGTCACCATTTTCTTTCATACTATGGATCTAGGGTTTGGGGTAAATTTGTTGTCAGCTGCCATGTTGCATTCTGAATGGAACATACTGTCAATGAAGCATTTGCTCTTCTTTTAAATCTAGTTCTGTCCTACTCTAATGATGTCCTACTCATCATGAACTGGCAATGATTCTGTTTCTGAAGACTCTGGTAGCAGAGCAGAAGTTCTAACAAGTTTTACCAAGCTACAAAGACTTCAGATATCCTGGGAACAAGCTGACTCTGCTGCTCATAGACCGACCCCAGGAAGTACTGAAAGGCCCATCCCCAGTAGGCCGGATGGCCATTAGGTGGAAACCAATGGCCATGGCTACCACCTAGTAGAAACCTTACATCTTCAGGGTTATGGGGCTGGGGAAGAGAAGACTAGGAGACCAGCAAAGAGTCTGAATTGTATTATACACGTAAAATTTTTTTTAAAGCTAGAATAAACTCAAGGTCAAACTTTCTAGGCCATGGCTTAATGTATCATGCAATAAGTGATATGTGCTATAAAGAAGCACTCACTGCATAATGAAAGTAAGGCTTGCATAGTGTAAAGAATAGGACTAGGAATCATGACATGCAGGGTCAGAGATTTAGAGCTGGGAGGGTCCTTGAAGATCATCTAATTCAGGGATTCTTAACTTAGGGTCCATAGATAAATTTCTGGGAATCTGTTAAACCTGGATAGGTAAAAAATCACAATTTTATTTTCACTGAACACTAATTGCAATTTAGCATTTCCTTTGATTATTAATTTTTAGGAATAACAATAGAATTTATGTAGTGCTTTAAGGTTTGCAAAGCACCCTTCATATGTTATCTCACATATTATCATCCCTTTTTTGCAGCTAAAGAAAATTTAGTTGAGAGGCTGTGACCTGTCCAGGGTCACAAAGCTTAAAAGCATCTGAGGTAGGACTGGAACCCAGATCTTACCAACTTTAGGTCCAACACTCCGTCCGCTGCACTATCTCAAGATCATTAGGTTTTACCAGTCTGCCAAAGGGATCTTTGACACAAAAAAGTTAAGAGCCTCTGATGTAAAACTGTGAAAGATTTAACAACTCTGATTCAAGACAATTCCAAAGAACTCATGATGAAAAATACTATCCAGCTCCAGAAAGAGAGCTAATGAACTCGGTGTGCAGGTTGAAATGTACTTTTTTCACTTCATTTTTCTTGGTTATTATTTCTTTGTCTGTTATCTTTTGCAACATGCCTAACGTGGACCTATGTTTTACATGACTTAATGTATGTAATCTATATCACATTGCTTTCCTTCTCAATGGGGTGGAAAGCAGAAGGGAGGAGGAGGATTTAGAAATCAAAAATTTGTTTAAATTAATGTTAAAAATTTTTAATGTAGTTGGAAATATTTTAAATATATGTATTTTAAAACCTCTAATCTAATTTAACCCCTCATCTTGCAAAAAGAAAAAAGAGATATAGTGAAGGTAAGTGATTTGCCTAAGCCCTAAGGATACACTTGAAGTAAAAACATAGGGCCTCTGATTCCAAATGCAATGCTCCCTCCACTCTAGTCCCTTCCCGAATTTTCATCCCAGGTCTCTCATGAAGTCCTCAAAATGTCAACAATTTACTGTGTGACTTTGGGCAAGTGGCTTCCCTTCTCTGAGTTAGTGACCTCATCTGTTGAATAAGGAACATTCTGTTCTAAAATTCCCTGATTGGGGGAAAACTAATGCTGGAGAGAGAATCAATGCTTTCCTTTTACAAATGCTCAGATCATCTTCATACGTGGTATTTCTATTCCAAAGACTATTTCTCACGTCTGCCAGTCTTCTCCCTGATTTCCCTAAAAGCCCTTCATATCCACAGTGGCTTCTTTTTAGTACTGCCTGTCACCACCAGGCCTGTGACTCTGTTCCATTTTAAATCACCAGGTACTTTGCTGCTTACTAAAAGAGAGGAGGAAAAATACAGCAAAATCCTCTTTACTTGTTATTTTTATGGACATGGGTAATGCTGTTTGGGCCATTAAGCTACTTTTGTAATCTGTATGCAGCAGGAATTCCTTGATTTCTGCAAAAATTAAAATGTGCCACTGAGAAGCAGCATCCCTCAGTTTCTGCATAAGCTAGGACCGTAGCACTTGGAGAAACAAGAGTAAGTCAACAGAGTTCTTTTTGCTGCATAACTCCCAAATGCTTTTCTCAGGTAATCAATGAAGAGCAAGAGCGTCTGGGGGGACCTCCTCCTTGCCCTCACCTCCAAAAAAAAATTTCATTTCTATCAGAAGTTATATACTGCCCGGAATCCCACTTTTAGGGATTCATTCCTTTGGGTCTGTAGGCTTTTGGGGAAGAGAGAACTTCTTATCCTCTTAGTAGTTAACAACTAAGAGGGAGATTAGGTTGAAGGTGTTATTAGAATTTTTCCAAATTCAACAGCTAGGCCCCATGGGAAGGGAAAACAAGAGAAGCACTTGGGGGTTTAGAGGAAACCATCAGACTGGCAAGAGGTTTACCAGAGGCATCAAGGACAAACTTTGTCAACTTCATGCCTTTGATCTTGCTGTAAAGAGATGGGTAGAGTCATCTGTGGCCATTTCATTTGAAACAAATGACTACTATTTTCTCATTTATTAAAAGAAAGCTCCTATGAATGGATTGAGAAGAAAGGTCCACCTTCTGCAGTTGTTCAGGTCACTTAGTTAATCTTTCTCTGTCTCAGTTTCTTCATCTGAAAAAACAAGGAGGTTGGACTGGATAAACTCTAAAGTGCTGGACTTGGAGTAAAGGTTTGAGTTCAAATTCAGCCTCAAACATTTCCTAGCTGTGTGACCCTGAACGAATCACTTCACCACTGGCGGCCTCAGTTTCCTCATCTGAAAAATTGGGGATAACATCAGCACCAATATCTCAGGGTTGTTGTGAGGATAAAATGAAACCGCTTTGTTAATCACTTTGCAAACCATACAGCAATATATGAATGCCATCTATTATTGTCATGATCGTTATTAAACCTACAATCCTGGCTTTCCTGGTGTTAATAGTTGGTAGGATTCCAACAGTTACCAATTTATAAATTATATTGAAATATCATTAGACACTCAGTCCATTGTATCCATAAACATTTGAGACAAGTACTACAGATCAATGATGAATTGTGACCAGGACTGAATTAGAGAAAGAATGAGCTATATTGTATTGTATTGTAAATTGTGCCATACTTTTAACTGTTTCAAGCTTCTCCTCTACACAAAAACCTACCTTTTAAAGGCAGCTATTTGGCCAACACTGAATAGTAATAAATATGGGAACACCACAATATCTGAGGAATCAATGTTACCAATGACCCAAAGGGCAATGGAAGTTTTCATGTTAAGGGGGGGAACAGACTACAACATACTTTGAATGATGACAACCTTCAAGAAGTAGCAAAAGTTCTATAAATGAGGAAATGTATGATTGAAAATTGAGGTAGATAGATCATGTGCTGTGGATGAAGGATAACAGATAAACAGCTGGAGTTTCATGCTTTACTGGGTGTCATAAGATGTAAAAAAAGAGGCTGAAAAATAAGTTTGGTGAGTTTTCTCTGGAGACTGTTTGGAAGAATATGGACAAGAATAGCAATCCAATTCAACAAATATTTATTAAATACCTATTGTATACTAGGCAGATAGGAGGTACAGTGGATAGAGCACCAGACCTGGAGTCAGGAAGACTCATCTTCCTGAGTTCAAATCTGGCCTCAGATACTAGCTGTATGACATTGGGCAAGTCACTTAACCCTGTTTGCCTCATTTTCTCATCTATAAAATGAACTGGAGAAGGAAATGGCAAACCACTCCAGTATCTTTGCCAAGAAAACTCCAAATTGGGTCACAGAGACTCAGACATAACTGGACAACAACAACAAAAAATTTCAGACACTAGGCTAGATGCTGTGCACACAAAAACAGAAACAGAGCAGTATAATTATGCCAAGTATAATGAACCTCAGATTAGGAAGCATAAAAAGTATATTAAAATGGCTATTAGGAAAATAAAATTCAAGAGAAGTGAACACAGAGAAAGCAAGCAAGAGCAGGCCTAAACAATGACCTAATGTAAGAAGATAAAATTAAAGTCATTATATATCAGAAGTGGAACAGGAATCCCCCTCTTCCTGCCATGATACTATGCTGTCTCTTACTGTAACCTTAGGCCATGTTCGTGTTTGCAGAATGAGATAGGAGATAGTCCCATTGTACTCTGCTCTGGTCAGATGACATTTGGAGTATTGTGTTCAGTTCTGACTATGGCCTTTTAGGAAGGATATTGACCAACTGAAGCAAGACTGGGGGAAATGAACCAAGTTGGTAAGCAAACTTGAAACCATGCCATACAAGGAATAGTTGGAGGAACTAGGTGTGTTCAGCCTGAAAAATACAAGACTTGAGAGGGAATAACTGCCCTCACTTATTTGAAGGATTGTCATGTGGTAGAGCCATTAAGACTTATTTTGTCTCACCTCAGAGCCCAGGCCTAGAAGCAATGGGGTAGAATTTCAGAGACAGATTTCAGTTCCATGTAAAGGAAAGATTCCTAAAAATTAAAATTGCCCCAATGTGAAATGGACTTTCTCAGAAGATCACAGAATCCCCATCACCAGAGAGCTTCAAGGGAAGGCTACATGTCCACTTGTTAGGGGATTTGTGCTTCAGGTTTAGATTAAACTGGATCACCTCCAAGATTCTTTCCAATTCTATGTATCTGTAACTGTTTTCAGGGCATGGCTCTTTGTTCACCTCTACCTTGTCTCCCATTTCTTGGGCTATTCCACTCCAGGAGTTCCCCTGCTCTCATAGGATTCTTTATTTAGTTCTACAGAGAACCTCAGAGACCCTAGAGTCCAATTTCTTCATTTTATAGAATATACTGCACAGATAGGTGAAATCCATTGTCTATATTTACAGGACTAAACATCTGGGGTGGGATTCAGACTGAAATCCTCCTGACCCTAAGTCCAACATGCAGAGGTTCTTAATCTAGGGTCCATGAATTTGTTTTTAAACTATATTTTAAAAATTATATTTCAGTTTAACTGTCTTCTGTTGTAATCCTATTTATTTTACTTCATACACTTAAAACATTATTCTGAGGAGTCCACAGGTTTCACCAGATTGCCAAAGGGGCCCAGTATTGGGCAGAGCCAAGTGGGAAAGAAGCTTTGGGACTCCCAGTTCAGTTGTTAGGAGTGGTTCTTTCTCCTGGTTCAGCTCCATGTCAGAATTCTGTAGGACTCTCTGACAATAAGGTATATGCAGGGTATAGCTATCACCTAGGGCCTTGTCACATAGGCATGGTTGAGTTGCTTTTTTAAAACTTCTTAACTCCAAAAACTCGAATCACCACAGAATCTTCCCCTAAGATCCAAGAACAGACAGAAGGGTGCCTGAGACATTTGTTAAATATTTAAAATCCAGAATGAGTACCCAGCCCTTTCCTCTCCTCCTACATTGCCCTTCTCTGCAGGTGATCTAAGCAAGCAGCAGTTGCTAATGAACTACTGCTTTGGTTTCATAGGAAGAATTCATCCTCTGTTTAAGTCACAGGAAGCAGCCCTGTTCTCTGAGCCATTACAGTTCCCAGGTCTGCCCAGAGACAGACGGTGCTTTCCTTTACGCACCTGATAATGACATCATTTAGTTTGCTTTTTTGTTGTTGTTTTATATGCTACAGGAGTTTCCAATTATCCCCTCTCTACACACCTCCCCCCCACCATCTGCTGATGTAAATGATTCAATTCATGACAGGTATTTAAAGAGGCTCTTTATCTTCTTCACCACTTTGGACTAAGAAAGGAAAGAGGAACTCCCTGGAGATGTCCAGTCTGTGCCTTCCCATCATTGCAAAGACAGATGGATCCTTACAGCAGGCCCCAGGGTCAAGAATGGGGAAGTAGGTAATGCCAGGAGAGGGAGCATCTTCTCTACAGCAGACCTCTGGGTCTATTTCCATTAAAGCCCGGACTGGTTCAACCCAAAGTGCTTCCTTTTATTTGGTGAGAGCTAAGCTTCAATCAATCGGCAAGCATTATTTAAGTACCTACTGTGTTCAGAGAACTATATCACATGCTGGGGATACAAAAACAAAATGAAATGATTGTTGCCCTCAAAAAGTTTACATTCTATCAGAGGAAATAGCGAGCATGCATATAAGTAGATACAAAATATATAGGTGACGTGGTCTTGGTGTTGCCAGAGAGCTCGGGTCTCTGGAGTCAATTAACTAGTGGAGACTGAGGAAAGGACCATCCCTTGAGACCAGTGGGCATTTATCTGCAGTGTCCCAATCTCCTTGGCAACACAAAACAGCTCTCAATATGTAAATACGGAGGAATAGGCCAGCTTTGCACAAAGGAAGACTATACAACACCTTTTCAAATATGAGGAAGGTTGAGAACAGCCTCCCATAGTTCAAGAATATTTCCCCTGCCAGCTTGCCCCATTGCTCTGTGCTAGCCATTTCACCATTAAAGTTTCACTTTTAAATTATTTCAATTCAATAACCATTGGTTGATAACATTATTCACCTGTTGTTTCCAATGCTCTGTGCTAAGCATTATGGGTCATAAAGAGATGACCATGTTAGATAACATCTCTGCCTTTAATATCCTTATTGCTACTGCCTACTAAATTCAGTCTCTCAACTTTTTCAGTGACTTTGCAACCTGGTTCAAGATCTCTTCTTCATCCCCGACCATCATCCTCAGGAGCTCCAGCAATCAAAATAGCAACCTGAAGAACCAATTTCTTAATGACCAAGACCTCCCTCTCCACACCCCATTTCAGTCACACACAAATACGGTTGCTATTTAGAACTCATTATTGTTAAAATTTTGCTACCTCCAGGTCAGAAAACTTTGAAACACTACTCTTTAACTATAACTTCCTTTCCTTCCATCTTTCCCATTCTCTCACTCAAAACAAAACCACTACTTATCCCCAGGGAACTTTAGTTCCTTGACCCATCCCTATTCTTTCAATCCCCTTCCCCCATTCCAATTTCAGTTGCCTCCATACTCAGCGGAAATCAAAACATAGATAGTGAATTCATTTCAAAACTTCATCAGCTCCTGCTTTAAAATACTTCGTTTTCTCTAACGGTCCACTGTTCCTGACTTGTGAATCCTCACCCTGGGCTGACCCCCACCGTCTGATTTCTTTATTCTTGCTCCAAGGTTGCAGTGATGCTGAGCCTCACTGGGGGAAAGGTGAGCAATCCTACTTCATTTTGCTCATTACAAATTGATGATACATAACCTCAGCTGGACCTCAGACAGTTCAATAGTCCTACTGCTCTACCCTTTTAACTCCTTTTCCTTCTCTACTCCTCTTCCAAATCTTTTCACCTCTCATTTTATCATTCACCTCCCCATGCTCATGGTGTATGATCTGACCTCCTGCTTCATTTAGTGAATAGAAGGCTTCTGAGAGCAACTTCCTTAGCTCCTTCTTCTATTCCTTTTCAGTGTCCTCAAACTCTCGCTCCTTTCTCTCTGCTCATAAAAGACATCTATTTCACTCCCTGCACCTATACTTTTGATCTCTTTTCTTCCCTAACCCTCTTTTCAGGACCTTATTCCAATAATCATCCCCTCATTAATCTTCAGTCTGTTCCTTGAGACTGGCTCATTCCCATTTTCCTACAAATGTGTTCACCTCCCCAATCCTAAAAACATCTTCCACTGATTTTCCTTGTTCACCCATTTCTCTCCCTTTTCCTCTCCTTCACAACTAAACATTTTGAAAAAGTTGTATATACTCAATGCCATTCCCTACTACCCACTTTCTCACAAACTCCTCAAAATCAGAATTCTGCCCCATAACGCCGCTGCATCAGTTGTCACAAAGTGTTCCTCAGTGACCCAATCACCCAAGCAAATCTTTTTTAATTTATTTTTTATTTTTAGTTAACAACACTCGGTTCCACAAGTTGTTGAGTTCCAAGTTTCCTCCCCCTTCCTCTCGTCCACCCCGCCCAAGACCACATGTAATCTGATATAGGTTCTACACATAATTTTGCATTAAACTTATTTACACAGTAGTCAGGTTGTAAAGAAGAATTATACTCAATGGAGTGAATCATGAGAAAGAAGAAACAAAAGCCAAAAAGGAAGGGAAAAAAGAGAGCAAATAGTTCGCCTCAATCTGCATTCAGATTCCATAATTCTTTCTCTGGATGTGCATAGCTTTTTCCATCATGAGTCTTTTGGAGCTGTCTTTGAACCTTGTATTGCTAAGAGCCAAGTCTATCAAAGTTAGTCATCACAGATACCGTGTGTCTGTAATCATGTATAATGTTCTCCTGGTTCTGCTCCCCTCACTCAGCATCAGATCATGTAAGTCTTTCCAGGTTATTATGAAGTCTGTCTGCTCCTCATTTCTTATAGCACAATAGTATTCCAATACATTCATATACCACAATTATTTAGCCATTCCCCAACTGATGGGCATCCCCTTGATTTCCAATTCTTTGCCACGGCCAAAAGAGCTCTATAAATATTTTTGTACGTACAGGTCCCTTTCCTGCTTGTGTGATCTCTTTGGGATACAGCCCTAGAAATGGTACAAGCAAATGGTTGAGGGATTTTTTTGGTTTGGAGTGTTTTGGGAGGTTATCTGTTTGTTTGTTTGTTTTGTCAACCTCCTTAATTCTTTTAGTTTCTGGCACATTAACAATGGTTACTTTCTCCTGCCTTTTTTTCAGGAACCTAACACTCCTGGTTGTCTTAACTCTAATCGCTCCCTCCTTCTACGCCTTCTTTATTGTCTTCTCATCCTTTTCTTAATCCCTTAATGTGGGTATTCAACAAGGATCTGTCCTTAACCTTCATCTCTCTATGTTCTTTTCCTTTTCCAGAGAGTCAACCTTCAACAACCCCATCCATTCATATGACTCACAAATTTATATCTTCAGTCCTGTTCAATGGGGAGATGTTTAATCTATTCTTGTTGACTGGCTAGGCTTCTCTTCTGAGCTCCAGATCCACATATCCAACTGCCTACAGGATATATCCACAAGGACATCCCACCAGTACTTTAAACTCCATATGTCCAAAACTTAGCTTAATATCCTTGCCCCTAAACCTGCTCCTCCCTCACTTTTTCTGTGTCTAACACCTCTATGTGTTCAATCTCCCCACATTTGAAACCTGAAAGCTCTGAGCTCTCGATTCTACTCTTAGTGATCTCATCAGCTCCCGTGGGTTCAGTTATGATCTCTATGCAGATAGCTCCAATCTCTACATAACCATTCATAATCTCTCTCCTGCATTCCAATCCCATGTTGCAAACAGCCTACCAGCCATTTTGAACCTGATAACCCATAGGTATCTCAAAATCAATGTGTCTAAAACAGAGTTCATTATCTTTCTTCCCAAACCCACACTTCTTCCAAACTTCTCTATTACTATTGAGGGTACTGTCATATTCCCAGTCGCTCACGCTAACAACCTCAATGAAATCCTTGACTCATCACCACTCCAATCAGTTACCAAGTAGTGATAATTCTGCCTTGATGACATTTCTCATGTCTATACTCTTCTCTTTATTTTCATTTCCACTCTAGTATTGGCTATTATTTTAACCCACATGTACAAATACTCTGTAAAACAAAGTGGCATATAACCTTATTACATACTTCCTCAGCTCAAAAATCATCAGCGGCTCCCTATCACCTATAAAGTGAACTTTACTACTTGGTTTTCAAGATAATCCACCACCAAATGTCATGTTAGCCCCTGTGGCACATTCTAAATGATGGCCAAACTTGACCCTCTGCCCTCAAAACATATAATATGATGTTATGCCTCTTTGTCTTTGCTAATTCAGTTGCCCTTGGTTGAACTGTCCTGCCTTACTTTCCTTGCCTGCCAAATTTTTATATATATTTTAAAATCCGAATCAATTAATGCTACCTCCATAAAATCTTTCCTTATGTCCTCAGTTTTTTTTTGACCTTACCTCTTAGACCTCACATTGCATTTTGTTTTGTAATTCTCTAATGTACTTATCTCATAATCATGACTATAATCTGCGCTGATGTTTTATCTCCCTACTATACTGTAAGCTATTTTTGAAGGCAAGTGTTATATCTTATCCATATTTTGTATTTCCTAATATCTGGCATAGAGTTTTGTATGAGCTTGTATTGTTCAGCTCATGTCACAGATGAAAAACTGAAGCAAAAAGGGTTGAGTGACTTTCTCAGGGTCACACAGCTAGTAAGTGTATGAGGTCAGATTTGAGCTCAGGAAGATGAATCTTCCTGACTCCAAGCCTGACACTCCATCCACTGCCACCTAACTGCCCCTTCTGAATGAGATAGCTTCTCAATAAATGTTTGTTCTTGCTGTTGCCTCAGTTCCTCATTTGTAAAATGAACTGGAGAAGGAAATGGCAAACTATGCTAGTATCTTTGCCAAGAAAACCCCAAATGGGGTCATAGTCAGACACAACTGAAATTACTTAACAACACAATGGTCAGGGTCAAACTGAGCCATATATCACAAGGCAGCCATTCTGTTACAGCTTGTGGTCTTACTGCTTTCATCTCTGCTTCAGACACATCACGTTCATCATAAGGGGACCATCAACCAAACTCCAGACCCTGAGCAAGACAAACAGTGAATATGCCCCTGCACATTCTGGTGATCATACAGAGGTCAGAGGATTCAATGCAAGTGTCTTATACCACAGTGTCATCTCCCACCCAGCCCCTCTGTTCCCACTCCAGGCTCTCATGCTAAAACATGAAACATGATATTCATTAATTTTGAGATACACAGCTCACCATAAATTCTGACTCTCATAGCAGGCTCAGGTACTCTCTGCACCCAGGCCAGTTTCACTTCCAACACCTTTTTGACGCGCCCACCTACTGCAGGGTTCTTAACCTTTTTTGTGTCATGGCAACCACCAAGGCAATCTGGTGAAGCCTATTGCCCCCTTCTCTAAATGATGTTTTAAAATACATGCAAAGTATTGTAAAGGAATCCAACTATTTCAGAATATAGTTATCAAAATATTGTTTTTAAAAAACAAATTCAAGACCCCAGGTGAAGGACTCTGCTATTGCCTATTTTCTGATGTCCCTAAATACCCCTCATAGTATCACAGTCAATTGTGAGCTCTCTCTCCCCATGTCCTGCATTCCACACTTCAAAACTTTTCTACATTGTCTCACAGTCTCTCCTTCTTTGCTCTCAGGTTCTGATAAAAAGTCTTAGCAAGGTAAAACCCTCTATTTATGCCCTTGATCCCATTCCTTCCTATATCCTCTTGGAACTTGAACCTCAATCATCCTACCTTTGAGCCCACCTATATGACCCTGTAGAAGTCAGTTAACCTCTCTATGCCTCATTTATAAAATTAGGAGATTGGACTTATGGCCTATGAAATCCCTCCCCAGCTCTAGGTCTCTGTGATCTTATTCCCCCTCTCTTTCATATTTAATCTTTCCTTATCCACTAGCTCAGGGATGGAGAACCTGGAGCCTCAAGGCCACATGTGACCCTCTGGGTCCTCTAGTGTGGCCCTTTAACTGAACCCAAACTTCACAGAAAAAAAATCACCTTAATAAAAAGATTTGTTCTGTAAAACTTGGATTCAGTCAAAAGGCTGCACCCAAGGACCTGGAAGGCTACATGTGGCCTTGAGGCCACAGGTTCCCCGCCCCTGCACTATCTCTTTCCCTACCATCTACAAATATGTCAAAGTTTTCTCCACACATAAAAAATATTATTTTATTTAAACCTGTCATCTCTTCAAGATACTGTCCTCTATCTCTTTTCCCTTTCACAGCCAGATTCCTGGAAAGATTCATTGACATTTGTTGCTTCTGTTTCCTCACCACCCACTTACTTCTCACCACCTTGCAGTCTGGCTCCTGGCCCCACTACTCAACCGAAAACTGCTCTTTTTTAATGTTGCCAAGAATCTCTTAACTCTTAAACCCAATAGCCTCCTCTTGGTCCTCATTTACCTTGATCACTCTGCAGCTTTGGACAATGGCAATCATCACCTTCCTCCTAAGATCTCTCGAGTCCCAGTCCTAGATTGCCAGCTGCCTGCTCCACATTCTGTACCTGGATGGCCCAATATGCCTAAAATGGAACTCGTGATCTTTCCTGCTAAAAAGGTTTGACTTTTGATGAGCTAGGGTTCTCTCTGGGAGGGTCTACCCCTTTTCCAAACTTCCCAGGTTTTGTTGAGGGCACCCTTCCAGCCAGTCAGGCTCTGGGAATCAGAATTATCCTTAATTGTTTCCTCTCCCTCACTCCATACCCAAACAGTTATCAAGTCCTGCCAATCCCACCTCCCCAACATCACAACATCCAGCTCCTTTCTCTACTCACATAGCAAATGCCTTAATTCAGGCCTTTGGCACCTTGAATGTGGCTTCCTAATTACTCTCCTGAACTGCTAGTCCCTTCTCTCTCTAATCTGCCTTCCTCAAATTTGCCAAATGTGTGTGTGTGCGTGTGTGTG
>CM053624.1:82633030-82658910 GCA_028646595.1 Phalanger gymnotis
CATGGCCTGAGACCAGTTCATGTTTTTCTTAGAGATTTTTGTTGTAGGCTCTTTGACTTTGTTGATTTCTTCTGGCTGTATGTTTTGGTCTTCTTTGTCACCAAAGAAAGATTCCAGAGTCTGAGAGTGAATCTGGGTGCATTTTTGCTGCCTGGCCATGTTCCCAGCCAACTCACCTGACCCTTGAGTTTTTCAGCAGGGTATGACTGCTTGTAGACTAAAGAGTTCTATGTTCCATGCTTGGGGGGATGCACCAGCTCTGCCACCCCAGCACTCCTCCTTCCCCAAGAACCCCCAACCAGGACTGGACTTAGATCTTCAGCAGGCTCTTCACTCCTGCTCTGATCTGCCACTTAATTCCTCTCACTGGGTGGGCCTGGGGCCTGAAGCAACTGCAGCTGTAGTTCTGCAGCTGCCCCACCTCGGCTGCTGGGGGGTGGGGGGTGGCCAAACCGCAAACTCTCTGTCCCCAGCAGCTTTTCCCACTAACCTTCTCTGTTGTCTGTGGTGTTTTTGGGTTGAGAAGTCTGGTAACTGCCACAGCTCACTGATTCAGGGCGCTAGGGCACACTCTGCCTGGCTCCTGGTCTGGTTGGTCTATGCTGCCTATGCTGGGCTCTGCTCTGCTCCCCTCTGCTCCCAGCTCCATGCGGGATAGACCTTACCTTGAGACAATCCAGGCTGTCCTAGGCTGGAGCCCTGCTTCCTTCTGCTATTTTGTGGGTTCTGCAGTTTTAGAATTGGTTCAGAGCCATTTTTATAGGTTTTTGGAGGGACTTGGTGGGGAGCTCACGCTAGTCCCTGCTTTCCAGCCACCATCTTGGCTCTGCTCCCCCTCCTCCCCACCTTTCTTGATTCGCTTTGTAACAATCCTTTTTATGAACTTTACATGCTAGTCAAATTGGCCTAATGCTACTAGTCTCCAAACTTGACATCTTATCTCCTACTTGTGTGCCTTTGCATAGACTTGCCCTCCCCTTCCCCCACCCATGCCTAGAGTGGACTCTGTCCTCATCTCTGCCTCATAAAATCATTGCTTTTTAAGATCTTTCTTTTTTATTCATATTACAAGGATTGACTTTCTAGTAGGGAAAGAGAAGAGATATATTTGGAAATTAAGTTGATTTTTAAAAGATATCAATGAAAAAAAATTTACAAGAATCTCTAACTTCATAATTTGGCTCAGGTAGAACCTCCTATGTGAAACCTTTCCTGATTTCCACCCTTCCCCCCATCAAGTGGTTAATTCTTTCTCTCTCTTCAAATTATTTTTTTATTTACTTATCTGTATGTTTTTTTTTTCCCAGAAGAGTGTAAGTTCCTTGAGGGAAAGGCTGTTCTTATATCTCCAGCACTCGACATGGCACGTGTACTTAATAAGCATTTATTGAATTGAGCTTCTTCCCTCAGCCACTCACAATGGTGAGGGATGGGACAGAAGTCCTCATACTTAGATTTAAATCAGTAACTCTCTGTCCTTTCTCGTCATATGGTGTCACAATCTCTGAATAACTTACAAAGGAAGTGCAAATTCACAAACATGGAGAGAACAAACAAAAGCCATAGCTGATATTTATAGGACACTTTACACAAATCATCTCTCATAGGAGCCTCACCAACAACCCTCCCAGGTGGGTTCTGCAATTATTATTATCTTCATTTTCTAAATGAGGAAACCGAGGCTCAGTTCAATGCCTTGCTCGTGACCACACAAGTTATTAAGTGTTCAAAGCAAGATTTGAACCCTGACTGCAAGTATAGCGCGTTGTCCACTATGCCTTAGAAATTAGAAGAAGTCAAACAACTGACTGGAACTAAACATTCTGTTTCTAAGGAACATCCAACGTCTTTTTGGCCATAATGCTTCCCATGATTTAACGATAATCTATTTAATGATGTTCTATTTAATGATAGTCTATAGACTATCAATTATCTTGTTGTTGTTGAGTCATTTCAGTCGTGTCTGACTCTTCGTGACCCCATTTGGGATTTTCTTGGCAAAGATACCGGAGTGGTTTGCCATTTCCTTCTCCAGCTCATTTTACAGATGAGGAACCGAGGCAACCATGCTTAACCATGGTTAAGTGACTTTCCCAGGGCCACACAGTAATGTGAATTTGAATTCAGGAAGAGGAGCCTTCTTGACTCCAGGTCTGATGCTCTACCCGCTGTGCTACCTAGCTCCCCCTTAGAATTCCTACTGTCATTAAGATAATGATGTTCGTGGTAATAAGTGAAATTTGCTAAGTTTAGCCCTCTAAAATTGACAAAATGTTCTACATCCATGCTCTATCCACTGTGCCACCTAGCATTATGTACCCTCCTTGTATTCTCCAGCCCAGAGCCTTGTTGGTTCCATCCACCTTTAGGCATGTATTAATTACCTACTATATGGTAGGCAGGGTGCTGGTGATACTAAGAAAAACCAAAAAAATCCCAAAAAACAGTCCTTTCTCACAAGCAACTCACAGTCTAATGTGGATGACAACGACATACAAACAAAACAGATTTTATCTGGGACTTGAAAGAAGCCAAGGTGACCAAGAGGTGAAGATGAGAGTGTTCTGGACCATAGTGCTTTCCAGATTCAGAGGAAGGGCAGAAAAGCCAATACGAATTCAAAGAAGAAGTGAGTCTTGAGTGGGTTTTTTTGGAGGGGGGAGAAGGCAGGGCAATTGGGGCTAAGTGACTTGCCCAAGGTCACACAGCTAGGAAGTATGTCAAGTATCTGAGACCAAATTTGAACTCAGGTCCTCCTGACCCCAGAGCCAGTGCTCTATTCACTGCACCACCTAGCTGCCCCTTGAGTGGGGTTTTGAATTTAAGGTGGTTGGAACATTGGAGTCAGAAGACATGGAGTTAAGGCCCAACTCTGAAATTTACTAAGTGACACTGAGAAAGTCACTTGCACTCTCTGAGCCTCAGTTTCTTCATTTGCAAAATGGAAGTAGAAATAAAGCTAATGCTACACAACCCCCAGGGCTGTTGTAAGTGTGATAGAAATGTGATATGAATTTCCTAAGTGGCAGGAAAGGGCAAAAAAAGTATTTTGGGCTAGACGAACAGCCTTAGTGAGAGGTTTGCCACAGCAATGATGTTGGAGAGTACATGAGTTGGGAAGGAAGCAGGAACCTTTGGGCTGCTAGGCTTAGGGGAAAGCATCTATCCATCCGGCATTCCTCAATCTTCTATGAGGCCTAACAGATGGAGCCAGATGGAAAAGTTCGCCAGACACAGGTGAGGTCAGATGAGATACCTTCTCTCCCTTTGGATGACATGTACTAGGCTAGGTAAGGAAAGGCAGAAGGGATTTCCTGAGCCATGTGACATTAGTGACAACTCCATTTAATGAAAGTAGTCTGGGCACTTGACTGTTGAGCTCACATTATGTGTGTGTGTGTGTGTGTGTGTGTGTTAAGGAGAAAGGGGAAGGGGAGTTTCTCTTTTTCCCTTTTCAGATCCAACCAGAACACACTTGCTAAATCCACAGCTTCTCCAGGGGATCATCTCACATGGCCAAGCCTCATGGAATTAGCCATGTCCTTCCAGGCCTCAGGAGCCTGACTTGCTCATTTCTTCCTAGAACTTCCTAGAAGTTGGGCTCTACTCTGCTCTGCCTCATTTTCAACTTCCTAGAATTCAGAGGAAAGTATAATTGAAAGGGACTTCAGAGGCCACCTAAAAGGTCAAGAACTGCCTCAGTATAAGCAACAAGGGGTCATCAAGTCTTTGCTTGAAGAGGTCTTGTAATGGGAATGTGCTACCTCCTGAGGTAACGCGGTCCATTTCTGAGTAGCTCTAATTATTAAGCTTTTCCTTACCTTAAGCGTAAATCTTCATTTTTCTTTCAATTTATATTCATTGCTCCTGGCTCTATTCCCATAGTCCTCTTCAAATTGCATGATTTCTCAAGTCCCTTCATCTTTCTCACCATCCTCTTCAGGACACTCTCCAACTTCTCAAAATCCTTCCTAAAACATGGCATACAGTTAGGCAGCACTGGACTAGAGTTAGGAAGACCTGAGTTGAAATCAGGTCTGAGACATTTTCTAGCTTGTGACTCAAACGCTGTCTGCCTCAGTTTCCTCATCTGTAAAATGGATATAATAATAGCATCTATCTCTCATGGTTGTTGTGACAATCAAATGAAATAATATGTGTAAAGTACTTTGCAAACCTTAAAGTGCTACAAACATGCTAGTGACCATCATCCTTTTTAATATTGGAGTACAGCAGACTTATCACTCCTCTAGGCATAGCTACTGGATTTCTCCTAAACATAGAAGCTTTTTTTGGTTACCATAGCACACTATTGACTTATTTTGACCTTGTAATACACAAAAGAACCCAGGTCTTTTTGAAACAATATATACAGTTATTGTGATGGATGTTGTGCTATAAGAAATGACAAGCAGGATGCTCTCAGAAAAAACCACACATGAACTGATACAAAGTGAAATGAGCAGAACCAGGAGAACATTGTACATAGTAACAGCAATCTGTGAATGACTTGGCTATTCTAAGGAATACAATAATCCAAGAAAATTCCAAAGGACTTATGATAAAAAAAAATACAATCCACATCCAGAGAAAGAACTGATGGATTCTGAATGCAGATCAAAACATACTTTTTAAAAACTTTTTTTTTATTTGTTTGGGGTTTTCTGTGGGGAGGGTTCCTGTGTTTTCTTTTACATGACTAATAAGAAATATGTTTTGTGTGACTACATACATATGACCTCTATTAAATTGCTTGCCTTTTTAAATAAAGATACAGGGGAAAAGGGAATTAATCTGGAACTAAAAATTTATGAAAATTAATGTTAAAAAATTTTTATTTTACAATGTTGCTATTGTTTATAATGTTGCTAAGCTAAAGCAGTACTGGGATAAAATCTCAAAAATGGCAGAAAGATATTTGTTTGAATCCAAGGCAAACCATTCATCATCAAAGTAGGATAGGTCTATGTTCCAACCATTGATGCCAAAGAGGCCAAAAGTGATTAGTTCTATAAAGACCTACAACATCTTCTCAAAATAACACCCCCCAAAAGATGTCACATTCACCACGAGTGATTGGAATGCTAACATAGCAAATCAAAAGATAATTGGAATAATAGGTAAGTTTGGCCTTGGAGTACAAAATGAAGCAGGAAAAAGACTAATAGAGTTTTGTCAAAATAACTCAGTATATCAAATACTTTTTTTCAACAACCCAAAAGGTGACTCTAGACATCACTAGATGGTCAATATTGAAATCAGATTGATTATATACTTTGCAGCCAAGGGTGAAGAAGCTCTATAGAGTCAGTTAAAACAAGACCTGGAACTCAGATCATGAGCTTCTTTTTACAAAATTCAGACTTAATTTGAAGAAAGTAGGGAAAACCATCAGATCATATAGATATGATCTAAATAATATCCTTTATATATATGAAGTAGAAGTGATGAATAGATTTAAGGGATTTGCTCTGGTATAGTGCCTACAGCCCTATGGACAGAGGTTTACAATATTTTAGAAGAGGCAACAACAAAACAAACACTCCAACAAAAAATATCAAGAAAACAAAATGACTATCTGATGAGGCTTTACAAATAGCTGAGAAAAGAAGGAAAGCAAAAGGTAAAGGGGAAAGGGGAAGATATACCCAACTACATGCAGAATTCCAGAGAATAGCAAAAACAGATAAGGTTTTCTCAAATGAACGATGCAAAGAAATAGAAGAAAACAATAGAATTGGAAAGGCAAGAAATCTCTTCAAGAAAATTAGAGCTGTCAAAGGAACATTTCAAGCAAAAATGGGCATAAGAGACAAAAATTGTAGGAACTTAATAGAAGCAGAGGAGATGAAGAAAAGCTAACAAGAATACACAAAAGAACTATACGTGTAAGAAATACCTTAATGGCACCAATAACCACAATAGTGTGGTTACTAATCTAGAGCTGGACATCCTGGAGAATGAAGTCAAGTAGGCCTTAGGAAGCATTACTAACAATAAGGCTAGTGGAGGTGATGGAATTCCAGCTGAGCTATTTAAAATCTGATTCTGGGAGCTAAGCTCCAGAAGTGGAGTGGTATGTCTAGTCAACCCACTGAAGTCCTTTCCAGCTTTCAAGTGGACTCAGGGAGCTCCATGTACCTACTTGTTACTCAGCCTTCACCCAGTGGTGGTCTTGCTGACTGTTTCCAATGGGGACCTATCAGCTGACCAGTGTGACCAGCTAAATTGCAAGACAGGTGCCCTATCACTAGATGACATCTAAAGTCTCCACTTTTACCTCTGCCTGGAACAGAACCAACTATAACAAGAGGATATGTATGTGTAATACATATGTCTATTATACAAATATTACATATACATGTATGTGTGTATATAGCCTCTTGTTATAGTCAGTGAGCATTTATTAAGTTCCTACTGTATGTCAGGCACTGTGCTAAGTGCTAGGGACACCAAAGAAACGCAAGGGACAGTCCCTGCTCTCAAAAAGTTAGTGGTCTAAGGGGGGATGGGGTGGAGAAAGAGAATCAGAATTCAAACAACTATGTACAAACACGATATATACTGGATAAATTGGAAATAGTCAACAGAGGGAAGGTACTAGCATTAAGAAATATGGTATCCAGAAAGGTTTCTTGTAGAAGGTGGGATTTTATCTAGGAAGGAAGTGAGAAGGCAGAGACAAAGAGGGAGAGAATTCCAGGCATAGGGGACAGCCATTAGAAGTGCACTGAATCAGGAGAAGGAGTGTCTTGCTTAAAGAAGAGCAAGGAGACCAGTGTTTCTGGATTGTAAAGTATGTGGGGTAAGTGAGGTATAAGAAAGTATAGGGTGGTGCCAGGTTATGAAGGACTTTGAATACCAGAGTTTTATATTTGATTCTAGAGGTGATAGGGAGCTTCTAGATTTATTGAGTGGAGGGTGGGGGTTGACATGGTCAGACATGTGTTTTTAGATCAGTTTGATAGCTGAGTAGGGGATGGACTATAGTTCTATCCTCTTGTTTTCATTTTTTTTTGTAAGATCTAGAAGCAATTAAAAGCTGGTAGGCCTTAAGGAAACTGATGAGAGTCACTCCCCTGTACAAGGCATGCTCTGATTTCACGCTGTCAAATTATTTTTAAAGGGCATTAATATCAGCAAGCAGATGACTTCTGGCCCTGTACAAATGATGCATTTCAACATTTCTTTACACATAGCCCTGAGCCCAGCTGAAGCAGTCTTCTGAAAAGCATTAGCAAACATTTACATTTCAAAACTCCTCAACAGCAAGATTGGGATTTTTTTATACATACCCAGACAGACAAATCATATTTCACATGTTAAGTAGTATGCAACACTTTGGTCCTAACCTCTGGCATACCTTGAGAGAGAGAGAGAGAGAGAGAGAGGGAGAGAGAGAGAGAGAGAGGAGTAGGGTAGGGAGAGGCATTGGTTTCCAGGCCGACCATTTAAATATTGATTAAAAAACCCAACAACTTTACAGTGTCATCACCAACAAAATCATTTTCATGGCTAAGTGGCCTCTCTTCCCAATGGCAACACATTTTCAGGTTTTTAATATTCCCTTTTGTGGGGGATTCAAGGGTTGGGGAGGGGAGAAAGAGGCAGGGAAATACACACAACCTTCTAGTATCCAGAAGTCTGAAAATGAAGCCCTAGACTCAGTCAAGCAAAACTCCACCAGGCTCCTTTTCTGAGTGGAAGGAAATGCAGGGCCTGGATTCAATTAGGAAAACCTGTTTGTAATTTTAATGCTGGATTGTTTAAACAAGTTTCATGAGCAGGGATCTTACAAGTGAAGTCACAGCAGACCTTGTGACCTGCTTACCCCCTATATCCCTTTGAATCATGTTCCTTGATGGGCAAGTGGGAGTCACTCTTTAACTCAGAAAGAAGAGGACCATTAACGGTCAAGATCTCACCTCCTCCACTCTGATCCCAATCAAAGGGAATAGATCACCTTCCTTCAAGTCTTGTTCCATTCTCCCAGTGAGAATTATCAGAAGGAACTCATTTAAAGCTAATGCAACTTTGGTGGAGGCACACAAGGAAACCCAGACCCAATCATGCTCTTACTGCATAGCCAAAGGAAAGCTCACAGGAAAATGCCATTCTTTTTTTACCTAATATGTACTTAGATTTCCCTACACTTCATCTCTCCTCACTGCCTCCCCAAATATTTATCTATCTTACTACCTTTCTGAGGACACAATGGGCCTGCTCGAGCAGGAACAGAGATGACATTCTTCTAGAAAATACCGTATGCCAGGCTGCCAAGACCTGCATTATTCTAGTAGCAGGAGACAGCTGGAAGGGGCTACAAGGTGGCTATTTGCAGTCCCTAGGGCATCATCTCTCAAGATTGGTCTACTGTCTTTTAGATACATAATGCCTCTGCTTCCATGCATGCCCTGGCTCTGCGCGATGGAGGCTGACATACTTTATTTGGCATGTATCAAGGTGACCAACAAGGAGGGAGGGGGCTGAGTTTCTGCAGAGGACAAGCTGGGCTTTCCATCCTCTTGGGAGGTTCTTAGTGTTTTCCTACTGAGAAACACCTGTTCAGTGAAATCATACTTTGTGTCCTCCAGGGTATTAGAGAAACTGGCCACCTTCCCTGGACATCATAGAATAAACTGAGTCTTCCTTTCCTTACCACCCACCCCTAGGGCCTGGCTGTTGTTTTTCCCAACAGCAATGCCCCTGCAGCCAATTTAGCATAAGGCTGAAACAGAGCACTAACACAAGGCTGAGTCCAACTTCATCCAACTGTGTCCCCAGGAGGAGAGTTCGGATGGGCAGATTGCAATTACCCGACCTGGACCCAGGCCAGAACCAGAGCCGCCAGCATTGACTCTGATTATTACAGCAACGGAGGGCTGCAGGGGCCATTCTTGGCATGGGCTATAGTGGGGACCTGTGTTTTATGTCTTATCCCAAAGACATTAAGCAACTTTAGCCTATGAACCAACAGGTCTCGGCAGAAGGACTGGGAGGTGGCAGAGAGCTCAGGGCACATATAACAGCAGACACAAGAAAAAAAAACCCAAGGAATATAGTCCCATTTGTCCTCTGGACAGATTATCTCCAAACAGGAAAACATAGGCTTGTCCTCATCACCACCACCAGACCCTTCTCATCCACCCACCCCCAATCCATCCATCAATTAATATTTATTAAGCACCTACTATGAACCAGGCTAGTCACTAGAGAAACAAAGTTATAAATGAAACAGTCCTTGCCCCCAACCACATGCGCATTTTCCTTTTGTAATTTATTTTTTCAAGAGGCCCAAATGGAATTATATATCTCCAGAGAGTGTTTTCCCAGGTGTTATTTGCACATCCCCAGGGTTTAGTCAGAAAATGCCTCCCACTGCCTGCTTGAAGAGCTCAGACATCTTCCCTTCCTGTTCTTCAGAATTGTTTTGTTTAATTGAGTTCAATAATTCTTGAGCTCATGCTGTGGACAAGGACTCATGAAGGACAGAAAGATGAATGTCACAATCTCTGACCTCACAGAGCTTATAATATGGGATGGGGGATTAGGAAGGATAAAAACCATGAGACAAGAGGCATAAGAGAAATACTAACAAAATAATCTTGGAGTTAAGAAGAAGGAAAGAGGTTGTTTCTGTTTGGCAAGATCAAGGGATGTTTCATGGAGAAGGCAGATTTGGGGCTTTGAAGGATAGAGAGGATTTTGACAGACAGAGATGGAGAAGGGCATTCTGAGTAGAACGAATTAGAAAAAAAGCACAGAGGCAGAAAAGCAAGGGGTATACTTGGGGGATGAGAAATTGTGCAGTTTGGATAGAATACAGGACATGTGTGGGGAAGTTATAGGAGATTGAGCTGGAAAGGTAGATAAGTACAGTTTCTCAAAGCCAATTTTACTATGATCTTCATCACCAAAGGCAACCAAATTATACTCCCATAGCTCCCAGTTCCCTAAGGATAGCCTAATGAGGAAGTCAAACTGCATGAAGAACAGAGTGGGGCCCCAAATCCAAACTGTGTCCCGTGCTCACAGTCCTTCTGTGGAGATGTGTTGGTTCACAGGCTAATGTTTCTCCTCTGACTCTTACCATTATCTGCCAACAGTTTAGCAGGACTGGCTGGCCCCTAACTAAGATCAATACTGCAAGAATCAGGCACCAGAGATCTAGAGTGGAAAGAGATTTCAGGAATTCCATGGCTGGAATTCTACATACTTCCCAACTTTGCCACTAGCGCCTTAATGAATCATAGAATCTCAGAATTTCAGAGCAGGAAGATCCTTTGGGAATCATCTATTCCATCCCTTTGCCCATAGTTTCTACAGAGACAAGAACAAGTCTAAACTCATTTCCCTATGACAGTTTTTCAAATATTTGAAGACAATAACAGTCTCCCTACCTAAAAACCTTCCCCCAGGACTCTTCAGATTGCAGTGGCTTTAATCCTGATTCTCCCACTTCCTATTTCAACGACCTTAAGTAAGTCACAACCTCTCTGTATCTCAGTTCCTCATCTGTAAAATGAAAGTGTTAGACTGGATGGCCTCTAAGGTCCCTTCCAGCTCCAAATTTATGATCCTATGAAATAACACAGGTTATCAAGGCTATTTCCCATAAAGCAAAAAAAGGGAACATCTTTGCCCTCAAGTCTTGTGTTTTCCCAATAAGGGGGAATAGAAGTACAACCCCTCCCCATTATACACTCTCCTCACTCCATGCAAAGTCTGTACCTGGCCTTTAAAAGATGGCTTGGGAAGGGTTCAAAGGGTTCTAAGCTGCAGGAGGACAGTTTTACAGAAGCAGGGGAGCTGTAGGTGCTCCCCATAGGAGCAAAGAAGGAATAATGTGGAAGCTACTGTAGAGATAGAGAATAGTATCCCAGGAGACTTCATACTCAAGGAGAAGTAGAATGCTCTGATGAACTGAGGGAGGCTTTACCTGTATCCCTACACACACACACACACACACACACACACACACACACACACACACACACACACACAGCCTATGTTAATAAAGCCTTTCAATTCTGAACTCCCAGGGCAGTATGATGGAGCTATCAGCCCAGCCCTTCCCCAACTCCAGACACTATGCTACTATGAAATGTACCTTTCAGATGACATTGACTCTCTGGCAGTCAGGTTATGCCATTGCTTCATATTAAGCTTGCAGTCAATCCACTAAAACCCCCAAGTCACATGAAATGCTGTCTAGTCACATCCTCATTGTTCAGAGAAATCAAAAGCGCAACTCCAGGGTGGCAGTGATAAGCCATTTCTCCTGAGTAGTGACACTCAGGTGGCCACAGCTGACAGTTCAAACCATTAGTACATTTTAACTTTCACTGAAGAGGAAAATTAGAAGCTCAGATCAAAGGGGCTTTAGCCACCACATGGCCCCAACTTACTCAGATCAGTAGTTTAGATGCCTTGTTCTCTTATGTGCTGGATAGAATTTTTCCCCTACTATTTATCAACCAATCAACAAACATTTATCTACTGCCATTCACCTTTGCTCCATCAACAATGGGGACCCTTGATAGCTTTTCTGACCACCTAAAGCCTATTCATCTTTCAAAGCTCAGCATAAGGCACACCTAGAATCATAGAATCATGGAAACCCAGAGTTGGAAGGGATCTCAAAGGTCATCTAAGCCTTCACTGAAGTAGAAATGCCCTCTACAGCATTCTATACAAGTGGCCATCCACTTTGTAAACTTTAAAGCACTATATCAATGTGAGTTATTTTTATCTCGTCTCTACTTGAAGACCTCCAACATTAGGAACACAATACCTCCTAAGGCTGCTCATTCCACTCTTTGACAGCTCAAATTATTAGGAAATTCTCCTATTGAGCTAAAATCTCCCTCTCTATAGCAACTATCTACTGGTTATTGTCCTCCCCTTGGGGTCAAGTTGAATAAGTCTAATCCATCTTCTGAAAGACAACCGTTCAAATATTTGAAGGCAGCTTTTATGTCCCTGCCTAAGTTTTCTCTTCTCTGGGTCAAATGGAGCCAATGCCAGCTCTTTGAACCAATCCTTGTAATAATAGAACCTTTTAAAAGGGTTTTCTCGTTTATAAAACCCTTCCCTCCCAACCCTGAGAGGTAAGCATAAGTATTATTATCTCCATATTAGAGAGGAGAAAACTGAGTCTCAGAGAGGTCTAGTGACTTAGGATCAGTTAAGTGACTTGCCCAAGGTCAGTTGGGTAGTAAATTACCAAACCAAGAATGAAAACCAGGTCCACTGATTCCAAGACCAGGGATCTTTCCACTACACCACACTGTCCCTTTTGGCATGGCTTCAAGTCCCCTCACCTTCCTCCTCCTCCTCCAAAGATTCTCCAGTTTTCTAATGTTCTTTTTCAAAGGTAATGCTGAGAAAGGCACATAGTATCCCCATGGTAATCTGACTGGGGCATAGTACAATGGAGGCTATTCCAGTCTTGCTCTGGACACTATATTGCTATCATTCAGGCTAAGATCACATTAACTTTTTTGACTGCAAAAGCACATTTTTTACCTCATTTTCGGTTTAAAGTTCACCAAACTTCCCAGTTATCTTCAAACTTCTCTCCAACCACTTTTTTCTCATTCTATACATTTTTAACCCAAGTATAGAATTCTCAATTTCTCCCCATTAAATTTCAGTCTTCCATCTGGTCTACAATTTCAGCTACTGTGGTCTTTTGGAGTCTTGATTCTGACATCTATCACATTCGTTATCCTTCTATATTGGTAATTGGGGTGGGAATTTTTTTACTGTTTTCTCTTTTGGAGCACTGAGGTAATCAAGTGCCTTTGATGAGTCTGGCCTTTGTTTTTTATTTTTATTAAATCGGGAGTCTTTGATGATCTGCTTATTCAAGGGAAAGCCAAGTTCGCACAGGTTCGAGTCACATGGTTGTGATACCCTTTGACCCTGAACAGGCTATATAAACTCAGAGATTACTGTTTTGCTTGGGGCTCTCACTCACTGGATGAGTTTCATGTGATTTGACTAGATGAGACCCTGGGTAGCCGCTGGAGCCCCCCGCCCCACTGGCTTAAAAATCCAGATGTTGGTGCTCCCCGAGTAACTATGTACTGAGATGTTGGGCAGAAAGCTAGAAGCCTGTCTACTGGTTTGTGTTATTTGATCTGTTGACATTTTCTGCTTGTAATTTCTGTTTGTATTTGCTCTGAAATTCAGGGTGCTGGCTTTTCCCTCTGAACTAAGTGAATGATATATGTACATTTGATTAAAGTGAGATTGTTAACCCTTTAAAGTTGCTTTCCTTAGAAAAACAGATCAAAGAACCTGTTCTGGCAGGTCTTCTGTGTGCTGGTGTTGTTGGGCTTACACAGTCACAGTAGCTGCTAGTAACATTGTTTTTACACCTTCTTCCTCCATAAACCCTTCCCTGACTACCCTAGTCCCTGGAAACCTCTTCCTCCTCTGCCTCTCTTACTGTCTAGACCCCTCACCACATACACTATGACACACTATTAAATATTATTATGTATGATTTTGTGTTTCATTTTGCTTCCCTAACTAGAATGTGAACTATCAGAGGGCAAAGACATTTTAAATCTCTGGACTCCCTCCCCACCCAACTATTCCTAGCACGATGCCTTTCATACAACCAGTGCTTAAATATTTGCTGAATGATGATTTCTTCACGCAAGAACCATGTTCCCTTGATAGAGCATCCGTCACAGTGGCACAGAGAAGGAAGGGGCTGTTTTATATATGCCGTTGAAGATAATGAACTTACAAGGGAAACCTCAGCCACAGACTCATAGAAGAGACCTTTGAATCACAGGCTTATAGACGGTCAGAGCTTCCAGTGGCAGTAGAGGTTATCCAAGTTGATAGGCTGCCCAGGGAGCACTCTGGATCTGGTGTCTGAGGACCTGGGTTTGAATCTCAGCTCTGCCATTTACTGCATGGGCGCCATTGGACAAGTCACTTAATCCTTTTTAAACTTCTGGTTCTTCTTATTCAAAAATAGAAGGTTAGACTAAATATTCTGTAAGGTCACATTTCATTTGATAGCCTATAATCCTTCCTTGAGCCTTTTTATAGATAAACTGAGGCTTGGAGAAGCAAAATAGCTTATTCAAAGGACTAAAACTGAGGCCCCGACTGAGCTCAGCCCTCATTCTAGTAAACAAGCCTGGATGAAATAGATAATAAAAGCTAGAAGACTGAGCAAGATAAACAATAAATGCTTTTTTAAAAAGATCAGAAGAAGGAACAGAAATAGATGAGTGTGAAGCACTTTGAACTCTTTAAAAGAAACCTAAGATTGACTTATGACAGCATACTACGAAACCAGAAGGCATGAGTTCAAATCCTACCTGCATAACCTTGGCCAAGCCACTTTATCTTCATTGGGCCTCAGCTTCCTCAGGTATAAAATGGAGGGAGCGGGGACTAGAAAACTTCTGACATCCCTTTCAGTTCTAAGTGGATGAGTCCATGTTCATGTAGATGGCTTCCCAAGTATTTCTCCCATCTGTCTCAGTTAGAGTGTGTCTAATACAGGAGGCATTTCTGCTGGACTATGGAGTTTCTCGCAGGTTATGGGAGTTTTCTGGCTGGGAATCAGGGTCTGGTTTCAGTTGTACGATCTCTATCTCTATTTCGACTCTGTGTCCCTACTACATAGCTATGGTCTCTAGCTGGTGTACTCATCACACACACACACACACACACATATACACACACACACACACACACACATACCCTAGAGCCATGAACCACATGTTCATTCGGTGCACACCAAAGTAACAGAAAACTCTTTGGTGCTCCCTTGTGGTCAAGTAGAGCTGTCCAAGAATGAAAAGTCCTAACAAATGAATTGTTCCATGTAGTAGAAAAGGAAAGACTATTGGAGGCACATGGACACTTGTTCCTGGACCATCTGCAGGGGTGAGATTGATTAGGGAAGGAAGCCCTTCCAGGGTGTGGATCTCAGAGGTCTGACTGGCTCAGTCCTTTTCTCTCCCTCCCTTAAGTTCCGTGTCTCCCATTTCCAATGCCAATTCTAGATTCAGGAATGTTTGATTTGTATGAAAAAAAAATCATAGAGTAGTTACTTGAAACAACGAATCTCCAACCCCATTTTACCAACATTTTGGTTTTTCTATATTTGATTCTTTACATTTATTCTCCATGATGACTGTTCTTAGAAACCTTTTCATCCTTCATGAAGCCCCTAACTGTTCACCCTGTCTCCACACAAAGCAGATGACCCAGCCTCCTACATCACTGGAAAAAATTTGAAGCCATGTGGAAAGAATTTCCTCAACTCCACTACTCCATTCATCAAAAATTCTCAGCATTATGACATGCTCTGTCCTTCCCTCTGCTCTTTGCCCAGTTCTTTGCCCAGAACTGAGACTAATTCCTTCATCCCTTGATCCTATTCCCTCTTACTACCTTCATCTTCTCACTCCAGCAGTCCTACCTTCCATCTCATACATCTTCAATCTCTCCCTTTCTCTTGGCTACTTCTCTCTAGAGCCCTCAGTCTAAAGCTATGTTGTGACTGTTAGCAAGGCTTGTCAAGTGTACCTCCTCATTTCTTGAATCCATCCTGTGATCTTCATTCTTATTGCCATCAGCCTAGGATAGACCCTCATTATTATCAGCCTGGACTATTGGACAAGTCTTCCCCGGGGAAATCCCTAAACAAATCTTACACTGCTGCTAGGTTAATTTGCTTTATGTTCTGTTCTGCACGTTAGGCCTCTACTCAAAAAATCCTGTCTTTATTCTTCCTCTCCATCCCTGGTGCTACCACTGTTATCCAGGCCCTCATTCCTCATTGGAAGCCTTAAAGTGCTATATAAATTAGTTGTTGTTGCTATTACAGTTGTGATAGTCTACTTAATCCTTTCTTATTCCTTTCTGTCCCCCCCTCCAATGTCTGTCACACAGCTGCCAGACTAATCTTTTTTTTTTTACATAGAAATCTAGTTATGTTACAGGTCTTCTCAAGAACCTGCAGTAACTCCCTACTTAGCAAATTTCAAACTTCTTTATCAAGCATCCAAAACTTTCATGGTCTCATACTGTTCAGTTGTTTTTCAGTTGTGTCTGATGCCTTGTGATCCCATTTGAGATTTTGTTGGCAAAGATACTGGAGTGGTTTGTCATTTCCTTCCCTAGCTCATTTTACAGATGAGAAACTGAGGCAAACAGGGCTAAGTGACTTGCCTAGGGTCACACAGCTATTGAGTGTCTAAGGCCAGATTTGAACTCAGGAAGATGAGTCTTCCTGACTCCAGGCCTAATACTTTATATATTGTACCACCTAGCTGTCCAATTACCACTGTCCATTACCATTTTGTTTTTCCCAGTCTTATTTCATGTCGCTCTCCACTCATATTGTACATTCAGTCAAATTCAACAAGCAGTCCAGCATCTATGTGCCAAGAATTGTATTAAGTCTTGGAAACAGAAAAACCAAAAAATTAAATAATCCCTGCCATCAAGAAGCAACTACATTCTACTGGGTGAGGAGGAGACACACTGATAAGTAAATACAAAATATATACATTACCAATACTGTAGAAAAAGGTTGCAGGGAAAACAAAAAAAAACGAGAACTACTTCATCTAAATTGGTTGAGACTCTGCACCCCAAACACCTTCCTACCACCACACCTTTGCTTGTATTATTCCTTATGCCTAGATTTTCTTCTTCCCTGTTTCTTTGATGATTCGAATTCTGACTCATCCTATAAAATCTAACTCACAGGAGACCGTCTGCAAGAATCCTTCCTTTCCCTGATTCTCCATCAGTAAGGACTTTTCCCCTCCAGATTTCCTATCAGCACTTACTTTTGTACTTTTCTATGGGACTTGGACTCTACTGTGCCTCATAATTATTCCTATCAGACTAGAAACTTCATGAGGGCAGCACCTACCAGTGCCTTATCTGAACAGCACATCTCACGAGTGCCTAGCAGGAAGGTCTGGATACTGTGGGCACTTAAGTTGAGTTTAATTGAAGATCATTTCATTCAAGAGCTTCCTTGAATTAAATATTTTAGAAGCTTTTAACCTCTCTCTCTCTCTCTCTCTCTCTCTCTCTCTCTCTCTCTCTCTCTCTCTCTCTCTCTCTGTCTCTCTCTCTCTCTCAATACCTAAATTGCATTGTGTCTCATGGTTAATAATAATAGTGCTGATTTGCATAAGAGCTAATAATAGCTAACATAGGACTTTAATGTTTACAAATTATTTTACATAGATTATCTCATTTGATCCTCACAATAATCCTGTGAGGCAGGTGCTATGACTGTCCCCACACGAAGGAGGGAATTGAGGCTGAGAGGGTTTAAGTGACTTCCCCAGGGTCACGCAGCTAGTACAGTAGTGTGTGAGATGAAATTTGAAGCCGGGTCTTCTTAGCCCCAAGTTCGGTGCCCCGTTGATAGAATGCAGCACTTGGAGTAAAGAAGACCCTAATTTTAAATTCTTTTTCAGATGTTTTCATTTAACATCTCAACCTCACTATTTTCATCTATAAAATGGGAGAAATAATAGCACCTTCCTCTAGGGCAGTTGGGAAGATGAAATGAGATACCATGTAGATGGCACTTTGCAAACCTTAAAGCGTTATATAAATGTTAGCTGTTATTACAGTTTTCTTGTGCTTTTTTCAAAAAGCACTGTGTAGCTATTCAAAGTATGACAGGGCTTTGAGAATCCACTGGCATCCTGGGATTCGTAGTTCAGAGGAAGAAGCATTTCCTCCCAAACCTGAGAGGCATTTGGACTATTGTGATTTTTGAGCCAAAAGGCAGGCTTGAGTTATGCCCTGAAGCTTTGAAAGAGATTTAGACTGTCTTTAGACAGTCGACTAAGAGGAGATGAAAAGAAATGGGCACCACATGAGCTAAGCAGCAGCAAAAAGGGAAGGAGATCACCTAGGATTTACCAAGCTGAGCTGACACAGACACAGAGCATAAGAGCACCAGGTGAAAGGAAAAACTAAAGGGGAAGATGAACTACAACAGAAAAGGGGGGAGATGGAGGCAGGAGTGTGCTGGTAAATATTTAACAACAGAACCTACAGAAGAAGAAGAAAAGTCTGTACGCACATACATTTTTAATCATTTAACACTTTTAAGTTTATTGACACTTTCTCCATCACTTTCTTAAGTCTAAACAATTGACAAAACAATAAAGCAAGCCCTGATTTGTAGTATTTGCCAGTGTCAGAGTTGTAAATGCTCACACTGAAGATTTCACCATCAGCCCTTGAGAGCAGGGTCTAGCTGGCTTCAGTACACCCCTGGATGGAGCCATCAGGTCCTTTTTGCTATTTGAGACTTGGATCTACCAGCTAGACTCACCTCTACAAGGACTGAGGGAAGCTCCAGAAGGTTTTCCCATTCTCCAACTTCCCTTCCTCGTTCCTACCCAGTAAAAGAGACTAATATTCTTTACCGATGTTTCTTAACAAAGCATCTCTGGACTTTCAATCTTCCTTCAAATATATAGAAGGCAAGGGTTGGCTGGACATAGACAAAGTTTTAATTAGAGAAGAGAGTCAAACCTCTGTTTAGTGTTAGAATTTTCCTAACTGGAGGCTACAACCATTTTGATAATTTATTTGTTTAGTCTTATGTAAGCTTATGTAAACGTAAAATAGTAGAGGAAGAAGAGAACTGAGGATTAATCATTATAGTGCCCCTAGACTAAAAGCCAGATAATTGTTGTTACAACACATGGCTACAGAGAAGAAGAAGGACATTGAGGAGAGAGGTCTTTGACACTCAAAAGATCACACTCTGAATCACCCTCTCCCTGCCGAAAGATAGGCAAAGCCTAAAAAAGATTCAGTGCTGGGTCCATTCCAGAATGGAGGAAGGAACAGAAAGTCAACTATCCTAGGAAACACCCACCACAAACATTATGACACCCATTACACAGATAAGAAAACTGAGCCACAAGGAAATCAATTCATTTAAAGCTGGTCAGACATATAATACTTATCAGAACTAGGGCTCCAACCCAAGTTTCTCTAACTTAAAGAACAATGTTGTTTTCTCTATGTGTCATTGTCTTTTTATCTATTCTGGCTTCAGTGTGTAACCTTAGGCAAATTTCTTTTTTTTTTCATTTTGCTTCACTCTTTAATTAATAAATATGTATTTTCTCTCCCTTCTACCCCATTCCAATTTAAAAGAGAAAACAAGCCCTTACGACAAATATCACAGTTAAGCAGAACAAATTCCCACATTGTCCATGTCCAACAAAATTGTCTCATTATGCATCTTGAGTCCATCACTTCTCTGCCAAGGAAGTGTGTGGGAAGTTCATCACCAGTCCTCTGGAATCGTGGTTGGTTATTGTATTGATGAGAGTCATTGAAAGTTATTTGTCTTTACAATTTCATTATTGTATAAATTATTCTCTTGGTTCATGCATTGTACATCAGTTCATCCGAGTCCTTACCAGGTTGCTCTGAACATATCCCTTTTGTTGGAACACAACAGTACTCTTTTATATTCACATACTATAATTTGTACAGCCATTCCTTCGATTGATGAGCTCCCTCTTCGTTTTTAGGATTTTTTGCCACTACAAAAACAATTGCTACAATATTTTTGTACATATAGGTCCCTTTCTTCTTTCTTTGATCTCCTTAGGGTATAGGCCCAGGACAAGTTTTACTAGGTCAAAAGGCATTCACAGTTTAGTGACTTTGGGGTCATAGTTCCAAATTGCTTTTCAGACTCACTGGTCCAATTAATAGTTCTACCAGTAGTAAATTAATATTAGTCAATAAACATTTAATAAGCACCTACTACAGGCCAGCCACTGTGATAAACACTGGGGATACAAAGAAAGGCATAAACAGCCCCTGCCCTCAAGTAGCTCACAATCTAACAAGGAAAAAATTTAGCAAATAAATATGCACAAACAAGCTACATACAGAATAAACAGGAAATAATACATACAGAATAAACAGGAAATAATTAATAAAGAGAAGATACCGGAATTAAGAGAGATTATGAAAGACTTTTGGCAGAAGGTGGGATTTTAACTAAGACTTGAGAAAACAAAAAACTAGAGAAGTCAGGAGATAGAGGAGGGAGAATCTTCCAGGTAAGGATGACAGATGGAGAAAAAGCCAAGAGATGGAGTGTCTTGCCCCTAGAACAACAAGGAAACCGGTGTCAAAGACTGGAAAGGTGAGGGATAGGGAACTTGAGGCCTCAAGGTGACATGTAGACCTCTAGGTCCTCAAGAGTGACCCTAGGACAGAATCCAAACTTCCCAGAACAAATCCCCACCCCTGGTTAGGTTATTAAGAGTTTAGAGTGACAAATAGATGATTTTGTATCGATTGATTTGTATTGATCCTGGAGGTGATAGGGAGCCACTGTAGTTTACTGGGGGAGGAAGGTGACATGGTCCAACCAGCACTTTGGGAGCTAAATGGAGGATGGACTGGAGTGGGGAGAGATTTGAAGTAGATAGACCAACCAGCAGGCTATTTCAATAGTCCAAGCAGGAAGTGATGAGGGCCTCCACCAGGGTAGTGGGATGCCTATTTTCATGTAGCCCCACCAATGTTTGTCATTTCCCTTTTTTGCCAGCTTTCTAATCTGATAACTAGCAAATGTGGAACCCCAGAGTTGCTTAATTTGCATTTCTCTAACTACCAAACAATTCAGAGCATTTTTCTTATGACTGTTGATAGCTTGGGTGTCTTCTTTTGAAAAATCCTTTGACCATTTGTCAAATGGGGAAAAGCTCTTATTCTTAAAAATTTGAATCAATTCTTCTTGGATCTCACAAATAAGACCTTTATCAGAAAAAAATGCTGCAAAATTTTTTTCCCAATTAGCTGTGTCTTGGGGCAAATTTCTTAACCTCTCTGGGCCTTGGTTTCTTCATCTAAAAAAATGGACAATGTTCATTATCCATTCTTAATCTTACAATGATATTTACAAGACAGCATCCTGAATAATAACAATGGAGGACTTGCCAAGAAGCATACATGTGTCAGAGCCAGAATTAAAACTTGGGTCCTAATTCCAAGGCTATACCACACACTTTAAGTTTCTCAGAATCATGGCTTTGAGAGCACTGAAGGTATTAAACTGTGGAAACCAAAAATCCAAGCTATAAGTCAGAGTATGTTTTTTGTATGTTTTACTCAGGTAGACTGTATAACCTTATGTCTCAAATGGAATTGAGGTAAAATGGGTGAAATGTAAGTGTTGAAAGGGTCTTAAAATTCTTGAGAGAATAAAGACATAAAGGAATAAGACATTCCCTATTCTAAAAGAAACAAAAAACATTATGAAGTCTCCATTTTATTGGGAATTCTGGGGTCACTGAGAAGAAACACGGTCATTGTCCTAATAAGTTTAGACAAGAAAATTGATGAACGTGTGTACTCATTATAGATTTAGAGAAGAAGATCACATTTATAATAGGAGTTATATTAACTTAAACTTCACTTTCTTCAAAGGACTTCCCTAGTCTTCACAGCTGCCAGTGCTTTACCATACACAATTACCTTGTGTGTACTTTGTATATGTCTTTTATATACCCTCTGGTTTAGTATATACTGATATATACCTAACCTCTATGTGTACATGTTCTCTCTCCCTTTTGAATTTAAGCTCCTTGAGGGCAAGAACTGTGTTCACTTTTGTCTTTGTATTCCAAAGGCTTAAAAGCATAGTAGTAGTCATTTAATAAATGATTGTTGGTTGATTTATTTGCCCATTGGTACAAACATCAGGACTAAAATCCCTCAACATTCCAATCAGGGGAAATAACCAAATTATATATATTTGTATTGTAATTGATCAAATGGTTTTCTTGTTTAACTGATAGCTGCTCTACGGGCATCCAAGCATTGGTAGAAGTTGGAGGGGAACCCTGACCTGCCTTCAAAACAAGGGAACAAATACAAAAATGATTTTTTTTACTGTGACAGGCTTGAAAACCTGTTTAGACATCTTGAAAGCCCCCAATCAGAACAGTAGCCATCAGTTAAACAAACTTTTTAGCTGAGAGCACTAATGCGATAGTCTGCTAATGCCTAGTGGTTGGCTTATGATGGTGAGATATAGAGGAAGAATGATAGACCTGGGCTGGTTATCAGAATCTCCTAGAAGCAGGATCCTCAGCAAAGGGAGGGAATGCCCTTCCCCTGAGGCCTCTGCCCCTGAACTTAACCTGTATCCTTAGCTTTTTCTCCCCTCCCACTACCATTACCACCATCACCAGAACCACCAATTTGTTCCCAGCTGCAGAAGCACTCTGGCCAGAGTACACCAGGATTTAAAGGGCCCACATTGGGGAGGGTGCCAGTGTAGTCTCAGAAGGCCAAGAGCTTTTGCGAATCAGCCTTTCCAGATCCTTATCATGATTGCATCTGATAAATCCCGGCTGGTCCTCTGAGCTGCCACCAAGTAATGCCAGGCACTGTGGCCTACACAGGAAGCTTTGCCCGGGGTGGAAATAATCTACAACCACTGAAATTGATTTCTTCGCTTCTGTCCTCCTGGGACTGGATCCAAAAAGAAATTTGACTTTTAAAAGTCCTCCTGTTCCTTCCCCTTATGTCACCCCAGTCAAAAGTCCCCAAGAGTCAGAATGCATTTACATAGAGAACCCCAAGGTACAAGTACCTCTCACCCCCTTATTTAGCCTCCCCTCTCTGGGTCTTTCACCAGCTTTTAAGACTGTTTTTGACATTTGGTCCTAAAATCATTCCAAGCAATGGGGCTCCGACTACTTCCCAAAGGATTAGAATAATAGAATGTCAAAGCTGGAAAGGACCTTAGAGATCATCTAATCTAACTCCTCATTTAACGGATGGAGAAATAGAGGCCCAGTGAGAGGAAGTAACTAATACAACCCAAAATCACAGTGAGCAAGTGCCCAAACCGGGACTAGTACCTGAATCCCCATCCAGTGATCTTTCTATATCTTACTTCTCCTGGAAGCCAATCCATCCATGTCCTAATTCACCTACCTGCTTAGGAAAGTTTCAGGATCATTTGGCTCAAAGGTTTCTATAGTCACTCATGTCTACTTCAATTCTGCTGACCAACGTCTTGACATGAGGCTCAGAACCAAATTCAGGACTTCAACTTCATTCAGGTTTCAGTTGTTAAAAGAGAAGATACACCGTCTGTTAGCTCCCTTCTGGCCTCTGGGTAACAGAGGCACCCTGTGCAGTCTGAAAGGAGCAAAGGGGACAGAGCAGTGGTCTGATTCCCAGATAGATGCTGGAATCAATGCATGCTGACAGCTGGTCCTGAGCGAGGCACCCGGGAAAGGGATTTGTTACCCTTTTCATTTGGCCAAATAGCAGGAGGGGGAATGAAGAGCCTCCTGTGGCCTAACCAGGAAGATTTCAAGAGACTGAGTAGGTTCTTAACGACAGCCAGGAGAAGAGGAAAGGGTAAAATAGACAAAGTAGAAAACAGCAGAGCTTAGGGGAACGCCACTCTATGAAACCACAATATAGAATTATCTGAGTTTATGGAATATCTCTATCTAAGCGTAGATAGAGATATAGATGTAGCGATTACAGGATAGATCTAGAAATTCTTTTTTTAAGGGGATTTCTTCTATGAAGTTTGGATTCAGTCAAATGGCTGCACTTGAGGACCTAGAAGGCCACATGTGGCCTTGAAGCCTCAGGTTCATCATCTCTGATCTAGGTCATAGGACAGAGGGCCAAAGGTATCTTAAAGACAATCCAATCCAACCTCTTTATCTTACAGATGAGGAAACAGGCTAGGAAAAATGTAGGAACTTATTTATGGAGCAAGGAACTTGAAGGAATACATACGATAAAATATACATGTTATACATTATACATATTATATATATTATACATATGGATTGTCTCCATACATATTCTAAAACTGCACAACAAAAGGATGGTACTTTGGAAAGAATATTGGATTTGAAATGAGAAGCCTTGGGTTCAAATCCTGTCTCTATCATCTATATCTTGTGTGACCTTGGGCAAATCACTTTACTGGTTTCTTTATCTATGAAATAAGACAGTTGGACTAAATGAACTCTGTGGTCCTTTCCACAGGTTAGAAATAAAGAAATTAAGTAAAGGGCAGCTTGCTTGGCCCAGTGGTTAGAATGCCAGACCTGGATTTAGAAAGACCCGAGTTCAAATTCAGCCTCAGACACTTACTAGCTATATGACCCTGGGCAAGTCCCTTAACCCTGTTTGCCTCAGTTTCCTCATCTATAAAATGAGCTGGAGAAGGAAATGGCAAACTGCTCCAGTATCTTTGCCACAAAAAACTCAAATGGGGTCACAAAGAGTCAGACACGACTGAAATAATTGAACAATAACTACAAAATTAAGTAAATGCTAGAGAAAAACAATTAAGGGGAGAGAGGGAAGAACAGCATAGGACTCTGGACAAACAATAGTCATTAACTGAAATAGACCCCAAGCCACTTTCCTCCAAACTCTGTGAGGTGGGAGCACAAATGCCAATCGATACCCATCCAGATAGACAGCCAAGTTTGAGCTGCCCAGGTGGCTAAAGGAGAACTATTTGGCTACGAATTTCAGTCCCCTGTGGCCATAGCATCTGACCAGGAATAATTAAGGCCAGTCTGGAGATGGTTTTTTCCTCATGCAAATAGAACATGTCACTGTATCACAGATTGTTAGAGGTGGAAGGAGCCTTAGCAATCTTCTGGTTAGTTTACCGCACCCATTTTACAGGTGTGGATTCTGCACAGCAGAATAGGGAAGAAATTTGGCCAAGTTATAAAACCAGTTAGAAGAGCTAATTCTGTCCCTATCAGTTATATCTTTAAGATGTTTGGTAGATGCTTTATAGTTCATAATTACATAACAACGCTTGGAGGTAATGAAAGTATTTTTTTCATTTTACTTATAGGGAAACTGAGGCTCATGGAAGAAAAATGACTTCTCTATAGCCCATATACAGCTAATATATACTAAAACTCCATAAGCAGGGCTCAGCCCTCTGTAATATGCTGACTCATCATCAAAGAGCTCACCTTCACAAAGGCAGGAAGATTTGAACTACATATCCATTTCAGTTATTGACAAAGCTACCCCACTCCTCAAATGGAAGCTCCTTGAAAAACTGTTTTTTTCTTTTTTTTTTTTTGGTTTTTGTTTCCCCTCACCTACCACAGTGCCTTTTATACAGTAGGTATTTAATAAATGTTTGTTGAATTAAGTTAAAGGCCTAATTTTTCTTAACAAAGAGAGATCAATAAGCATACCTTTCACTTTGTTTTTACTTCCCAAATTGAAAGGCTTCTGCTCTCATTAGGACTCTTAGCTCAGTTAAGTATGTGCTTTGAAATTGGTTCTTTTCTGAGAAATCCAAGCATACTTTCATGCCCTGCATGAACTGCGTGGTCCAGCAAGATTGGCCTTCTTAGTATTCCTCACACATAACATTCCATCTCCCTAGCCTGCCCGGAATGTACTTTCTCCTCATTTCTGCCTCTTAGAATCACTTGCTTCCTTCAGAGCTCCACACAAGTAGCACCTTCTGCACAGGGCCCACCGTGATCCCCCAGATCCCAGTGTTTCTCCCACAATTACTTTCTACTTATTTTCCTGTAGATTTTATTTTTTAATCTGCATTTTCTCCACCAGGAGAATGTAAACTCCTTGAAGCCAAGGGCTGTTTCATTTTTGTTGGATTGATTGATCACCTAATAGAGACAGAAGGCCTTACTGAAGCAGTAAGCTTTAGAATTAGAAAGTTACTATATCAGATTGCTTACCATTTCAGGAACGAGGGAGGGGAGGAAGGGAGAGAGGGATAAAATTTAGAAATCCTTTTTTTAAAATGTTAAAAATTGTTTTAATGGGGGGGG
>CM053624.1:82659410-82682465 GCA_028646595.1 Phalanger gymnotis
AAAAAAAGAAATAGAAGGAAAAAAATTGTTTTAATGTGATTGAGAAGAAAAATATTAAAAAACCAACTAGAAATTTAAACAGATGCTCAGGATACATGCCTCAAAAATAAGCCCAAAAGATCGTTAATTCTGACATGGATTAGCTCATATGAGGGTTCAGCAAGATTTGAGAGATCATTTTATAAATTGCCTAGATTTACAAATGGGCAAAGTGACATTCAGAAGTGATAGGATTATAGGATTTTGAATTGGAAGGAACCTTTGAGATAATCTAGTCCAGCTCCTCTTTCTACAGATAGGCAACCCAAAGTCCAGAGATGGGAAGATTTTGGCCAAATTTATACAATAAATACTAGTCAGGATCTGAGCCCAGTTCCTTTGACTCCTCATTCACTGCTCTTTCTACCATCTGATATAAATTTGCCTAAGCTACATATGGGCAGCTAGGTGGTGCAGTAGATAGAGCATCAGGCTTGGAGTCAGGAAGACCTGGGTTGGAATTGAGCTTCATTTACTAGTTGCGTGACCCTGAGCAAGTAAGTCGCTTCACCCTGTTTGCCTCAGTTTGTTCATCTGTAAAATGAGTTGGAGAAGGAAATGGCAAACCAGTCTAATATCTTCGCCAAGGAAACCCCAGATGAGATCATGAAGAGGCAGATACAAATGAAAATGACTAAACAAGTTGTCCATAGCAAGTTGGGTGCGGAACCAGATTTAGAACCCAAGTCTCTAAACCTCCAGTTCATTCTTCTTTCTACGACAACATGCCACCTTTGATACCAGCTTGCTACCTTGGACAAGTCCCTTAACTTCTCTGGGTCTCAGTTTACTCAGCTGCAAAAATGGGAATGTTGGGATAGATCAATCCTGCAGTTGCTTCCAACTCTTGCTCTGTCTTGTTCCTATGATCCATGGTCTCTGTGAAAGGAAAAACCACGACAATTATTTTGCCACCACTATCTCTTATTATTTTGCTCATCCAAAGTCAATTCAAGCTCCCTGCAGATGCGGAAGGTTTATATAAGTAGAATGGAGGATGATACTTGAGGGAGGCAGTAAAAAGTAAGTGGGGGAAAACTAGAAAGAAACTGAGGAGGAGAAGGGCACAGGCAGGATCTTTCCTCAAAAACTGGTCTTCAGCCTCCTCAGGTGAGAAGAGCAGCCAAATCTTCCTCTTCCCTTGTGCTTTCCATCTCCTGCTGAGCACAAGCTTTCCCCTGAGGAAATCTGTTGAGCTGTCCAATATCCCAGCTGGGATGTGGAGAACCTCTAGCACATGGAGGAACAATCTTACCTTTGACTGCAGGTCTCCACCCCTAGACCATTGCAAAAGCCTGTTGGTGGGTCAGCCTGCTTCAAGTATCTCCCCACTCCAATGCATCCTCCATTCAGCCCTAAAATTATTTTCCTGAAGTGCAGGTCTGTCTGTGCCACCACCACACCCCACTCAGTAAACTTCAGTAGCTTCTAAGATCAAATGCAAAATTCTCTACTTGGCATTCAAAGGCTTTCATAAGGGCTACTTTTCCAGTCTTCTTAAACCTTACTCCCTGCCACATCCTCTTGGATCCAATGACATTGGCATCCTTGCTATTTCATGAGCAAAACACACCATTTCTTGGCTCCAGGTATTTTCTCTGGCTACCTGGAATGCTCTCCCTCCTCATTTGCACTACTGGTTTTGCTGGCTTCCTTTAAGTCCTGACTAAAATCCCATCTTCAGCAAGAAACCTTTCCCAACCCTCTTAACTCTAGTGTCTTACCTCTGTTAATTATTTCCTATTCATCATGTATGTGTGTGTGTGTGTGTGTTTTCTCTCCCAATAGATTGTGAGCACCTTGAGTGCAGGGATTGTCTTTTGCCCTTTTTTGTATCCCATCACTTATTACAATGCCTGGCACATATTAGGCATTTTAAAATCCATTGATTGAAATCAAGGGGTTTGGGGCTTACCTAATCAATTTAAAGTAGTTCCCAGCTAATAGGTTAGATCTACTTGGAGAAAAGAAAAATAAGATCATAGATCTAGGACTGAAAAGGACCCCAGGAGCCATCTAATCCAGTCCCTGAAACTGTCAGTCAGTTAATAAATATTTATTAAGCACTTACTATTTGCTAATCACCATGCTAAGTGCTGGAATACAAAAAAAAAAGCAAAAGATGGTCCCTGCCCTTGAGGAGATCACAATCTAATGGAAGAAGTTATAACTAAACTGACCATTCGATAATAATAACAATAAAAGTAGCTAGCATTTATGCAGTACTTTAAAGTTTGCAAAGCATGTGATCTCAATTTATCCTTGAAATAACCAGGGATGCAGATGCTAATAGTTGCTTAAACCAGGAGAGGACTATAACTCTTGTGGTCAGTTTATATGACCAAGAGCTACAGTGTTCCAAGGTGGAAACTGGGAGAATATCCACAGTGAATAGACATGATGGAGTCTGATAACACAATTCCAAGCCTCTGGTAGTTGGCATATGTGTTAGCTGTCCAATAAACGGTATCAAATACTCCTAAAGTTAATTTCTCACTACATCCCGTAATTGAATAAGAATAGTGAAATCACAGTAACCATGCCTTATAATCACTCAGAACTTTGTACATTTTGAAAGACTTTCACAAACATTATCACATTTGATCCTCCCGATATACCTCTTGTGAATCATTGGGTAAAGAAGGTCTCATTACCCATCTCTGTTTTATGTATGAGGGAAACTAAGACCTAGAACAGCAAAGTTGTTTGCTCAAAGTTAACCAGAGAGCTAGTGGCACAACCAGAAATTCATACTGTACTGGAGCTGATCCCAGAGCTAGAACCAGGTTTCCAGACAGGTTTATTTCACAGTGCCCCACCAAACAGAAGTCATCTTATTTCAGAATATAACCCTAGCGATAAACAGAGAGATGACATTGGCAAACATCGGCATTTGCCAAGGAAGTAGAGAGGATAAAGAGAGGCTGCTTATGGCTCTTTGTCTTATCAAAGACACTCCTGGTTTCCTACATCTACCAGAAGGAAGCTAAAGCATGTAATATATGTACATATGTATGTGCATATGTATAAATACATATATGCATGTATACACACATATATATGTATATATATACATATACACATCTTGATTTTATTTTTTAAAGAAACTATCATGTCCAGCATCAACAGCATAACTCAGCCCAAAAGTATCTGTCATTCTCTAGAAATACCATGAGTGGGTATCCAACCTAGAGAAGCTCAGGATAAAAGGTACAGTATATAGGACTGAGGGCAGGAGAGACACAAAGTATATATACATGCCTGAATCCAAATAGGTACACAATTAAACACATATAATGTAGGGCTATACCATACTGAGGCTGATTGAAAAAAAAACACCAGACAAGACCCTAGACATCCATGACTATTGTACATTTCATAGTAGTCACCTAGAAGGCTAAACATTTATTCCAACAAAGATGAAAATGGCCCCAATATTCATTCATTCAATAATTCTTCCATTCTTAGAGAACCTCTAAAACTCTCAAACAGATCCCTAGGGGAACGAGAAGGGCAGAGTTTAAGTTGAGCTCTATAGACCCTCAAGGTGTCTGTATATTTGGATGGGAAAAAAGATGGGGAAAAAAGGATGGGAAAAAAATTGGATGGGAAAAATCTTTCTTTTTTATTAACCTTTGTTTTCCTTTGTACTCTTAAGTGTCTTATTTTATGCATTTAAAACCAGTATTCTGAGAAGGGATTCACAGGTTTCACCAGACTGCCAAAAGGGCTCCTGACCTATGTGAAAAGGGGTAAGAACCCTTGGAGTAGAGTCTCAGTTCAATCATCTTTACAGAACAAAATCTGCACTATATCTAGATTTCCATGTCATTCTTGAATAGCTCTTCAAGTGAATAGATTTCATAATCAACCCCACACCTCATACTTCCTCCTGTGTCTCCTGGGTCTCTTCCCAGTGCATAAATATTTCAACACAACACCTAAGAGTGCCCAAGGGAAGACTAAGTGGTACCTTTCCCTAGAAACTAGAAACTTCCTTAAGGAGGCCCTTCAATCAATCTACCCATAAGTTCTATTCTGCCCAATGACTGCAGCCAATCTGTCCTCTACTGTCAATAGTCACTGCCCTCCTCCTTAAATTCCCCAACGCTGCCTCCACACACCAAAATGGCAGAATGATTACTCTAGTGGAGTTCATCTGCTGACCAAAGCTCCATTTAGTTGTACTGGTTACAGTACAAACACTTTCCACTTTATTTTCTGGTAGAATAAAAAAAAAGCCTGGTCTAGAGCAGTGGTCTCCAAACACTTTAAAAAAATCATGCCTGCTCAGCATTAGCATATTTTATTTTGTTTTTCCTTTCCTGCCATATATGGGGAAGAAGGAGGGAAGAATATTGGCAGCTTCTACATCTGTAGAAGGAATAGAATGAGGGGAGGTCAGGCTGCAATGGGGAAAAAAGGTGCTATTATTTTGGAAACGAGTTTCATGATTGGCTATCTTAGGAAAGGCAGGACAGAACTAATTTTCCCACCCTCCACTCCTTGAAAGGGAAGGGAAGTGGAAACACATCTAGGCTCAGAACACTCGGAGAAGACACTCACAGCAGGAGACACTCTCTCTCTGAAAACATCCCCCACCTTCCTGCCCTGTCACTATAGGCTTACACTCTGTGGAAGCTCAGAGAAGCTCAGAGAATACTGTGGCATGATCCACGGTATTTGATAATATTTCAGTTGCCTCGAGCTTGGTCTCTGTAAAAGCTAATTTTGTTTGAAAAAACTTAGACCTCTCATCTCAGCCATGTTCTGTGAAAAATAAAGGTAATCTGAGGGGGGGAAGGAAAGGAAAGGACAGGAAAGGAAATTAAAGAAAAGGAAAGAAAAGAAAAGAAAAGAAAAGAAAAGAAAAGAAAAGAAAAGAAAAGAAAAGAAAAGAAAAGAAAAGAAAAGAAAAGAAAGAAAAGAAGAGAAGAGAAGAGAAGAGAAGAGAAGAGAAGAGAAGAGAAGAGAAGAGAAGAGAAGAGAAGAGAAGAGAAGAGAAGAGAAGAGAAGAGAAAAGAAAAGGAAGGGAAGGGGGAAAAACATTTACATAGTGCCTACTATGTGCCAAGCACTGTGCTAAGTTAGCACTATTATCTCATTTGATCCTCACAATAGCCCTGAAAGGTGCTATTATTATCCCCATTTTATCCCCATACAGTTGAGGAAACTGAGAAAAACAGAAGTTAAATTACTTGCTCAGGGTCACATAACTAGGAAGTATCTAAGGCTGGATTTGAACTCAGATTATCCTGATTTCCCTTCACCAGCAGCTGACTCTGAAATCAAGCTAGGGCCCCAGATGGTCAAACTATGGCCTCCAAGAGGTCCTGACGGCTTCTACTTTAGAGACCACTGTTCTAGCATGGTACCAATGGTACAGGGAAAAGTCTTGAATTATAATTCCAGAAGACTTGTGTTCAAACCCCAGGCCTACCCCTTCCTAGCCTTGGACAAGTCACTTAAGCCTCAGTTTCTTCAGCTGTAAAATGATAAGGGGGAAGGGGAGATTGGAATAGGTGAGCTCTGAGGTGCCTTCCAGGTCTAAATCTATCTCACTGAGACTTGATACAATGTAAAGTAAGTAGAACCTGAAAAAACAATATACAAAATGACTATAATATAAATAGAAAAAATAAAATGAAACTGAACACTGTAATTATAACTCCCATATCTGGGCTCCAGAGAATACTTAAGAAAATGCACCTCCCTCCCTTCATAGCAAAAGTGGAGGACTATAGGTATGGAATATTACAATATGCTCTTGGGGACAGTTAACATATTAGCTGGTTTGCTGATTTGCTTTTTTAAAAAAATTATTTTGTTTTTAATTTATGGAATAAAAAAACCATTTCCATAACATAGCATAATAAAAAAGATGATTGCACATGAAACTGCAAATCTATTACGTACAACTTACTATTTCTTTTAAATATACAATAAAGTTATCTTGTAAATTTCTTTTTTTTCTTCTTTTCTTCCCTTCCCGGCCCCACTCCCACCCTTGAGATGGCTACCATTAGACATAAATATGCATATGTATGTAAAATCATTCTATATATACTTCTATTTGTCAGTTCTTCCTCTGAATGCAGATAGCATCTTCCTTCATATGTCCTTTGTAGTTAATTTGGGCATTTATAATAGTCAAAATGACTTATTCACTCAAAGCTGTTCTTAAAACAGTATCGCTGTTACTGTATATACAATGTTCTCTTGGTTCTGCTCAATTCACAGAAATTTCTGCTTTAAAAAAAATCTTTGTCTTTGTGACTCACTGAATAAGGGAATATGGAAGGATTACCTAGACACACACACACACGCACGCACAAGATACATTCAGTAGTGAATGTGACGTAAAAACAAAAGCCATTAATTTTTTTAAAAGGAAAAACGTCAGAGTCCAGGGAAGCCATTATGACTTTTGCACAAAAATCTTCCCATATACAGAAACGGTGACTTGATGCACCAGCACCAAGCAGACCATGATCTATATCTGCTGTGTCCTTAACTTTAGACGACAACTGAAGCTGCCAAGTGTGGTTGAAAAAAATAAGGTAACTTTTCCAATAAGATGATTTCATGCAAGAAACAGTCTCTTTTTCAATAAATAGCTTTAAACCATTCTTTCTGCTTTCCAAATCATACAACTCTCAGAAGATATATAAATATCAGTTAGCAGTTTTATTTCCTTGGAGGGGGGAGCTCTGGTTTAATAAGGAGAGAAACTGAGTAATAGACTGTGGAGATGAAACAAGACCTATGAGCTCATCCTGCCCTCCCCCCTGGATCAGTGCACGATTGCTCCCAACCATCTCAACATATTCTCCACCGCTCAACCGAGTCCAGTGCTAAATGATTTAAGGGTAATATATTAAAAGCTCATGACCAGCTATAAAGAAAAGCTTCATCCATAGACACTGGCAAATGCCTGGCTATTATTATGTCTGGATTTCTTTCCTGGTAAAGACTCACAAGTACCCCCGACTCTGAAATTCCAACCATCCAGCCGTTGAGATCCTGGACAGGGAATTCCATCTGAGGCTGACAAAGCTACCTACCATGTGATTTGATTAAAATCCACCATTAGCCAATAATATTTTGCTTCATTAAAGAACGATACACCTAAAATTCTGATCCTAAACATCTCTATTACCCAATACAGCGGCCATTCTGAAATAAAGTCTAGTGTGGTACCATGAAAAGTGCCCTGTACTCAGAATTCAATTCAATAAGAATTTATTAAGCACTAAACATATTCAATAAGATTCTCAGGTACAAAAACAAAACCAGAATGGTCCCTACCATTAAGGAACTTATATTCTCCTGGGGTGGGAGTAGGGGTGAGGGTGGGGCATGATACAAAATATACACCCACAAGTAAACAGAAAGTATGTAAAATAAAAACGGTCATCTCAATGGGGGAGGGAGAGCAAGAAAGAGAACTTTCACAATTGATTGGTGGGAATCAAGGGCCAGAAGATTAGTTCTCTAGACCAGTGGTTCTCAAAATGTGGTCCAATGACTATTATGGAAGTGTTTTGCATAACGATACCTGTATAACCTATATTGAATTGCTTGCCTTCTCAAGGAGGGTGGCTAGGGAGGGAAGAAGGGAGAGAATTTGGAACTCAAAGGTCTAAAAACAAATGTTAAAAAAAATTTTACATACAACTGGGAAATAAGATATACAGGCAATGGGGTATAGAAGTCTATCTGGCCCTACAAGAAAATAAGGGGGAAAGGGATGGTGGGGGTGGGCGGAGTGGGGTGATAGAAGGGAGGGCCCACAGGGGAAAGGGGCAATCAGAATACATGACGTCTTGGGGTGGGGAGGAGGGTACAGATGAGGAGAAAATTTGTAAATCAAAATTTTGTGGAAATGAATGTTGGAAACTAAAAATAAATTTTAAAAAATGTAGTCCAGAGAATCCTGGGAGTCTCTGAAATCCTTTCAGAGTGTCTACAAATTCAAAATTAGTTTTTATTTCTAATATGGTAAATATTTGTAAATATACCCACATAAACAACTCTTTGGACATATCCTCAGTAGTTTATAATAGTATAAAGGGATATTAAGAACAAAGTTTGAGAGCTATTGCTTTAGACCTTTCTTTACCAATGAGTAAGTCATTTCATCTCTAAGATCTATTTTCCCATCTTTAAAGTGGGGATAATATTTTTTGCCCTATCTGATATAGTTTCTGTGAGGATCAAATGTAATCATGTACATGAAAAGCCCATAGCCCGAGAGGCAAGGGATGTCTTCTCTCCCACTGCACACATTTGGGCTCAAGTAGACCAGGTTAATTCCCAGGGAGTGAGGCTTAGCGTGTACTCAGAATCAGAATTCATTGTACCACTATCCAAAAGTGGAGCTCCAGGAAAAGTCTCTAAAACAAAACTTAAGAATAGCTCATATTTAAGATTTTCCCAAAATGGATGAAAAGCATCCTTTCTGCAAAGGTACTCAGTGTACACAGTAGCTCAGGTATAGTACAGCTATTTATTTCCTCCACCACGCAGAAATGCTTAAAGCACAAAAGACTCCTAAGTGTGAAGTGACAAATACTTAAAACATGATGTAGTGTGATACCCATCATATATTACAGTTTCCCAGGAGATTGATATGAAACATTTCATAGAACTGCAGAATAAGCACCTCACTTTCTCCTCAGACATGCACTGTATGAATAATTCACTGAAGGTTTATATTGTCTGGTGAGCCAGGACGTGGCTTGGGCTTTCTCGGGACTTTCATGAGTCGTAATTTAGTAGTGATCATCACTTCAGAAAAGGATGCATCTAAGGAAGCAAATCCAAGTGGGCCACCAGCACCTGATTCTGGAACTTCCTAACTTTCCATCTCCTGAGGTAGCAGCAAAGGCTGTATCGGTATCCAACTCAGATTCACTGTGTGGTCACCTGTGCTTAGGGAAATACAAAATGGAGGAAGCACCTAGGGCCTTGGGCTCACCCAAACAAGCACATGGTCTTGTTGTTGTGTGTGTGAACAGTCAGTACAGCTTCTGGGAGTAAGAGGGAGAAAGAGAGAGCGGATATCCCTCCTCCCCCAAGGGAAGCCCAAAGAGTTCTGACACACTCAATGGATGAGAAGAGAAAGTCATAGCAGAAACTTTCTTTCCTTTTAAATAAATAAAAGTATACCAAGAAAGTAAAATCTATTCTTTGGCATCTTCCCACCTGCCTTCAGCACAGGGACAAGTGGAACAACAAGGAGCTTCTGTTCATAGGTGCCTTTAAGCTAGAAGCCAGAGCAAATGTATCATCAGAAGTGACTCAATCATTGGATCCCTGGAGAGAGTCAGGGAATATGCTAATCTCCATGGGAAGTACTCCAGCCAGAGAAGACCAAAGAGGGCTGACCCGATTATTCCTATTACATATGTAAAGCAGATTGAAAATTGTAAAGCATGTCCATATAAGCTATTACTATTATCCACTTTCAAAGATCTATGATTTCATCTGTGTAAATACTCTCTCCATCAAGGCTAATTAATCTCCTTCTCTCAAGTCTTTCCACTCTCCAATCAATCAAAATGCATTCATTTAAGCATCTACAACATGGCAGGCAATCCATCCTCCCCACAGCTGCTCACGATATTTCCAAAGCATAAGTCTGACCATGTCAGTCACTTACTCAAAAAACGCTAATGGTTCATTATTGCCTCTTCCATCAGATACATACTCTTCTTTTTGGCCTTAAAAGCTCTAGTCTATCTATCCAGGCCTATTGTGTACCACTCCCCTGCACACACTTTGTGGCGCACTCACGGCCTTCTTGATGTCACATATAACACTCATATAACACACATATAACACATAACGCTCCATCTCAAATCATTGACTTTGCACAGGGTATATACAACCTGCCTGGAATGTTCTTCCCACCATCTCACCTCTGCCTCTTAGAAACCCCAATTCTCCTTAAGGTCCAATCAAGAGCCACTTCCAACATGAGATATTTCTCGACACCATCATCTGCTGGTGCATCCCCTTAGCATTGCCTCACATTTAATGTGTATATAACTGTATGTGTACACTATTTCCCTAGATTAAGTATAACCTCATTAAGGTTTGGGGGTTGTTTTAGGGTTTGTTTGCTTGGGGATTTTTTGATAATTTGTTTGCATATCAATTAGATACTTAGGACAGTTTAGCTGGAAGGTCATTATAATTATTCTGAAATACATGTATTTCACATCAATATCCTCCCCAGGCCCTTACATGCTGCTGGTTAGGAGTGAACTGGTTCCCACAGAGATGTTAGGAGTCACTTTTCCCCAAGGAAAGAGGGGAGAGATACAACATTTTATCACCGGCAAAGAGACACAACTGCAAACAACAGTTATAAGGTTCTGGAAATTAAGTTTTCCCAAGCCTAATAAATGTCATTAGTAATTCAATAATTTGAGTGTGTACATCAGTTCACTGTTCATCTTACTCCATCTCCTCCCAGAACTCAGTTTTCTCCTAAAGAATTTCTATTTTCCATTCATTGAGTATTAGCTTCATGAAAGCATCTGTTCCTTCCCCTAGAAAAGATCATTTTACTACATGAATCAGAGTCTCTTCTCTTGGCCAGCATTGTCTATGACCTAATGGAGACTTGAGATAAGTAGTTTCTCCCCTTCCCCTTCAAGAAATCATTCCAAGATCACCAAGTCTGTGAGGATTCTATCTCTCTGAAACTCAAGATCCACCAAAGTCACAGCTCGGAGCTCTTCTTGACACCCTATTTTTTGCCCCAGTCATGCCCCGGGGCACTGGATTTTGGTCTGTTTACTTAAGGCCATAAAGTATTCATTTGTTGTAGTTCGATAGTTTTAGTTGTGTCAGATTCTTCACGATCCATACAGGGTTTTCTTGTTAAGGATACTAAGGTGGTTTGCCGTTTCTTTCTCCAGTGGATTAAGACAAACAGAGGTTAAGTGACTTGCCCAGGTCCCACAGCTAGTGAGTGTCTGAGGCTGAATTTGAACTCAGGTCTTCTAGGCTCCAGGCCTAGCAAACTATCCACTGAGCTATCTAGCGGCCTCCAAAGTCTTCATAGCTCTAGAGGAAACTTAGGCACAAGCAGCCAGGTTATAGTGAAGGGAGTAGGGAGAAAGAAAGAGAGGAAAATAATACAGGATTGATAATCTAGAAACCTAAATATTGCTATTTAAGTTTCGATCATATTTTTATAATGTGTCAAGATGACAGACCCAGTGTAATGCATGCTCTGAGATGACTATTTCAACTCCCACTCCCACTGGGCAGACTGGATCCCCAGAGCTCCACCAGTACATCCCCTCAAAGCTCTAAGGGTATCTTGAGAAGATAGGGGATGTCTTTTCTATCACTGTAGCTCATAAGCCCCCACTGGGTGTGGTTGCCACTGTGATTATTAGTTGGCATCATTAGCCAGACTTAAGTAGCTTTCATTAAAGGGTATTAGATGGGCACAATAAAAATAAAGTTGGTACAAAACATTTTCCCAAAAGTTTGTGGCACACTCTCCCTCAAGTATACACAGAGTTCAAGGGAAAGTCTGCTCAGGCTTAGAAAGCACATGTACTAAAGGAGTCATATAACTCCTGAAAGTTCATTTACTGGAGTCCTCAAAATATTCCAATTAGATATGGTAGAGTTTTCTGCTGGTAAGTTTTATAGAGCTGTGAATCTTTATCTGATATGTTCTTGGCTCCCAATACAGACACTTCCCTTAACTATTCTAGGGATAATAATGAGAAACCCTCTGTACTTCTGAAGTTCACAAGATACTATTCTGGCCAAGGGAAGGAGGGAGGTGGAATCACCAAGGCTGAGGCTATAATCAGGGTCTCCCTTCTGCTCTTCCCCCAAGCAGCTCCATCTCAGGGGAGTTACTCACTGGAATCAAAATCTCCCAAACAAAACTGGTTTGATATTTTATAGGTAAGTCTTAGGGCATGACCAAGTTTTTTTCAATCAATATAAATACTCTTCATGTGTGACATCACTCCACTTCCTCCAGTGGCTCATCAGAGATATGTAAGTTGATTAAGGCCCTTTCACAAAAGTGAAATGTTTTTAATTGATTTGATTCATTTTAGATATGTTCCCATCTGGTTAAAGGGTACTTAACATTTTATCTACTATTACTTCAGGCAGGATGGGATAATTGATTGATTTACTCAATATAATATATATAAAATAACACCCTTATACTAGTAAGGTAGGAGAATTACACTGAAAGTCAAGAGACCAGAGTTCTAGTCCTAGCTCAGTCACTAATTAAGTTTCCCTCTCTCTGGACCTCCATTTTCCCATCTATAAAATGGTGGGAGGGTGGGCTATGTAGTTACAATGACTGAGCTTGACCGTGGAAAATAATTGAGAAAATGCAACCTCCCCCCTCCATTTTACAGAGGTGGGGGACTATGGATTGCCAGACTAGCTGAAGTGTTGGTTGATTTTACTGAATAACTTTTTTCTCTTTCTTTTTAATCTTTGTTACAAGGGATGGCTCACTGAGTAAGAGAGAGAGGAAGATATATTTGGAAATGCCGTTGATTTTCAAAATTTACTAAAAATAAGATTGAAAAGAAAAAATGGAGGGAGGTGGGGCAGAATAATACCCAAGGTCCTTTCTGGTTCTAAAATTCTTTGAGTCTATGTGAGATATTTATCTTTTTTAATGAAAAAAAATTTCCCGCCTTGCTTAAGTCTCTCTTGTAACAAAAAATTATTCACATATTGGTCCTGTCTGATAATATCTACTTTAGGCCACACATACAGTTTACCACTTCACCAATGAGAGAAGAGAGGCATACTTCACTGTCTGTCCTCTGCAGTCAACTGGTCAGCCACTGTATTGATACATGAATGTTCTAATACTTTTCCATCTTTTTCTTTATATTGTTGCAGTCATAGTGTAAATGGTTCCATTGGTTTGGCTTATTTGATCAGTTCATACAAATCTTCCCAAGTTTCTCTGAATTCTTCAAACCTCATGGCACAATGATATTTCATTATATTCACATACCACAATGTGTCTAGCTACTCCCTGGTTGATGGGAATATATTTAATTTCTAGTTCCTTGCTACCCAAAAAATACTGTTATAAATATTTTTGCATATATACTTTTTTTGACATCCTTTTGGTATTTCTGGGTCAGAATGTATGTATAGTTTAGTGACTTATCTGGTCCGTTTCTGAATTGTTTTCTAGACCAGTTAAACCAATTGTAAGATAAATTTCAAAGAATATAATCACACTTGGTGACTTCTTGAACAAGGTAGGGAGAGGAGGGGATGAAAAAAAAAGGGAGAGTCCAAGAAAATATTCCTCTGCCATCCCTTTAAAAGGTGCCTAAGGGCTTAGATTTTTCCATGGCCCTTCCATCTGACACAGGAGACAGAGCTAATAACGAACCTGCATTCTTCCTGTTCTAATTCAAACTCTGACTTTCTAACTTGTCAGCAGAAATAATAACTAAACACAGGATCATTGTGGTCCCTGTAGTAGTATAATCCTACAGAGCTACGTCTCTGGTCTCTTATAGCAGCCTGGGCAGTGGATGAGGGAATTAAAATTTCATGTCAATATCCACATCTGGGGCAGAACCTGAAACAGCTTCCCCATATCTCTTGGTCCACTGAGCCTTTTCACCATCAGCAAGGACCAAGTCTTAGAAGGGAGCAGAGCCACCAACATCAGTGCCAGGAGTCTCTGGGCATGGAGGAAGGGGATAGTATTCAGTTAGCCTATAAAGTCCTCAATCCATGTAGATAAAATCGTCTTGTTACACAACATGTCACTAAAGTCCTATCTCCTCACATCTGCTCAGCTTATTTATTTAATCAAGTTAATAAAAGTAAGTGGGCTCTCCCTTCCCACTCTATCTCTGCTTGCACATCACTGCCCACTATGACATTTAGGGCCTGGCGTGTAGGCAGGAGACACAGATGAGGCTGGGGAAATGTCAGCCACCTGCTTCTTTCCTAATGATTCAGAGTAGTTGGATGAAACAATCCTCCTTTCTGGATGAGCCTTGGACCAGGAGTTGGGAACCCTGGGTTCTAGTCCCAGCTCTGTCCTTAAATCTCCATATGACCTTAGACAATTCATTTAGCCACTGCAGACATCACTTTCATCATCCGTAATACAAAGAGCTTAGACTAGCTTAACCTTCTAAGGTCCTTTCAAGCTCTAAAATTCTATAGCTCTCCCAACCTATATAGGTCTATGCTTTTCTTAGTCAATGACTCCTCAAATGTCTTCTGATAGCATAAGGAACAACAATGAAGTTTCTCTGGACCACTCTACTTCACTCTCGTCCCATCAAATACCACAAATTCTGAGAGCCAGCCAAAAGCATAGAGAGGGCCAACAGTCCTTAGCTGGTAAACTAGTGAGTTCTGAGGGGCCACAGGAAGTTACCTCTCACTTTAACCCAACAGTATTTCCCTATGACATCTGAAATTTATTTTTCATAGAATCTGAAAACAACTTCAAAACAACCATCTTATCCATCTTATTCTTCATTTTATAGATGAGGGAATTGAGGCTCAGAGGATTTGTCAGTGGTGTCAAACTCAACTAGAAATGGGAGGGGCCACTAATCTACATCTAAGGACCCCTGCAGGCTGCAAACTGGCCTAATTTTAAAATGTAATATTGTCTATGTTTTATCGTATATTTATTTATTTTATTAAATATTTTCCAATTTCATTTTAATCTGGTTCAGGTACACTCTAGTATGTTGTGCACTGCTTAGGCTAAGTTTCTGACACCTCTGGGTTAAGTAATTTGTCCAGAATCACATAGGAAATATAATTTGAAGTCAGGACTAGAACCCAGGTTTTCTGACTCTTAGTACGGTGCCTTTGCTACTACACAACATAACCCCATCCCTTGAGGCAGTTAGTTAACACAAGAGCCCTGAGAAAAACCCACTAAATCACATCCCTCATACCTCACTCTAGGAAACATGTCATAGTTGTCTCAATATTTATCTGTGGCACCCAAATACACTTGTCTCATCCTGCCATCTATGATTATCTGCTTTTAGAAAAAAGCCCATCTCCCAAATACAGCTTTACCTAGTTCCCCCCCCTTTGACAGGATACATCCGAAGCCACAAATCATCCGCCCATAATGCCACAGGCAAGCAAAATCCATCTCACCAAAATTCCCTTGCTTTATCACAAGTTAAAAATTGGTGTTAATAATAAGGCCAATTCCAGGAATTTGATCACTTTTGGGGACAGTTAATTTTGTACAAGGAAAAAATGTTCCCCATCTAGACAGCATCTCTAACCTAGACCAGGACAACCTTATAAATTATAGTAACTTTGCCGTTGTACCAACCTCCTAACTGATCATCTTGCATCCAGCCTCTCCCCTCTCCATATGTGTTCTACACATCTGTCAAATTGATAGTCATCAAACACAATGATCACACCACTCCCTCACTCAAGAAGCTTCTGTGGGCCCCTCTTGCCACTTAGATAAAATGTAAATTCTTCTGTTTGGCATTTAAAGCCTTCCAAAATCTGATTCCAACATATCTTCCCAAGCTAATTATACATTACTCCTGTTTACACACTCTGCATTCCAGCCAAACTATCCACTTACTGTTCTCTGTATGTGACATTCCATTTCTTGTTTCTCACACTTTTGCACAGGCTGTGCCCCATGCCTGAAATGTTTTCCTTCCTCATATCTGCCTCTTGAAACCCCTAGCTTCCTCCAAAGCACAGTTTGAGTGTACCTCTTTCCTGATTCCCCTGGGTTCATCTTAGGGTATTTGGGGTATTCAAGGAGGACTAGCACCTCTGCTGTAAGGGCTTGCCAAACCCTTTTCAGGGCTACTCACCCACCTTTGGTGCCCATCTTCACCCACCTCTCACTGTGGCTCTAAGAAGCTGTAGCATACACAGCAGCTACAACCTGGTACACTATCCTGGTAGACAGGATAACCCAGGTTGAGGGTAACCAGTAGGCCTCCTGTCGGTTAATTGAGGGATGTCTACCCTCAATGGCATGTGTAGCCTGGGTGGATGAGAACAATTTGTTCCAGTGGCCATTAGGGCAGCTGAAGAGAGTGCTGTGTAGTGCTTAGAGCTTGGTCAGACATCAAAGACATCAACGTCATCCACTGCGTCCCAGGCCGTCGCCAGTCATCTTGACTTTTGTCTCGCTGCTGGACTTCGATGACTCTGGAAGGGATAGGGAGGCTGATCACTTAGCACAACTCTCACTTAAATCCAATTAATGATCAAGTCATGACATCACCAAATGACATCTCTGGTCATCTTTGAAAACAAAGGACAAACAACAACCACCAAGACAGATTAATCTTAATTACTTTGTATTCAACTGTGCACAGGTTCTCTCCTGTCCCCTCTCTGTCCCATTAGAATGTAAGTTCCTTGAAAATAGGAATTGTTTTGTTCCTGTCTTTGTATCAACACTTAGAACATGGCTTAGTAAATGCTTAATTGGATTGAAGTGAATTGAATTGTAAGTGTATACCCTTGGCCACAGGAGACTAAGAATGTCTTAAAAATTAGAAGGCTTGGGTGCCAGGCCCAGCTCTGCCCCATTCTAACCTACATCTCTGAACCCGTTTCTTATTCCTAAGGAGGGGATTGTAAGAGTTGGCATTCCTCATGCAGTTGTGGTGAGGAATAGGCATTATAAATTGTATAAAGATATATAAATGGAAGTCATTATTATTATCATTATTTAAGAGTGGGAATAGGTCAGCACAGCCCATCCTCACTAGAAAAAGAAAATCCTATTGGCAGTAAGTCAAAGGAAAGAAGAAAGGAAGGGATGGAAAGAGAGAGGGAGGGAAAGGAGAAAGAGATGGAGGGAGGAAGAAAGGAAAGGAGGAAAAAAGGAAAGGAGGAAAGAAGGAAAGAAGGAAGGAAGGAAAGAGAGAAGAAAGGAAGGAAGGAAAGAAGGAAGCAAGGAAAGAAGGGAGGAAGGAGAGAAGGAGAGAAGGAAGGAAGGAAGTGAGGGAGGGAGAGAAGGAGAGAGGGAGGAAGGAAGAAAGGAAGGGTTAAATACCTATTACAGTGTGGGTGTCATGCTAAGCATTTTAGAAATATTATCTCATTTGACCCTCACAATGACCCTGAGAGGTAGGTGTCGTTATTATTTTCACTTTACAATAGAGGAAACCAAGGTAGACGGATGTGAAGTGATTTGCCTACAGTCATATAGTAAGTGTCCAAGGGCAAATTTGAACTCCGGTCTTCCTGACTCCAGGCCCAGAGCTCCATCCACTGGGCCACTGAGCTGCCTCCAGTAGCTTGTTTATAGACAATGGTCAGCACTTTCACAGGGCATTTCCTACATCGGAATCTTATAGATGATTGAAACCATACTGCAAGCTACAATCTATGACTGACTGAGCTTGAACCGTGGGTTTGAGCCCTGTATTCTTCTCTCTTCCTCCTTTAAGGCATGTCTCAAATCCAGTCAAGCCACCTTCTCTCTGCCCCCCAAGCCTTTACTGTGACTAGCCCTGGATGGTATATGAGATACATGCCTCATTAGCATCTCCCCGGAGGCTAGAGGAAGGAGATTGATGTGTTACCTGAGAGCAGAGGAGTGTTTGATGAACCCGTGCCAGCCCCTCATTCCTCACGAAGGACCCTCTGCCAAGATTCATGTCCCTTGTCTGAGGCCCATCTAACATCTGAGAGCCGCTCTCCATGGGGGCCTCGTTTTTAAAACACCCTCATATGGAATGACAGGAAATCATTTGGGCCCTGGACTGCCTGGAAGCCTCGCAAGTGATCCCTCATTTCAAGGGTTGGACTGGGGATTCTAGTGGGAAAGGGACTAGGAGCAGAGGAGAGGGGGCAGGGTGGGAAAGAAAGATCTCTTCATGGAACCCAAGGGCTATGCTTTTCTCAGACTGAGGCTGTTCTGCCTTAGGAGGCTGAACAGTTAAAAGCAACACAAATTACTTGTTCAAAGAATGCTTTAGGGATAGTAATGTGGGATGTGATATCCTAGAACCTGGGAACTTGACCTCCATAATGTAGGATGATCATCCACTGTGAGATAGGACTAGATTCGGAGTCAGAGGTGCTGGTTTCTAAACCTGCTCCAAACACTTGCCACCCAGGTGACTTTGAGCAAGTCACTTAGTATTCCTGAACCTGTGGTCATCTGTAAAATGAGGCAGTTGGGCCAGCCGGCCCTCGGAGGTCCTTCCCAGCTCTTGAGCTTTGATTCCTGTGATTCCATGAACCTGGCTGTGCTTCTTAGGACCTGGGGACCCTTGAGCGAATCCAATTTTCCTCCCCAAAATATGGGAGGAAGATTAGACTGAATGATCTATAAAGCCCCTCCCAGCTCTCAATCCTAGGATCTAATTTGACTGGTGTCCATGTCATTACAATGGGTTATGACCAGATGAACCTAAAAAATAAAAGCAAAACACTGTACTTTGCTATTTTTTTAAGAATTGGCCATTATATGCTAACTCTCTTTATTTTGTGTTTGCTTCTCTTATGTTTCTTAAAACTAAATTGTAAGTTCCTAAAGGGGCAGGGACCATCATATTAGATGCCTCAAGCTGAGGGAATAAGTACATAGGGATACTGCTGATGCTGAATTTCAGAGGCACAAGTCACAAATTCCCCAAGGCCAGTGAGGCAGTGATGCCTCTGACAATCCTTCCTACCTGAAGCATTACCTTTCAAAGGATCATTGAGTGTTAGGGGTGGAAGGGACCTTGTGGCTAATATTAGGAGTAGTAGAAAGATCCCTGGGCTGGGAGTCAAGAGACCTGAGTTTGAATTTCAACTCTTCCACCAACGAGGTAGAATGGCCTCAAGCAAGTTGCTTCTCCTTGCTAGGTCTTAGTTTCTTCTTTCATAAGATGAGGTGGAATTAGATTAGAGAGCTATGGTTCCTTCCAGCTCTAACAATCTATGCCCATATGTCTATACTTCTGTGTCCTTCTACTCATTTGATATCTGTCATTTGACAGATGAGATCACTGAGACCAGGAGAAAGAAAGTAAATAGACAACAAACTCCTTGGACTGTTTGCCATTTTGTCTTTGTATTCCCAGTGCCAAGAATAGTGCCTTGCACATAGGACTAACAATGACTGTGTGACTCATCCAAAAGCTTGCACCAAATGGCACAAACAGGACTAAAGTTATCTGTTTCCCTTTTATTTATTGAGCATGTTTAATATGTAAAAATGTCATAATTCCAAATCATAGAACAATATCAACAGCTCGTGCTTATTTTATAGAATCAGATATCTAGAGATGGAAGGAATCTTTGTCATTCAGTTGTTTCAGTTGTGTCTGACTTTTCGTGATCCCATTTGAGGTTTTCTTGGCAAAGTTACTGGAGCGGGTTGCCATTTCCTTCTCCAAACCATTTTTCAGATGAGGAAACTGAGGCAAACAGGGTTAAGTGACTTGCCCAGGGTCACAGAGCTAGTAAGTATCAGAGACCAGATTTGAACTCAGGAAGATGAATTTTCCTGGACTCCAGGCCTGACACTCTCTCTATCCACTGGGTCACCTAGCTGCCAGAAGATTCTTAGAAGCCACCTAGCCCATTCCCCTCACTTCAGGGATGAGGAAACCAAAGCCCAGAGAAGTTGACAATACCCAAGGTCACAATAATACTGAGTAGAAGACCCAAGATTTGATCTCAAGTCTTATAACTCAACATTCAATACTATTAACACTATACCAAATTCCATCTCAGACACTACCCGAATGATCCTGGGCAAGTCACTTGGCCTCTGTTTGCCTCAGTTTACCCATCCTCTGCCCACCCCCTGCCCCTATTAGATGACATATGGATTATTGTCTTCAGTTCTCAGAGCCTCATTTTAGCGAAGTACCTAACTGGAGCATTTCCAGAGGTGACTAGGACCAGGTGAAAGAATTAGAAATTATAGCATATGAAGATTAATTGAAGGAACTGGGGGTGTTTAATGAGAAGACTTGGGGTGAATGTCATAGCTATCTTTAATGATTAGAAGGAATACTATAAAAATAAGGAATGATATTTCCTCTACTTGACCCTGGAGAAAAAAACTGCGGAGCCACAGATAGAAATTGCCGTGACAGATTTCAACTGAATCTAAAGGAAATTTTTCCCAACAAAAGAACCATTTCTTTCAGAACTTTCTAGGTAATTCTCCATTTTCCATCAGCAGCTTTGCTTGGTTTCAGCTCTGTAGAACAGCATGCCCTCTCCCAGGGCAAACTGATCACCTCAAACCTCAGCACCTTACTGATCAACTCAGTTTTTGATGCTCGACACCACCTCAGCTCCCTCAGTTGCTTCTCCCCTCTGATTGGAGAGCTGGAGGGGGAGTAATAAACTCCCTCCCCCTCCCCCGACTCCATCACCCAAAGCCTTCCTTTTTAAAGGGCAAAGATCAGAATTTTCTAGGTAACTTTCCAGTTTTTGTCAGCAGTTCTTCTTGGTTTGGACTTCACTGGACATCATACCCCCTAATGGCACCCCCCATTAGACTATAAGCTTCTTGAGGGCAGGGTTGTCTTTCTCTTTCTTATTTGTGTCCAGCACTTAGTGCAGTGCCCAGCACATAATAGGAGCATAGTAAATATTTAGTGAATTAAATTGAACTATTCAAAAGAGGAATAAGCTTGGCTTCCTTAGGAACTTATGGGTTCATCATCATGATAGGTCTTAAAATGGAGGCTGGATAACCACTTAGTAAGGATGCCATACATGAGATTACTGTCCAAATATGTGTTAAGGTGGATGACCTTTCAGGTACCTGTAATCTTTAAGATCTGATTTTTCTATGATTAAAAGAATCAGTCCTGGCTGGAGCAAAGAGAAAACAGTGGAAGCTAAATATAGACTGGAAACATCACAAATGCTAGATAAATCTCATGCTAGGCCTTTTTAAACATAAGCACATAGTAACTGTGTGACTTTGTACAAGTCATTTCCTCTCTCTGAGCATATGTTTCCTCTTCTATAAAATGAAAGGATTGGAATAGCTCTCTAAGGACTTCCCTAGCTCTAATTATGTAATTATCTATATGTACCTTATGAGCAAAGCAGAATTACAGTAGCTCAAAAGAAACACGAGATGTACAAATTTAGAGACATCACCATCCCTAATGTTCATGTGGATTATTTGTACCCAATCTGTGGTAGAGCATGCCAAGTTTGTATTGGTCTGATCAGCCTGACATGCTGTAACTTGACTCCAATTTGGTAATGTCATTTTGGTCCTCCTTGAGAATGAAGGATAACAACCAACCAATTATTTAAGACTCTGAAAATTTGGGCAGCTAGGTGGTGCAGTGTGTATAGGGTACCAGGCCTGGAATCAGGAAGACTCATCTTCCTCAGTTCAAATCTGGCCTCAGACACTTACTAGCTGTGTGACCTTGGGCAAGTCACTTTACATTGTTGGCCTCAGTTTCCTCATCTGTAAAATAAAGTGGAGAAGGAAATGGCAAACTACTCCAGTATCTTTGCCAAGAAAACCCCAAATGGGACCACTAAGAATCAGTCAGGACTGAAACAACTCAACAATTATGAAAATACAGAGTTTTGTGACTGGCTCTGATACCTCCAAGCCAAACCCCATTCCTTCCCCTAAATGCACTCCACCACCCCTCCAGTGACACTAATAGCCATAGCCACACCTAAGGGAGAGGGTAAAGAATTATGTGGAGGTCTCAGGAGAGAGGAATTTGTGGGGACACATGCTATAAACCACATTTACCCAACACTATCAGAAGAAGGGTGCTTTGGCTGTTGGGTAACATCATCTACCTGCCCATAAAAGAGGTGCCTTGAGAGCTGGTAGTATCTAGGCTAAATTTTCTTGTAGCACATTGGGGCCATAAAGAAAGGAAGCAAAAGAGTCCTTTCAGCTTCATTAATGCTCTTGGTTAACAGAGCTAAAAATAAAACTAATTGCTCTTGCTATTCTAATGTGAAAAATCAGTTTTTAAAGGATCAAGATTCTCTCCTTGGCCAGAGAAATCACTGAATCGGTCACGGACTGACTGCCCATGAATTATGAATGCCATAATCAAGCCTTCTTGGAAGACCAAAAACCCTAGTTACAAATGGGTGCTATAATTAGAAACTTGCTGAAGCTACCCAAAAAGGACTGTCTTTGTCCCTTTTCCCCCCAGAGACTAGAGGTTCTGACCACTGACTCCCTGGCTCACATAACAATGACTTTTGCTTCTTTCAGATGCTGGATGTGCATAAAGGACAAACAGAAGGCTCTCTGACATCTATATAGTTAATTCAACCCACCTGAAATTCTTTTTTTTACTTTCTCTCCAATTTAAGATTCATTTGGATTTATAAATCTCCCTTTTCAAAAGGCAAATGCCCCAAGAAAGTTAGGTTAAGCAGGAGCTATCATCCATTCACACTTTAGTGTGAATTACATTTAATTAGCTTGCTTTCCTTCTTATAGCCAGCTGAATATTGAGCAGAATAGAGGGTTAGGAAATGGGGGTGGGGAGGGTGCTCAAAGAGGTAGATGGAGAGAAGCCAGGAGAAGGGATGGGGCATGGAGTACTGCAAAGGGGAAGGTGAGCTAAAGTAGTTGAAGACTGGAGTCAGTGGGATAAACAGTCAAGGATCTGGGAGGCAAACCAGGATGTGCCACCCAATTTGCCAGTGGAAGATTTTGTTTCTAAGAAAACAATAGAAAGGGCAGTGTTGAGCTGGCTTCTAACCATCTCCTCAGGCTCTGACAGACAGAGACTCCTACTGTTTGGGCCTTGGAGAGAGGTTCCAACCTGAACACCAGACAGGCTCCACAGGCAAGTTACTATGAAAACCTGGAGTTAATCACAAGCCACATTGACGACATTCATAAGGGCCTCCAGCTCTCTAGCAGCAGCTCTGAGAAATATATTGGCTAGTAGGGAGAAGTAAGAAGTCAGGGCTCTCCTTCTCCCTTCTTTCCTCCTCCCTTCTTCCCCTCTTCTCTCTCTCTCTCTCTCTGTCTCTCTC
>CM053624.1:82682565-82726649 GCA_028646595.1 Phalanger gymnotis
CTCTCTCTCTCTCTCTCTCTCTCTCTCTCTCTCTCTCTCTCTCTCTCTCTCCCTCCCTTTCTCTCCCTTTCTCTCCCTCTCTCCTTCTCCTTTCTCTCTGTTGAATTATATTGTGATGTGGATAGAATTCTCCCCTATTACCTCCCCTTTCCTTTCCCCCCAGGACTGCTTCCTGAGCAAGCTCAGATATGTCTAATCACTGAACTTTATCACACTCACAGAATATTAGAGCTAGAAGGACCTTTGGAGACAGCATGATCCACCACCCTGAGAAGGCATTGGCAGACCAGGTAGGCTATCAGAGAGGAGAAACTCCAGAGACGTCCCTCTCGAGGGAGATGAAATCAGAAGCCATAGGAAGGTCCTCATAAATGAAGGGACAAAGAGATTTTGTGGGGGACAGTCCAAGATTGTGGCTGGGTCCGCAGTGCCAAGTGCCCATGTCTCATTGGCATATGGATTGCATATAGAATCTCAAAGTTGGAAGGGAATTCTAGGGTGATTTAGTCCTAGCCTCACCTGAGCACCTACAATATTCTTGCTAGATGATTACCCATCGTCTGCTTGAATCTTTCAAGTGACAGAGAGCTCATTACTTTGAAACCAATCAATAAGAGTGTATTACCTACTGGTATATGCCAGGCACTGTACCAAGTTCTGGAGATACAAAAGGAGATAGTCTTGGTCCCCAATGAGCTTACATTCTACTTGCAGCATTCACCTACAAGTCAAACAAAGTAACCCAAAGACCATCTTGGGTCCTCCCTCAGGACATTTGAACTAGATGCTACATGGGTCTAGTCTGGGACCCTGGACAGCAGCCCAAGCTTTTGAATGTGAATTCTATTCTGCTACTTAATATCTGTGTGACTTTGAGCAAGTCACCTTTCCCTTCTCCTGGCTTCTGTTTCTGCAGCTATAAAATATGATATCCCAGCTCTAAATCCTATGACCTTGTAGAGAAGGCAGCTCTTTCTCATTAAGTAAACCTCTAATTGTTCTAGAATTCTTCTTTATACTGAACTGAAATTTGATCGCCCAGGGTCATCTCCATCCATTTCATCTCCTGTGTCTTAGATCCCTTCAAAGGAGTGTTTTTGGGGCCTTAACAGCCCCTACCTTGGTGCTTGTACACAGTAAGTGCTCAATACATGTTCATTGAATCAATGACTTATCTCTCAACATCTTTTACCCTTCCCTGGATCCTCTCTAGTTTAATGTTGCCCCTTCTAAAATGTATCACCCAGAAATGAATATAATTCTCTAGCTATGGCCTGACCAAGGTAGAAAATAGCAGAATTTTCACCTCCCTAATCCTGAGCACTATTACGCCTCTTAATGTAGCCTAGGATCACATTAGCTTTTTGGCTTCCATGTCACACTTACCTCATATTGAGCTTGTAGTCATACAAAATACTCCAATCTTTTTCGCAGTAAACTGTTATCTAACTGTATCTCCACCATCCTATATTTGTAAAGATTTGAAGCTCAGGTATCTTTTTAAATTTCATCTTATTTGATTTAGCCCACAGTTTTAGGCTTTTGAGATCTTTTTTCTAATCTGAACTCTGTCATCTAACATGTTAGCTATCCCTTCAAGCTTTGTGATATCAGGAACTTTGGCAAGTATGATACATGCCTTCACCCAAATTTATTGATAAAGGGGTTAAGTTGCACAGAGACAAGGATAGATTCCTAAGCTACTGCAGTACAGATCTTCCATTCTAACAGATTGACTTTGGTTTTTTGTTTGTTTGTTTGTTTGTTTGTTTTGACTAAGTAAAAGAGGGCATTCTTTGCCTCATTTCTTACCTAGCCTTAATCATGGAATGGGCATTGCCTCAGTCAAACTGACACCTGGGAAAGACCTTAGCTTAAAAAGGCCAAGGTCTCCCACTGCATCCAAGGCTATCTCCAATTGTCCTGATCTATATCTTGCCACTGGACCCAAATGGCTCCAGAGGACAGAGTGAGGCTGGTGACTTTGCCCAACCCTCCCTCACTTAAATCCAATTCACTTGCAAGTCATGACATCACCTTCCCGATGTTATGTTTCTCTTCAAGAATGGAGAACAAATGAACAATCCAGATTAATGTCAATTCATTAATGACTACACTTTGGGTCTAGTCATTCAACCAATCCCAAATCCACCTCATTGTGCTGTCACCTAGCCTGTATTTCTCCATCTCATTTACCAGCATAGCATGAGAGATACTATCAAATACTCTGAAGAAATCTATGTATTCTAATTCTGTCACTTTACCCTGCTCTACCAATCCAGTTATCCTTTCAACAAAGAAAATATTAGTCTGGTATGACCTGTTGTTGATAAAACCATGCTAACTCTCGGTAGCCCCTGTTTCCCTTCCTAAGCACTCATTAACATGGTCTAGAATTTTGCCAGGAATATTAGTCAACTTCACAAGTCTTTTATAGTTTGCAGACTCCATCCTTTGAAAAATATTGAATTTTGTTACCCTTTTTGGGGAAGTTTGCATTTTAAAGGAAAAGATTTGGAGAGAGCAATGGCTTAACCTAAAGGAATCGTAGTGCTGGTATTATCATCATACCCATTTTCCAGATAAAGAAATAGAGACTCAGAGAGGCTAAATGATTTACTTAGGATCATACTGGCAGAGCCCAGATTCAAACCAAGTCTTCTGATTCATGATCTAGTAGTCTTTTCATTATGCCAATGTGGTCTGTGGCCAGCCCAGAATATCCGCTACCCACATGTTATACAGTAGTCTCTAAGTGGCAATACTATGACCTCCTAGCCAGGCCAGAGCTGACAGAATATATATATTTTTAAACAATATTTTTTCAGCAGTCAGGATTAAGGGACATGCCCAGGGTCACACAGCTAGTAAGTGTCTAAGGCTGGGTTTGAACTCAGGTACTCTGACTCCAGGGCACTCTCATGATGTTTAGGGGAAGTTCCCTAGTAATGTTTTTATGTCCTTAGAGAGAGAGAAATTGGGAGGTGGAGGGTGAGTGGAGTTCCTTGAACAATACGTTTCTCCATGGCCATCCCTTTCCAGATTCCAGTGTCCAAGGCTTTAGTTCTCCACATGTTTACCATCAGTTCTATCTCCCTCATCTCTAGGATACCTGAGTTCTAGAGCTGACTCTGCTACTAATTTGCTGTGTGGCCTATTACCCTTCTAGGCTTCAGTTTATTCATCTGTAAAATGGCAAGATGACCTCTACAAGTCCTTCCAGTTCCACGGTGATGACTTAAGATAAAATTATTGCTACTGATTTTGAATGTCTTTTGTTAACTTGCTTCCTCTCCATTCCCACCCTATAAATCTCTAGTGTTGAATAAATATTGACAGGAACATTATGAGTTGGCTCCCTATCACCATGGCCTTCTATAAAACAGAACTGCTTTTATTGAGTACAGAATAATTATCGAATTTACACCAATATCCACCCCATCCTCTTCACACAAGTAGACACATTGGAACACACCATGCCAACTGATTGATATGTCATCCATATTTGAATTTGGAGAATTAGTAAGGAAGATACGGCTTTGATTTGCAGGAGGGTGAACAAAGGAAAGAACAGTGTCACAGCAGACTGAGGCAAAGGATGGGGAAGCAGCTTCTAGAATGGAACCCAACACCTCAGAATGTCTTTCCAAAAAAAGAATTTTGGTCTTAGAGCCAATCTCTTAAGATAAAAAAAAATTAACAATCCTAAAAAGGTTCTTTACAGGGGTAGGGACCTATGGCTACTGAACATCACATGAGATTCAATTGACATGTTGATTAATTTTGCCAAAATGCTTTTTTTCTCTTTTTATTATTTGATATAAGGGAAGGTTCTCTGGGGAAGGGACATATTTGGGAATGAAGGTGATATAAAGCCAAAATCCATTTTTTTAAATAGTGGGCATCTCCAAGGGGTTGTCCACAGAGGCTGCAAACCTTGGGAACAACTTGCACTGAAAATAGCCAGAGGATCTTTGTAGGTCATTGTAGCTAGAAATCATCAAAGTGGTTGTACTCTGTACTGGATACACTTGAGTGAAGACTAGGTGACCACTGGTCAGGTATGGTATTCAGGAGATATTTGCTGGTTATTGATTCGACTGTTGTTATTGTTCGTCCTTTCTTCCCGAAGAGGATTGATGACATCAGGAGAGTGATATCTTGACATAGCAAGTGAATTGAATCTAAGTGAGGCGGAGCTGTGCAAAGTAATCAGCCTCACGCTCTCCTAGGTCAGGATGACTGTGGATGGTCCAGGGTATGGTGGAAGACCTTGGCCTTTTTTAAGCTTTCCCAGATCTCAGTGTGTCTGGGACACTAGGACACCTGTTCAGTGATTAAAGGCTAAGTAAGAATTGAGGCAAAAGATGGCCTAGTTTGCCTTCAAAAAAGAATCGGTCTGAGAGAGGAAGACCTTCAGAGTTTCAGAAACAGTCGCTATTTACGCTCACTCTAAGCCATCAAAGCCCAAACAATGATCCAGTGAGGCTTGGGCTGGGACTTGTTGTTGGCCAATCTAGGAAAGCTGGAGTGGTTTGGGTTTAAGGCATGGTTAAGTAGCTCAATTTGAATCCTAATGGGCTTTATCAAAGCCTGGCATTCCAGTGCTGTATTTCAAGAAATCATAAATGAAACTGCAGGCACAAAAGATTGTCCCCATTAAAAAAAGATAGAATAAATACAGAAGAAAAAAAACATCTAACCCCCAAACTCCAAGATACCTTGCAAAGTAAAAGAGATCAAAATTTATATACTTTTGAACAGAGCACCCACATGTAAGGGTACGACTTCCCATGTGGACGGAGGAAGAAGAAAAGGAAACCTGATCTGACTCAATGGATTCTGAAATCCCTTCCAAATCTGTGATTCTATGAATTAATGCACAGATGGAACACTGGAGACACTGCACGTCACACACCTAATCAATTAAGCAAACATTTCATAGGAACTGGGACCTCAGAGGCCAACTAGTCCAATCTCCTTCCTTTCCTCAGTGAGGAAATAGAGGCTCAGAGAAGTTAAATGACTTATCCAAGGTCACACTGGTAGTAAACTTCAGAGGTGACATTTGAACTCAGGTCTCCTGACTCTAGAGCCAACACTTTTTTAATGCCTACTCTGTACAAATTACTATGAATCACACTTGTGGATTCAAAGGCAAAAAACAATTACCTCTGTTCCAACAGAGCTTACATTAGATGAGGCACATGTATAGGAAGTATGTTCGAATACAAGCGCATAAAAGACATTTAACAGAGTGACCCGAGAATTCTGAAGAAAGATTGCTCACTCCACACTCACGATCTTCCTTGTCACACTTGTATAAGAGGATTGTTTTCATCCGGTGTTCCCACAGCTCAAGCAATTTGTGGAGATCTTGTAAGGGATGTGGGTGTGGAATTTGGAAGAATTTGGATTTTTAAAAGTGTGATGAAAGGTTAAAGCAATTGGAATTGCATCCCTAAGATAAGAGAACCTGGTATTAAGAAGGAATCTGATTCATTTAGTCCCATTTCCTACATAGGGGAGGAATTCCTCTCCATAGCATCCCTAACGAAGGGCCACTCAAGGGGGAATAGTAAGTTCATGAAGGCATTGTCACCACAATGATTAAAGGGCCCCCTGTCCTCAGAATCCATGGAGTCCTGGACAAGATGGTAGCCAAAGCAACTTAGGTTAGGCATGATATAGATCTTCCCAGTTACTAAGGAATAGAAACCATTGTGCGAATTCCTTCCATGCAGCCCCGTAAGGCTAGGATGCTCTGCCCTTACACTCCTCACCCTTCTCATTCAATCAACAGACAAGCATTTATTAAGCACCTACTATGTGCCAGGCACTGTGTTAAGTACAAAGTATACAAATAAAGAATGAAATAATCCCAACTCTCAAGGAGATGACACTCTATCTTCACTCCAGTAACTATCAATAGGGGCAGTGTGGTATCAATCAGCAAGTATTTATTAAGTATCTACTATGGACCATGAACTATGGAAAAAAGCAATAGCCTTGGAATCAGGAGACTTGGTGCCGATCCCAGCTCTACTTCAATTAACTGGGTGACTCTGGGCAAATCACTTCCCTTCATCTTCCTCATGCATAAAATGAGGGGTTTGGGTTAAATGATCTTGATGGTCCTTTCCAGTTTTAAATTCTGTGATACCATGAAATGGAATAATGATACTGGCTTTACATACCTTGAGGAGTCATCATTAGAATTGAATGAGATGCCAAATAAAAAGCAAGCAACCACAGAAAGGGGCTGCTTTAATGTCAGCCATTATGAATTGTACGGCAACATGATACAGTCAAGAGAGGGCCAGCCTTCTGGGAAGACAGGAAGATCTGGGGTTTGAATCCTGCCCGCTACAGATACCATCAGCCAGTCACTTAACCTCTTGGTACCCCAGGCAAATCTCTAAAACCATAATTTACAGATAAATTACTTAGCCAGTTAGGAGGTAGAGCAAGCCAAGAGAAGGGTTCCTTGACATAATTTCATTTTATTTTATTTTTATTCTGAACTTAAGAAACACCAAATAAAATGAACACTTCCATATGTATTGTAGAACAGAAGGAGAAGATTAGACAAATGTAATGGGGCTTTGGAGCAAGCCCAGGAAAAGCCTTGACATGCACAAAACTGTGAATCTCTTTTATGTAGAGGTTGCTTTTCTTTTTAAGTGTATCATACATTCAACATGGAACTTTCAAAGCTGTCTTGCTTGTCTGTGATTCCATCTGGCTTTCATTTAGCCCATTCATTCAGTCTTACTCATCTCCTAAAGGAATCCATTGACTCTAATTGGAAAAGAACCTTGGGATCTTTGGAAACTTCCCTCCTAATCTGGGCATCTGACCTATACCCCCAGGCTCCATATATCATATAGGACAGACATCGAGTGCCAGGGAAGGCCAGGCCTGTTCTGGCAAAGCTGAAGGCTAGGAAGCAGCTGGAGAAAGGAAAATGCTCCAAAGGTGGGGGAGGATATGGTACAAATGAGAGTGTCTGACAATTTGAAGATTTCCAGAGTTATTACCCCCTGGGCCACCCTCCTCGGCCTGAATGGCAACTGCAAACTGCATATTAAATCCATCCCTCGCTGCTGCCAAGTGTCGAGGGGGGCGAAAAGTGTTTTAAAGTAAAGCTATAATATGCCTGCAATAAAACTTTACCAGCTTTTATATGGGTTCCCAATAACGAGGGGAGAGATTTCAGCAGCTCAGACAACACCGTGAGAGGAAAAGCAATTTCTGCCACTACTTCCTTAAGGTACTGAGTTCTGCCTTCACTTACATGGCTCATAAGTTGGGGGGAGGGGGGAATTCCACTTAAAGGGGCCATCATCAAGTTACAGTTCTGTCTCATTCCTTCCCTGTGGTTATAACTATCCCTAGGGCTATCTGAACCAAAATGGTTTGTAAAACGTAACTATCAGCTAGGTGGGTGGCAGACTTTGGGTCAAACCAGACCGTGGCAGAGATGAGACTTGTGTTACAGCGGAGAGGCAAGGGAGGGGGTGTCAGCAGCTTCAGACCTTGCTAGGTGATAGCTAGTTTCAGCTGACAGCTAGTGACAGCTCCACACTAGAGGCTGTAAACAACCTTACTCAAGTCAACTGTACCCACACCCATGGATTTTCACCTCCAGAAGTCATGAGACTGATACTATATATACCAGCACGAGCTGTGATCTGTTGCTGTTGATTCTCATAGACCCTTTCTTAGCCTTGCTGGGGAGTTGTTGCAGAATAGTGTGTGTGTGTGTGTGTGTGTGTGTGTGTGTGTGTGTGTGTGTGTGTGTGTGAGAGAGAGAGAGAGAGAGAGAGAGAGAGAGAGAGAGAGAGAGAGAGTAGATCATGGAAGCTGTTGCAGGACTTTGTGCCCCAAAGGAACACTAGCCAGTGGTCAGCTTAACTGTACCCTTGGTTGTAGGCTCCAGTCGTTACCTGTATAGACTTGAGGAAGTCACTTAACCTTTTGGGACTCAGGTTCCTCATCTATAAAATACATACTCTTACCAAAAGAGGCTCTGGGAGTGCCCCCTTGGCTCCTCCCTGTCTCCCTTGTTGCACTCTAAGCAACTGTTTACTTTACCTGGCACTACTGTCCTGCTTCTACTGGTTGGAATAGACCTCCTTTCTCCCTTTACCTGACATCTAAAGTACTTAGAGGATCTTAACCTTCAGTATTGTAAATAACTCCCTTTAACTTTACTCACAACATTCTTCTGATTTTATTCTTGCTTTCTACTCCATGGCTTCAGGACAAGGTCTTTTTCTCACTTCTCTTCTCCTCTTCCCAATTCTTACTTTTGCTGCTGATTTATTTTTCCCACACCTTTGGCCAATACCCTTTCTTTGGCCCCATCTCAGTCTCTGTAACTGAGCCTGGCCCATCTTTTCTTCTTCCTTAGCCTCTCCTAAAGTGGCCATCCTCTGCTTGTCTTTTTCTAATGATTATTTTTCTTTGTCCTCAACTTCTTGCCTCTGCCTCCAGTCAACCAGTCAGAACTATTTCTTCATGCTGTTCTTTTGGCACTCTACCATCATCTCCGACTAATTTTCTCACTCCATGGCACTGACCAAGAAAAATATTGCTTCTCTTCCCTGATATTCCTTATTTATCATTAAAGACTGCAGAGCCTCAGTACTATATTCTCAGATATAAGTCTAGTTCTACCAGTCTAAGGCCAGTGCTCGTCAATCGCCCTCAGAAACTTCACCATTTTGGATCACCCTTATGATGCCCTCCTACCACCCACAGAACCATCCAGACTTGTGGGGTCCCACCAGGAACACAGAAGGTAAGATCTATCTTGTTTGGGCCAATGTCTAAACCTTTAACCCAAGGAAATACACACACACACACACACACACACACACACACATACACACATACACACACCATAGCTGGAAGGGACTTTGGATATCATTTAATCCATTGCATGTATATATTGTATTTTGTCATAGTTCGAGTTGTATATATTACAGTGAATGCTCCAATACTCTAGGTGAAAGCAACCCACAGGGCAGAGGTGGGCATATAATTGCCTTTGTCAAACCACATCTCGTGTATACATTTCTGGGCATCACATTTTGTGAAGGATATTAATCAAATGGATCGTGTTTGAAGGAGGACAACCAGAATGAAGAAGCACTTTGAACCCTGCCTTATGAAGATGAATTAAAGAAATGAGGCATGTTTAGCCCAGAGAACAAAAGACTTAGAGGATACTGTATAGCTGTCTTCAAGTATTTGGAAGGCTGCCGTATAAATGAAGAATTAAATGTGTTCTAGTTGTCCCTAGAGGGGAGAACTTGGACCAGCAGGGGGAATTTAAGCAGAGGTAGAGTTAGGCTTAATGGAAAGAAAACCTTCTTGGGTTGCCTAAGAAAGTAATGAGTTACCTCTTCAATGAAAGTCTTCAAGTGGAGGCTGGGTGATCAATTACTGGTTATATTGTAGAAGAACTTCTTAGACCAGATGGCTTCTGAGGTCCTTTCCTACTCTGGGATTCTGGGATTTTGTGATTTTCCAACCTTGCCTAAGGCACATGAATGCTCTGCCAACCAATATTATTGAGTGACAAGAACTTGGGCAAGAGAGGCAGAAGACATGATAGTCTGCCAAAGATACTCTAGGGTAAACACTTCAGTAATGGTGTGGTCCTGAGTACTGGGTTATAAAAAAAAAAGAACTGTTACTCAGGAGAGAGATAACAACTTCTGAATCCCACAAGACTACATTTTTTCCCCCAGTGGATCCAGAGAAGATGCTATTGATAAATAAACATTTGCTAAGCAACTATTGTGTTGCAGGTCTCTGTGAAAGACAGAGGTGGCCTCTCATAGCTTGTGGTTTAGTATTATCTTATCATTACACATTAACATTAAAAAGGCATTTAAGATCTCAGCATTTAAACCTTCTATTATACTGAACTCAAGCTTGCATTCTTGATGGGGACACAAGATGTATGTAGATAAAATGATAGCAGGGGCACTGAGGAGAATAGATTCAGTGCTAAAAGGACAGGACAGGAACTGAATGTTTTTGGAAGTCAGTAAAGGAAGAAGAAACCATTCCTTCCACAAGGTAAACAAACAGAAAAGCTAAGGTGAAGAAACAAAAATATAAAACTTCTATTTATGGGCCAACAACCTAGCCAAGCTGACGAGAACAAGGCTCAGTTTCCTTGTAAAGTCAGATTGGAAAAGCTGGCGCTGCTATTCTAGAATTTCTCCCAGTTTACGTCCTAAGTTCCTGGGGTGGCTTTATCAGTTGGTCTCTTTTCATGCCCCAGTATTCGACCAGCATATCTCCAATGTACAGACCTGAACCTTCGATACTCTCAAAATAATGTTCTTGGGGATGAGTCCTCATAATGCAAAGGGATGGGAGAAGCAAGTCAATTACCCAGGGAAAGTTTTTCCCTTATGTATTTTAAAAAATGCAAATTGGAAACTGTTCCTTCCCAGGGTAAATTTATACAATACATAAGGAATAACAGAACTAATGAAACAAAAAAGAAAAGTGAGGTCTGAGAAGGGGATGGAGAATATTCAAAAGTGCTAATCTAGTAGCAAGGAATGAGACAGGTACACAAATAACTATATGGTAAGAGCATACAAACTTGCAAATACCTAGAAGAGCTTAACCAGTATCAGTCAGTATTTCTTAAATTTGAAATCTTTGAAATATATCTGAATAGACAAGCAGAAAAAAGCCAGCTATTACCAAGTCTTGGGAGATGACAGGGCCAAAGGTGTCTGACAACATATTTCCACCCAAACACGTCTAGCATTAATAACCACTTCTGGACCCAGGGGGCTGAAGCACTGCACCCGCTGCCTGTTCATTAAGGGAGCCTTCTCACTCAACCTATACATTGGTGACTAGGTTTAATCCTGGAGAGAGTCTAGCCTCTAAATGAGAAAGTCAGGTGCCTCTTCATATAGACTTTAGCTCATTATACTCCCCATATCAGCATCTTGGAGACAATTTACTTAAAAGCTTAGGTTTTGGTTCATGTAAAGGGTCTCCTCAAAGGGAGGAGTAGAACAATACTGTGTACAATGTAAATCAGGCATGGGACCGGTATTTATTTCCTACACACAAAAGAAATGCTAAACACAAAGCACTCACAAGTGTGCACTGATAGAAAGACAAAATAGTTAAATAGTAACAATTCATAAGTACAGTTAAACTCTCTTGTCAGATTGATATTTAAATTGCGTTAGTAAATACGGCAGTTTGAAGGACTGCTTTGTTCCAAGGACGGCATTGTTACATTTCACCTTGGCCCTGCATGGTCTCCTCGAATTCCACGAATACTGACAGGCTAGGCCAAAACTTGAGCTCCTCTTCTCATCAATGATTATTTTCTCTAGTGCAGAAACTTCCGCTATTGTCAGTGAACACCCGATGAGCCAAAAACCTCTGGACATCTTGAATTTACAAGGGGACATCTGAGCTTAGAAATGTCCATCTTGAAACTGATATTGAGTCACGTTCTCAGGAAGGGGAAGGTAAAGCCTAAAAGGGAGCCGGGAGCCCAGAGCTAAGTTTGTCTTTTTAAGTCTTTTTACTCTAGCTGCCACGCGGGAGCAGGTGCTATGATACTGGAATGGGGACAGGGCACCAGGCTGACTCCCACCCCTCCAATGAGAAGCATGAAAGGTACTGCATGCTCTGCAGCCCAAGAAATAAGAGAAGAAGCGAGCCTGGGATAGAGGAACTCCCTCTTTAAAGGCCCGCTGAGGCATCAACTCTTCCTACTCAGTAGTCAGTAAGGGAATGGCTTCATGAGGGGCTGAGTCACTCATGGCCCTGCAGGAGCATCTAGGGAGCTTGACATCCCAAAGTGCTGACGGGAGCTCACATGCTCAGCCAGAAGCAGATAAAACAGCTCTGCAACACCCTGTCGAGCCCCCAGCTACATGTGTATGCTATGAAGTTCTTCTGTTCTGCAGGAAGCCATGCCTCCAGATGCCCCCACAACCTCCTATAACCCTCACCTTTTACAGGGGACCAAGAAGATGTCCATTGTGGAGTCAAGAATAAGATCAGATTTTACTTTCACAGACATGTTTGTGCCCTGGCAAAGTGGGAAAGGCTATGAATAATATTCCTCCTAAATAGTGGCTGATTTTGGTTGCTGCTGAGCCATCGGTGTGACCTGCTACAAACCTGTGGGTGACAGGGGGATCTAGTAGCCCAAGGGGAATCAAACATGTTGACCAAATAAAAACCCATTGCTCTGGGTGGGTCTAGTTCAGAACCCTGGCACAAATGAGTCTGAAGTGGACATTCCAGCAATCTGTGCCCAGTGAGTTTGCTACAGAGACTTAACCAGACTATAGGGGAGGAAAGCTGGGCCTGCTTCAGAAAACCAACTGTTTTCAAGTACTTTAAAAACCACTTTAGCAGCACTATCATTTGCTCAAGGCTGCGACAGTTACTAATGATTCCTATCTATTCACGAAAGCAGGTCCAACAGGACCTCTCCTTGGCAACGCTTTCTTTGCCATTAGTTTGTGTAATTGGATGCATGAGAAATGCCCTCCCCTCTCCTTGGTCTAAATCCTTCCCATTCTTCAAAGCCTAGTTCAGCTTCTACTTCCCACTCCGCAAAACCTCTGCTTTCCCCAGGCTTAGTGATTTCTCCTACTTCTGCACTCCTACGGCACCCTGCATTGGGGCCTTCGTTGGGCCCTCGTTGTAGACTGCCTTGGATTATGCATTAATGTCCTCACATCTTTGAAAGTCAGCATGGTACTGTGAACAGAGTACTAGATTTGGAGTCAGAGACCACTGGATTCAAATCCTACCTTCAAACGCTTACGGCCTTTGTGAAGCTGGGTCAAGCCAGTTAGTTTCTCTGAGTCTCGGTTTCTTCATCTGTAAAATGGAGATAGTAATCGCTCCTGGGCTAGGTAGTACAGTAGATAGAGTGGGGGCCTAGAGTCAGGAAGACTCCTCTTCCTGAGTTCATATCTAGCCTCAGACACTTAACTAGCTGTGTGACCCTAGGCAAGTTACTTGACCCAGTTTGCCTCAGTTTTCTCATCTCTAAAATGAGCTGGAGAAGGAAATGGCAAATGTCTCTAGTATCTTTGCCAAGAAAACCGGCAAATGGGGTCGCAGAGAGCTGGACGATGACTCTACAACAACAAAAAGCACCTACCTCAAAAGGTTGTCATAAAGATCAACTGAGATAATGTTTGAAAAAGATTTTTCATAAAACTTATGGTACTATATAAATGTGAGCTATTGTTATTTGCAAATGTCTTATTTTCCTAAGTAGACTAAGCTCCTCGAGGATAGGGAAAGAGTCTCCCCTCTAGGACCCAGCATAAGGCTATAGCAGATGCTTAAGCAATGTATCTTGGTTGATTAAATGTTCAAAATGCTTTTTAATTTTAAAGAAACATTCTTTTTTATAGGGGATAATTTTCTAGGAGGGGGAGGAAGAGAAATAATGGGGAAATTTGAGCAATGTAAAAGCAAAAGACATCGATAGGATTTTATTTTTAAAGAAAGAAAGTATCAAGTATATTTCTTGAAAAGCTTTGCAAACTTTAGACTTTTTGCTAGTTTGGAACAGCCTCCCACACTTAGGTCCAATTAGTGAGGCTAAAGGATATTTATTAGGGCCCTCAGGAAGCTAGCAGAGTGGTAAATGTGATGAACAAACACAGTCCTTATTCAGCTTCCAAGCTGATCAGGTGCTATTCGAGTCTGTTCTCCCCACCTCACCCCCATCTTGTTTTTCCATCCCTTGCAGAACAGAAGTGTGTCAGTGTGTGGGCTGCACTGGAGCGGAGAAGATCAGGAAAGCACCCACCTCACCCCCACCCCAGCCTCCCAGCACAGCAGCATCAACACAGGGCCCTATTGGGAAGGAGCTCTTGCTGGGAAAAGGGCTTGCCAAATGGGAGGCCTCCAGCTGCTCTGTGCAGAAGACTCACCAGGACCTGGAATGGGGGCTCCTGGCAGATATCCTAATCTACCAACCCCCAAACGCCTTTTATCCAAATATCGACCTTTATTCTTTCCTTCACCACCCTCACCACCTGTCAGGCTGGAAGAGGTTTAAAAGGAACGCCCTCTCACCACTGGCAATGCATTGGAAAGAATGAACTGTGTGAGGATCTTTAGTGAAGGAATCCTCTGAACCAACTGAGGTCAATCAACAGGTTACACTGAGACAGAGGCTGGGTGAAAAGTATGGGCATCACTTTGACCTAGCAAATACTTAACTATTGTGCCCTAATGATCGGCAACAGAAGCAAACAAGATCAAACTTATTCTTCCTTAACTGTACCTACAGGTTCCCAAAGCAATGACAAACCTCTGAAATCTCAAGGTAAATCTAAGAAAAAAACAATGACCTGTCACAAGGAAAATGACCTTGACCTTGGCAAGGAAAAAATCATATTCTCCCCATCTACCATTATGGCGCCAGCAAAGAACTTTTCCCCTCATGAGGCCCATAGGCTTAGACCAAAGTTCTTACAAACCAATGCCCTTTCTAGATTCGACACTGAGTACCAAAGGAATAACTATAAGCCTTATGAGGGGAGGCGTTATATTTCCATCTTTGTATCTTCTTCAGCATAGGGCTTAGGACATTGCCTGCGGTAGGTGCTTAATCAACATTCATTGGCTCAATGAGGTTGGAAGAACAGCAATACTCGATTTCATACTGTAAATGGAGAACTGATCTAGGGGTTATACAGAGACACAAGGGAAAAAGGAACATGGAATCATGGGATCTGTTCCAGAAAATGGCTATACATGTCATGGAGCCTAATGACCCCATTTGACGGATGAGAAAACTAAATTTTAAAAGTGGTTAAATGACATGTCCATCATCACAGAACTAGAAAGTGACAGAGCTCATACTCGAACCCAGGTCTCTTGTTCTTTCCATCATCTGGTCATTCTCAGGTAACTAGCAGTAGGGAGTTATTTCATCTCTGTGGCCAATCAGAGACTGAGCAACCTGAACCGAGAATCAAAGCATCTCAGGGCTAAAAAGGGACCTGAGAGGCTGCCTGCTCTAAACTGTACCTGAGGCACCATCCCAGCAGCCCTATCCTTCATGTGGTCTGTTGGGGGCCCAGACGTGGCTGCAATTGGGGCCATGGAAATAATAGCTTCCCCTTCTGTGGACCTATCGACTCCAATTTGTACTCTCAAAGAATCCACAGCTCCCTCCTGTTGCTACCTCCCCAGCTCCTTGTTGACAGGGCTGTGAGAATCTGCAGTCACTGCAACAATTCAGTTTTGTTGAGCCTTCATTGTCTTCCCCAGCTCTTGCCATTACCAGTCACAGCTGCACTGCTCACATTGGAAACCAATTCACACTGCCAGATCTGTGATAAACTCAACTTTAAAGTGATTATTGAGATACATAGATTGTCAATGGGATTTCTGCATGCCAAAGGCCCATTCTTTCCCCCGCTGAATCCTCACTTCCAGTGTCAGTATCCATGTGTCTTGTGGGCTGCATCCACAGTTCCCCTCCTGCCAAGCCTCCCAAGGCCTTGCTCACCCACACACAGGCCCAGGTTTATACAGTTCTGGAAGTGCCATCCTGTTAGGGTCTTCTCAGGAGCAGCCTGTCTGAAACCCCTCTCCAAAGCAGGTAGGAAAAATAATGTCATTCTTGACTCTTTACCGGGGGCGGGGGTGGGGGGGGTGGGGGTGGTGGCGCGGAACGACAAGAACAAAAAGCAAAACAAAGATGGTATTTTTTCTATAAGATCCCTTGGTGGTGAAGGGCGAGGAGGGTCATTCCTTTGACAGATGGCTTTCTGTTGCCTAATATGACAAGAATAGCTTACATGCATGCACGATTTATAGTTTTTGAGTCAATTGCCTTACACCAACCTTGTATTCGATTTGTATGGCTGGGAAGTCTCAGAAGAGTTGAGCGACTTTGCCTAAGGTCACACAAGCTGGTAAGTGACATAGCTGGGGTTCAAACCTAGGTCTTTTGACCTCAAATCTGGTGCTCTTTCTATTGTACGACACTGTCTCAAAGAGGTCTTCTGCTTTAGATCACCATAGGCACTCACTACCTATGAGACTTCAGCTATGGAGGAAGCAATCCTCACCCAGGAAGTACTTTGGGTACAAGGTTTGATCTACTGTTCCTCGTGCCCATTGTTTAACTCCATTTAAACTAGACTCCTCTTTGCTCCCTTCGACTCCAACTCCACCCCCTCTACACTGCATTTCCATGCCTCAACCCCTGGTATACATTTCTCTATGCCTGGAAGGACATCTCTCTCCCTTTTCTTCTGTTGACTTCTTACATATATACATATATAGGCGTATGTATATATACATACATATATACATATACATACATATACATGCATACATATGTAATGTATGTGCATGTATATTTTATGTTTACATTTATATTATATATATATATATATACCATATATTTAATTCTAATTTGCATTCATTTAGAAGTATTTATGAGGCATGTAGATGGTACAGTGGATAGAGTGCTGGGCCTGGCATCAGGAAGCTCTGAACTCAAATATGGCCTCAGATGCTTACTAGCTGTTACCCTAGGCAAGCTACTCAACCTCTTTCTGCCTTAGTTTCCTTAACTAGCAATAATAATAGCAATAATAATAACAGCAACCTCACAAGGTTGTTGTGAGGATCAAATAAGATAATATTTGTACAAAGCACTTACGCTGTGCCTGGCACATAGTAGGCACTTAATAAATGCTTCTTCCCTTCCCCCTTTTTTCTCTCCCTCCCAATCCACACACACACACACACACACACACACACACAACTGAGAAAGGAGAAAAGCCAAAGCACATGGCTCATTCTGCATCTTGAGTCTGTCACCTCTCTGGGTAGCATACTTTCTCATCAGTCCTCTGGAATGATGGTTGTTCATTGTCAGTCAATGCTGAGCTTCATTACGTTGATCAGAGTTCTTAAGTTTTTGAAAGAAGTTGGTCTTTACAATGTTATTGCATCAGTTATTCTGAGTCTGGCTACTTCATTCTGTACCAAGTCACACAAGTCCTCCCAGCCTTCTCTGAAATCATTCGTCTTCTCATTTCTTACAACACAATAATATTCCAATAATATAATACATAATAATATTCCAATACATTTTAATATGGTCATTTATCCACCTATTTGGGACAGCAAGGTGGTGCACTGGATAGAGCACCAGACCTGGAGTCAGGAACACCTGAGTTCAAATTTGACCCCAGACACTTATTAGCCGTGTGTCCCTGGAAGAGTCACTTAACACTTTTAGCCTCAGTTTCCTCATCTGTAAAATGAGCTGGAGAAGGAAATAGCCAACCATGCTGGTATCTTTGCCAAGAAAATCCCAAATGGGGTCAAGAAGGGTTGGACATGACTGAAATGACTGAACAATGAATTCACCTACCTTACTGATTATTCATCCTTTTTACTACCTATCTTTTGAAATCCTGTTCAAATGCTTCTTCTTCTGGGGAATTTTCTCTGATGCTCTGGGTCAATAAGAACCTCATCTATCAGGCCTCACATAATTTGTTTTGTTTCTAACTGGGAAATCCATTTCACTCACAAGTCAAGACATCACTCATGATGTCATTGGTTTTCTTCAAGAACGAAGGACCAACAAGAGCAACTGATGCACAATTTCCATATTATAACTACTTATATTGCTGTTGTATCCCCCTACTATACTAGAAGCTCCATGAGGATGGGAATTTAAGCTAAAGTTTATACCTCCCTCATGACTTGTGCACCATATCTGGCATTCCACAGGTGCTTAATGATTATTATTAGTTGCCAGGGCTATTATAGAAGCATCGTACAATGCAAGAAACAACACAGTAAACAGGCCTGAGGAGCCCTCTCCGCATGTCATCCCCTGCACAGGAAATGGGCAAATGCCCTAATTTCCAAAAAAGGGAAGAAAATGGAGTCTGTAAACTATGGGCTAGTTAGTTTGATTTCATATTATTAGAGGGATGGTCAGAGAACATTTAGAAGATGGAAGTGTGATCACTAATGCCAGCATGCCATAAGAATCTCATTTCCTTTTTGACAGTTACTGCCCTCACACTAGCAGAACAGGGGAATGTTGCTGCATCCGTCTCATATATACATACTGATACACCAGCTCAATTGGTGTGGCCATCCAACTGCATAGCATAATATATAAAACGTGGGGATTTTATCCATTTATCTTTTTCCATATCAATTATTAGCTGATTCCTTTTGAGTAATCATGGAACTCATAAGGTATTATTAGGAGAAAACTTCTGTCAAGCCTGGCTCAAGTCTCCACAAAATCTTTCCTGGTCCCCCCAGGAAATGTCTCCCTCCTCTGAATCCTCTTGGGATTTTCTTTGTGTCTCTCACACTCTTTATCACATTCTGGGCCAGGGTTGAGCCCTGAGCACCTGAGAAGGAGGCATCCTGAGAGAAGGATACAGAGCCTACAGAGAAGATCACACATATGGGAAAGAGGGACTCCAAAAGACCATTGTTTAAGGAACAGCAATTGTATTTCTAATTGATTTTTTCAGCTCTTCCTTCCTAATGCAGATAAAAACCCATGGCCTTCATAGCATCATAGGGCCTGGGCTGAAGCTGGAGTTATCTTCGTACTTTTGCAATAGAGAGACTGGAGGAAGACTTTGAGCCTTACGATGCTTTCTTCTTTCCTTGTCTTCTCCTCCATTCTTCTTATGCCTATCTGACCCCTCCCCCTCCCTAAACCACTCTCCTCTCACTCTCTGCCTTTGGGACAACTCTACAAAACAGCCCCCAACTCCAGACTTAAGGCGGAGCCATAAACAGTGGCAGGCAAGAAAATTAATGAAATCCAGCTTCACCATTCCAAGCCCATTCTGCGTTTTGGACATTTATGTCAATGAGCAACGACCCATATTTTCATAGAAATAGACATTCTTAGCCTAGTGAAACTATGGAAGTCAGAAAGCATCAGGGTATATCTGGGATATGGGGAAAAACTAGGAGAGGAGGGTTATTTTGAAGGTCTATCAAAAACATTTGTCTCTGCAGAGATGGTGACCATGGATATAGAACATTGCATGTATTGTTGAACTTGTTCCATATGTGAATTAGTTTTGTTCAACTACTTTCCCCTCTTTTTTTAATCTCTACAGAAAAAGTTCACTCTATGGAAAGGGGAAGAAGGAGGGCCACTTTGGGAAAATAAGGAATGTAAAACAAAGATATAAATACAAAATTATTTTAAAAAAAGAAAGAAAATACCTGTCAAGATGAAAACCTGAGAATTTGTGAAAGTCCCATTGAGTCCCAGAGATTCCATTTTTTACTATTAGGAAAATCCTTGAGTGAAGAATAAATAAAGTGGAAATCAAACTCTATAAAAGGAAGAAGGTATCCCTTGAAAGGTCAATCTGCCAAGATCCCTGGAATAAAGTATTTACAGAGACAGAGGGAAATGTGAGGCCAATTAATCCATTATTCACTGTGTGCCCACAGTGTGCCCAATGTTTTTTCTCTGTGACTCAGAAGCATCAAAGATAGCCTCTGATCCATAGGGACATTGAGAGCATTATTGCATTTGGGGACACTTGGGCCCCAGTTAGAAGAAGTTAATTATACATAATAAATGACTCTGAGACCATATTAGCACAAGACTCCTCCCTATAATCCTGCCTTTCCCTGCCCACAAGAGGCTAGACTTTGGCCTCACTCTGGAAACAAAGTAATGTATACACAAAGAGATAGCTACTAATACCAAGGAATGTGTAAGCACCAAATAAGTGATACATATCTACCTTAGAGGCTAGAGGCAATAACTGCCGGAACTCAGAAGGTCTCAGGATACCCATCCCCCAATTCTGTACCTAGTCATGTGGTTTTGTAGCAAGATAATTGCACTAGCATTGCCTGACTTCTCAATACATGAAGTAGGTTCCCTAGTTCTCACATTCATTGACTCATCACCCTATTCTTGCTACTCTAGGAAAAGTTGTATGAATCCTCACATGTAAGAGATGTATGTATTGCTAATGTAGGTTAAGTATATCCACATGTCTATCTAGATATAGTTCACATGGATATATATACACACATATGTGTACACATACACACGTATATACATATATATGTATACACACACATACAAATATATGCATATATACACATATATGTACATATATACATATATATACATATATATATATATATATATACACATCACTAGGCTTTTCCACCTACCCTTCTCCAAGGGAGTCTTTGATTCCTGCCAGGAGAGGAAGCAAGAGATTAGGGCTACAAGGCTGGCCATTCTATTTTCCTCAGAGGCAGGCTACCATGTTAGAATGATATCTATCTACTCCCAAAATATTATTAGTCTGGTGAAAATAATTTTCAGATTCAAGCTGAACTCCTGATTGCTATTCTGCAATGGGCAATGAGTACCCAAAGCTGTATATTTAAGGTTTGACTCCATCCCTACCAAATGTTAGTTATACAAAAAAAATCTAATGAATAACAAATATTTATTTATCCAAGCTGACAGTAAATGGGAATTTCAGAAATTTTACAGATGAAAATATACCAGACAATGTATCCAGTGAATGATCTCTCCCACTGGGAGAGATTGCAGGTCCACTAAGAGACAGACAGAACCATCTATTACTCAAGGGTGAATTTTCCAAAGATTGTAGCCTAGGAAATAGGGAATAGGAAAATGGCCAATATGCCAGTTTCTCTACATGTTGGCTTCTTCTCAGAGTCTTTCTCTCCCTTCAGAAACCTCTCTCTAAAAAGAATGTGGAACTATATGTCTTCTTTCTCAAAGCTGAAACAGGAAAACCATAATCTCTCCTATCTTGAGCTCTCAATAACTCTGCCCTTCATGTAGGTATGGAGTATTGAGTATGGAACAATCTGTACCAATGAGAAGAGACTTATGCCAATTGACTTTGAGCCCCTGATTACATATAGAAATGACTATGGGCTCCATGTCTAGATCCCCAGCAAAGGGAGAAAGTTAAAAAGTATACGAACACAAATCAAATATAGAACAGATAGTTTATTCTCAGACACAAAATAGAATACTAGGCAATAAAGAATCGTAGAATCATTAGGACAGAATCTAGTAACCTATTACTAGTAATCTAACCATTTGGGAATCTAATATGGAAGACTTGTTGGAACACAGTGTTCCCACAGTGGCTAATTATCTCTTTTACATTTCATGTCTGTCATCATTGTCCTGTTACATAACCAAGTGGGATTCAATCAGCATTTTCTTTTCTGGAGGTCCCCCTTGCTAATGCCAATGCTTTCTTTATCCCTACACCTAACCCTACTCCTGTTGCTCTTACCACAACCACTTAAGTAGATTCTTCCTTTGTCACCAACACTTATAGGCCTTTCAGAACTTTCAATGTTCATAAAATCAAGACTAAAGGAAATGAAACACAAAAGGAGAGTGAAGACAACCAAGGGTCTCTGGCACAAGCCCAGTTAGTTGAGCCTACTCTTCACACGAAGAGTGAGGACCTGAAGGGTCCTGGACTTTCCAATATTCTGGGGTAGGCAAGGATCTTTCCTTCCTCCACTACCCAGACTGTAATCACTTCTTGTCTTCTCAAAAGCCACCTCCAAGAAAAACAACCACCTGGAAGCCGCCTCTTCTGCTACTAAATGTGACACCCTACGTTATCAGATTTTCCGGATCAACAACCAACGAGAGCTAAAAGAACACACAAAACCTAGCAATGAGTCATACATAGAAAGAGGAAGATATCTGTGGATGCTTAGATTTCTACAAGGTCCCTACAGGGGTAGGCAGAGAATATATGCACAAGCTTTAAGGTGGGAAATTCCATGAGTTTGACTGTAATGCTAACCGAACATGCCCTAAAGAGTTCACCACTAGGGAGTGTATAGGCAATAAGGAGTGCAGAGGAAAAACAGAAAACTGTGAGTTGTAGGAAGTCTTCATAGAAAACATGGATCTTGAACTAGGCTAAAGGATTAACATGATTTGAATAGACAGAGAATGGGGTGGAGGGCACTTCCAGTGAGGGGAAACAGGGGGATCAAAACTATAAAATCCATCTCTCATTACTTGTAGAGCCCCATTCTTTCAAAGATCCCAGAGTATTTCACTGTTTTAATTTATTAATCAACCAACAATTATTTAGTAAGCTTCTACTGTGTACCAGGCACTATGTTAGTCCCAGGAAGTGAGGAGAGGAGAAAGAAAACAGATCTGGCCATTCATTCATCATTCATTTATTGCACAGAGTTTGGTAGCAGGCATTGATTTTGTGAGGATAAGGAAGGGGCAGAGGAAATGAGACATAGTCCAAGCTTTTGAAGAGTTCATAATGAAATCAGGTAGACAGATACTAAATGTGGAATAATGAGGGGAGATGGAGTGAGGGAGTGGGGAGGAGGAATTAATTCAGGCCTAGAGCAAGACAGGCTCCAGGATGTCACTAAGATGTCACTAAAAATTCTGCTCTGACAATTAAAAGAGAAAACACCGGAAAGGCCATTAGAAGTCGTCTAGTCCAGACCCTTCATTTCACGCATAGGAAAACTAAGACCCAGACACGGGAGACAATTTGACCAAGATCATATATGTATTTGGCAGCAAATCTGCAATTTGAACTGAGGCCTCCCGACTGACTTCTCCTTCTCATTTCCCTGTATATTGTGTATGAGAAGTCCCCTTCCACTATTATTCAAGGTTCATTCTGCCTTTTAATTTGACCATATCCTCTCTCTACCCACTGGCCCTTTAATTCCTCAAAAAGTCTACCCTGTCAGTAGTGATAATCTTCTAAAAGGTAAAAAGTGAGGTGGGAGAGCAGTGCTGACCATGTAGTCTAAAGATCCTACTTCTCACTCTAACCCTCTCCTTTCATATGTAACTCATCATCTCTATAATCCTCAGGACTCAGGCTGGAGAAGCAAAGGGCAAAGACATTACCCTGTGTGGGGCCCTGCTATGAAGACATATTAGGCCATCCTCCCCATCCCAGGAAACTGAGGCCCAAGCTCTGTGTCTTCACAGGAGGAAGTTGCTTTGGCTGGGAGGGAAGAAGGAGGGAAAAACCACCTCAATCCCTCCCTGCCCCCAAACCTCACTATGAGAGGTGCTACTTGAATCCCCAGTAGTTTATTCTCTTTCCCACCTCAGACTCAGAATCAAGATAGACACAAGTAGTCATAATGACTCTAATATATAAGCTGTCTGATCTTGGACAAGTCACTTTCTGAACGCCAGTTCCTCATCTGTAAAATGGGGATGATTATCTCTCTACTACCAACCTTATAGAATTATTTTGATGATCCAATTAGATAATGCATACAAAGTGTTTTTTCAAACCTCAAATCATCATATTAAATCAGCAACTACTATGGCAGAATGAAAAGAAGACCATGAACCAGTAAAGAAGACCATGATGGAGCAGAAAAGACAAGTAAGGGGAGAACCAACAAGAAACAGGAAAAACAAGGAAGCAGAGAGGATCTAAGAAGAAGAGAGAGCCAAATGTGTTGAATGCAGAAAGGACCAAGGAGATCATCTTCCTCCTCAACTGGTTCCTGAGTACACATCACTGAACCAACCACAGAGTCTCAGAATGATGGAGATGGAAGTGCCCTTTGATAACATCCAGTTCAACCCTTCCTCAGTTTTCAGAGGAGGAAACGAGGCCCAGAAAAAGGAATTTATTTGTCTGGAGTTGCACACTGAGTCTGAGGGCTCCAGAGCTCATTCATACCTGAAGGCAAATGATTGGATCTCTTTTATGCATGCATATATCTGATGATGGGATTTCAGCTATATCGGGACAGGAGTTGAGGGGAAAAAAGAGAGCTCATATTCTTCTCAATCCCTTGCTCACCCTACTATCTATCTCTCTTCCAGTGTTCTTCCATACTCCATAGTCTTTCCCTCTTCCCTTGCTCTGTTTCCAATTAAAGAATTAGGGAGGTATTTGAGTGAGGTAACATCAATTCCTTTTCGGGTTCACACTCCTCAACTTGAGGCACTGATTTTCTAACATTCCTAAGCAGTTTTTTCTTTATTTTTTTGGTTGGTTTTTTTAAGGAATGCAATCTAATCTGAATAGAATGTATTTCTCTGACTCTGAGTTTGGAGAAGTGATGATAATGAAGAATGAACTCAGTGGCTGCTTCTCATGAATTATTCAGGAAAAACTGGTCATTCTTACCTTTTTGCCAAATTCTTCTCCCTCTGTTCCTTCATCTTACCATGGCTGACTAGCCCTCAGAAAAGGGAGGAAGAGAAGACATTCCCTGGAAGTCAAGGCCCACCCGTAGCATGACTTAGACAAGGGACACTAGACTACACCTATGCACTAATGGGTCCCTGGAAATAATCAAAAATTCAATAGTGCAGGTCAAAAGGATTTATACTTATCTGGAGTGGTTTGTAATTAATAAAGTTACAGGTTAACTGGTTAGCTAATTTACACTGACCATCACAGGCATAACTAGGTAGCTTTTAACCTCAGGCAAAGAGAACAATTTGAGTGAACATGGGCATAATCATGATAGAGAGACTGAGAAAGAAAACTTAGCAGCCTAGGAATGAGCTGACAGAAGACCATGAGGTGGGGACAGAGACAATATGGTGGATTAGAGGCAGTAACCTAGCTGACATCTCTCAAAATTCTCCTCCAAATAACTTTAAAATAACACCTCAAATCAAATTTTGGAATGGCAGAGCCAACAAAAGGTCAGGATGAGACTTTTTTTGGCCTAAGAAAATTAAGGGGGTCAGCAAGAAAGGTCTGTGACACCAGGGTGGAGGCCTATTTGGAGCATATGTACACAGTGGCAGCAGCAACTTCAGGAGATCCCAGCACAGAGATGGTAAGAGGAATGCACAACTAATAGAAAGAGATTGCAGGGGACCCTTTGCTGGCACTGGGTGCAGCTGAAACTGAGGGCAACTCTATTGCCCATATGTGATACCGGAACACAGCTCCAGAGCAGAGAAGAGTGCTTGTGATTGGTCACAAGAAATCAGGGGCCCTGGGGACAATTGCAAGGTCTAGAAAAGAGCTAGTGCTTCCAGATATAAGGAACAAGGAGACCAATGACCACACCTTTCCCTGGATAATACTGCCTTTGAAGCACCAAAAACTTGCAGACCCCTAGAACTAGCTCTGAAAATGACAGCACAAAAAAGCATGAAGCTTGGGAGAGTGCCTCCCCAGCCCCAGGTGAGCAGAGCCCAACTTAAATATAAAATTTACAGTTAATAAAAAGGCTGGAAAAATGAACAAACAACAACAACAAAGAACTTGACCATAAAATGCCATTACAGTGGCAAGGAACACTAAAATACAAACTCCAAAGAAGAAAATAAAGTGACAATAGCTCCAAGCAAAGTCTCAAAGAAAAATGCTAATTGGACCCAAGCTGAACAAAAATTTCTGGAAGACTCAGAGAAAGAAATGAGTGGTAGAATAAAAAAATATAAAAAGAAATGACAATGATGCAAAGAAATTATGAAAAGAGAATTAACAACTTGGTAAAAGAGGACCAAAAATACTGAAGAAAATAACAACACAAAAAAACCTCACAAAATTGGTCAAATGGCAAAAAAGGCAGAAAAATTCACTGAAGAAAAGAACTCCTTAAAAGCAGAAGAGGCTGAATGGAAAAAGAGATACAAAAGCTCATTGAAGAAAATAGTTCTTTAAAAATTGGAATTGGAAGTGGAAGCTAAAGACTACATGAGACATCAAGAAACAATAAAACAAAGTCAAAATGAAAAAATAGAAGAAAATGTGAAATATCTTGTCAGAAAAACAAGTGACCTGGAAAATAGATTGAGGAGAACATGTTTAAGAATTATTAGAGTACCAGAAAGTCATTATCAAAAAAATAGCCAAGCCATCATCTTTCAAAAAATTATCAAAGAAAACTGCCCTGATATATTAGATTGACAGGGTAAAATAGAAATTGAAAGACTCTACCAATCACCTCCTGAAAGGTAGCCCAAAGTGAAAACTCCCAGGAATATTGTAGCCAAATTCCAGAGCTCCCAGGTGCAGGAGAAAATATTGCAACCAACCAGAAAGAAACAATTCAAATATCATGGAGCCACCATCAGAATCACACAAGATTTAGCACCTTCCAAGGTAAAAGAGTGGAGGGCTTGGAATATGATATTCCAGAAGGCAAAGGAGTTAGGCTTACAACCAAGAAAAATCTACCTAGAAAAACTGAGTATTAGCCTTTGGGGGAGGGAAATGGTCATTTAATGAAATAGAGGGCTTTTAAGCATTCCTCATGAAAAGACCAGAGCTGAATAGAAAAGTTGACATTCAAACACAAGACTTAAGAGAAGTATAAAAAGGTAAACATGGAAGAGAAATCATAATAGGCTCAATAAGGTTAAACTATTTACCTTCCTATATGGGAAGATGAAACATGTAACTCTTCAGAACTTTATCATTATTAGTCAGTTAAAAGGAGTTTGAGTAGACAAAGGGATAGGTATGAGTCAATTATGTTGGAATGATCTCTAATAAAATGAAGGGGTAAAAAAGAGAGATACACTGGGAGAATAGAAAAGGCGAGACAGAGGGGGGAAATTTTTTTAACACAAAAGAGGGGTATAAGGAAGAGCTTTTACAGTGAAGAGAGAAATGGGGAGGTAGCAGGCTATGTTTGAATCTTACTCTTATCAGAATTGGTTTAAAGAGGGAAGAATGTAAAATATATATGCATATACATATACATATATGTGTGTATATACATGTATGTATTGCATGTATATGTGTATTATATGTGTGTATATATCTATATCTATCTATATCTACATCTATGTATATATATATATACATATATACACATATGAATACTCAGTTGTATTTCCCAATAGGGAAATAGGAGGGGAAAGGGAGAAGAGGAAAAGGGATGATAAAAAGGAGGGCAGATTAAGGGAGGTAGTGGTCAAATTAGACTTTTGAGGAAGAACAGGATAAAAAGAAAGAGAAAAAATAGAAGAAAATGGGATGGAGGGAAACAGAGTAATAACTATAAATGTGAATAGCATGAGCTCACCCATAAAACAGAAAGAGATAGCAAAATAGATTAGAAACCAAAATACAACAATATGTTGTTTGCAAGAAACAGATTTGAAAAAGAGAGGGAGGCAGAGAGAGAGAGAGAGAGAGAGAGCGTACTAAATAAAGGACTGGAGCAAAATCTATGCTTCAGCTAAAGAGAAAAAGGCAGGAGTAGCAATCATGATCTCAGATAAAACAAAAGCAAAAATAAACCTAATTAAAAGGGATAATCAGGGAAATTGCATTTTGCTAAAAGGTGCTATAGACGAAGCAATATCAAAAAAATTTACAGCAAGTTTCTCTGATAAAGACCACATTTCTCAAATATATAGAAAACTGAGTCAAATCTCTAAAAAATAAGAGCCATTCCTGATAAATGGACAAAGGATATGAAAAGGCAATTCTTAGAAGAAGAAATCAAAGCTATCTATAGTCATATGAAAAAATCCCCTAAATCACTATTTATTAGATAAATACAAATGAAAACAACTCTGAGGTACTACCTCATTCCTATCGGAAATGACAAATGCTAAAGTAGATGAGGGCAAATAGACCCACCGATGAATTGCTAGTGGAGTAGTGAACTGGTCCAGCCATTCTGGAGAACAATTTGGAATTATGCCCAAAGGGCTATAAAATTGTGCATACCCTTCAACCCAGCAATACCACTTTAAAATCTGTATCCCAAAGAGATGAAAAGGAAAAGGACCTATATGTACAAAATATTTATATCAACTCTTTTGTGATGGCAAAGAATTGTAAATTGAAGAGATGCTCATTGGGAATGGCTGAACATATTCTGTATTGTGATGGTGAGGAAATAGAAAGAATTGAGAGGATTCGTGGGGTCACTTGTGGAGATTGACTGAACAACACTGATTCCACTCCATTTCTATTCAGTTATGGCTCTAGTCCAATCTCAGAACTATGAGAAAATTTTATTCAATTGTGAGAACTGAGAGAAAATTTTGTTGCATTGTTTGAACCTAGCCCTGTATATCTGGGAAGCTGGACCACCTCCACTTGCTACTTAGAGACTCTTAACAAAGGACCTAGGCTATGCTGACCAAAAACCCAGTCAGATCCAAAGACTGATTGATGCAAGGTGTTTTCTCACAATTGTACATCTCAAGCAGCCTATATGTCCAATATGAAAACTGCTTCCATACTGATGAATCAATTGTTTCCATGTTCCTTTGATTGTTTATAGACACTCGGGGGGAGTAGGACACCTCTTTTTCTGAATTCAGGGAATTGCACCTATTCACTTCAACCCTCCCAACTTGGAAAGTCCCTAATCTTTTATCCAATTAGAAGTCAGATTGCCCAATATTGTATTATTTCCTTTTAATTGATTGGTCTTATTTGATTCATTGTTTTTAATGTATAAAAGTCTGTCTCCCCCTGCATTTGGGGTCCAGACCTAAACTGAGGAAGTCTGGTCCTGCTTTATTAGGCAATTGGCGTGTATTTAGAAGATCAAACTTTTGTTTCCTCAGACATTTCATCTTTCACTGGCCACAATGCAGTACTATTGTACTATAAGAAATGACAAGGTGGGGTGAGGGTGTTTCAAGAAAACATGGCAAGGCCTACATGAACTGAAGCAAAGTGAAATGAGAAGAACCAGGATTTCATTATGTACAGTAGCAGCAATGTTGTAACACTGATCAGCTGAAAGACTTGGCTACTCCGATCAATACAATGATCCAAGACATTTCCAAAGGTCTCATAACGAAAAAATGCTACCCACCTCGAGAGACAGACTTGATGAATTCCAAGTGCAAATTAAAGTAGAATTTTCTCATTTTATTGTTCTTGCTTTTAAAAAATATGGCTAATACAGAAACATGTTTTGCATGATTTCACACATATAATTGATATAATATTGCTTGACTTCTCAGTGGGTAGGGCAGGGGGCAACAGAGAAGAAGAGAACTTGAAACTCAAAATTTAAAAAGAAAAGAATGTTTAAAAATAAATAAATGATAAAATTTTAAAAGACAAATTAAAAAGAAAGCATGGGAGGAGGAGGAGGGGAAAAGACCATGAGTTGAGGCTCAGAGATATCAGTCATTGCAGGAAGAATACCCTCACTCCAGATGTTGTCACCCTGGAATGACACCCCATTTCCCACTGTGCTCTTTACAACTGTACTAATCACACAGAACTTAGAGCTCACAGAGACTTCAGAGTTCATCTAGTCCAGCCTTTTCATTTTGCAAACTAAAGAACTGAGACCCAGGGTAGGTCTCAGCCTCCCTATATTACAGAGAGGAAAAGTGACTCATAAAAAGTCACACAAATAGTACGGGAGCTGGGGTTCAGTCGCCAATCCAATGTACTTTCCTTTATGCCGCACTATCTCTTCAATAAGCTGATGACAAGAAGCAAGCATTTTGACAATGCTGAATAGGTCCTCCTCCTCCCTCTCCTCCCCACTGATTGCACACAGAAAGCTATTCCTGGGCCAGCAGGGAACTAAAGAGCCACAGTGCCTAAGACAGAATTCCACAGAAATCCTCAAATGAATATGACTACCACACAAGCAACCAGCCAAAGATAGATAGGAAGTGGTGTGAATTCCAGCTGAAACCAGGGCATCCCTGAATGCAGCAATATCCCTACCCCAATCCCCCAACGTGATGATGATCATACTTAAGAGATACTTTTACATCCTGTCTCACTCAGAGGTAACAATAGTCTTCAAATACGTTGGGTTTCCCTGCCTCCTCCCTCTTTTCTTTCTGGCTCACCACCAGCACCACCACTCCAGACTACCAAGTAAGGGTGAGAATTCATGAAATACCAGCAAAGGCAGCTAGGTGCCGATAAAGTTCTGGGCCTGGAGTCAGGAAGATCTGAGTACAAGTCCATTGGAAAACATTTACTGTCTTTATGATTTTAGGCAAGTCACTTAACTGTTTGTCTCAGTTTCTTCAACTGTAAAGTGGGGAAAATGATAGTACCTATCTCCCAAGGTTGTTGTGAGACTCAAATGAGATATTTATAAAACACCTAATGTGGTGCCTGGCACATAGTAGGTCCTCTATGTTAGCCGTTATTATTATCATTATCAGAAGGACCAAGTCATTTATCCATTCAAAATAAAGTCTCCAGTGGCTCCCTATTGCCTCTGAGATCAAACATAACTCTGTTTAATGTTTAAAGTGCTTCACAACCTGGCCCCAATGTTTCTTTCCACCTCATTGTATTCTCCCTGCCACATTCTTCAATCTATCCTCTGCACCCCAGACAATAACACTCCGTCTTCTATTTCTGTTCTTTTGCACTAGTCATCTCCCCTTTCTGGAATGTACTTCCTCCTTACTACCTCATAAAATTCCTCTCTTCCTTCAAAATGCACCTAAGACACCACCTTTTACATGAAACCTTTCCTGATCCTCTAAACTGCCTGCATTTAACTGCTTTATATTTGTTTTTATTCTCTTCTTATTTATTCTGCATAAACTTTGATGCGCTTATGGCCCTCCTTCCCCATTAGAATGTAAGTTCCTAGAGAGTAGGTATTGGGGGCAGTGAGGTACAGTGGTTAGAGCATTGGACCCAATTTCAAATCCAGCCTCACACAGTTACTAGCCGTGTGACCCTGGGCAAGTCACTTAGCCCTGTTTTGGGGGAGGGGAAGAGAGCAAAAGAGAGCGAGAGAGAGAGAGAGCGAGAGAGAGAGAGAGAGAGAGAGAGAGAGAGAGAGAGAGAGAGAAAGAGAGAGAGAGTTGTCCTATTCATTGTATTCGTATCACTGGCATCTGACACAGTGCCTAGCACATAGTAGGCACCTAACAAACACTTGTTGACTGATTGATCCTTAGACCAGATTTGTAGTACTTTAGTCGGAAGGGACCTTAACGATCATACCATCCAACCCCCTCATTTTACAGATGAGAAAGACGTCAATCAGAAAAGTCAAACATCTTCCTCAATGTCACATAATCAGTGACGTGCAGGAAGAGAACAGGCCTCCTGACTACCAGCCCCAGTGTGTGTGGTCACTGTACAACCACGAGTGATCCGTACAATGCTCAGAGCTTGCACAGGACCATCCCCACAGAAGGCTGTTTCATGGTATAAGAGAACAAACACAGGCTGTGGAGTCAGGGAGCCCAGCCAACCTCCCCAGACCTCCATTCCCTCATAGAAGGATTCCCTCTGGTCCCTCTCAACTCTGGATCTATGACCCCATGATCATATTCCATTTGTATTGAAATATATCATTGATTTCTTACTGTTCTGTTCCTTAGTGGCTTGGTGCAGTGGAAAGAAAATCAATCTGGGAGTCAGGACTGCTAGAAAATCTTCCTAAAACGTCTGGAGCCCTTTTCCTGAGCTGCCTGGTGGGGATGATGGCATTGATTCCCACCGTGCAGGGCTACAGGTAGACCTATGAAGATGGAGAAGACTGCTGAATGGATGAGGAACTTCCCCACTCCTGGACTGTCACATAGAACTTGGCTTGCATCTTTTTGACATGCTCCCTACTTCCCAAAGTTAAAAGAGGAAAACCTTTTGAAAATCCCAAAGCACCATATAAATCGGATTTACCATTATTGTCATGTTTTGTTTCATGTTGTCCTTTTGTATTTGTTGTCTCTTGGGGAGTATAGTCATTCTTAATACAGAATGACGTGTATTGATGACGTATGTGGGAATACGACTGGTTGTTCCGTAATGAATTACAATGTAAAATGTGTTGCAGCTCCAGGACCTTATATGGAGGTCATTTACAGAAGGGTATAGAAGGGGGAAAGTCATCTTGCCTGGGTGAGTGACTCTGGAGGACCTTTTCCATACCTCTCCCCCAACACACATTCAGATACTCTCCTCTCTGACCTAACAAACTACCGGGTTTTAGAATCATCATCGTGATCAAAGGCAAATTTTACTGTACTTCTACGACTGCAGGAAGGGTTAATAATTATGAGTAGCTTTGAGTCTCTTGCACTTTCCATGGAGAGCTGGCTTTCAAGTTGGATGTTTCCAGGATATAACACTACTATTTCCTCCATTGCTGATTTTCTGTAACTCTATGAAAATTCCTGTACCAACCTAGAACCTTCATAATTTCTCAAATCCTAAAATGTTATGACTTAGAGATCATCTAGTGAAGTCTATCTCACATCCTATATAAATGGGGGCATTGAGGTCTATTTCCCTTGGGATTTCTACTATATTCTGCATCTTTTTCACCTCAGCTTTCTGTCTCCACTGGCTGGTAGAACAAAGTGTCAGCAGAATTATTTGGATTTAGAAAAGAAGCATGCGGGGAATAAACCTCCATTTCTCACCCACTTGTTGTCTGAGGCCTGCCTAAGTACGGAGAAAAACAACATCTCCTAAGAGCTCCCAAGCCACAAATGGGCAAGAAAACCCAATCCAGACTCTGCCTATGCCCCATTCCTCCTGCCTCTGGTAATTCAATAGATATAGCAAGCCCAGGAACCGCATGACAGAATGATGGAAAACTCCAATTTTCCAAATGGCATCAAAGTCAAACTGCCTGCATTCTCACACACGTAAACAGAACTGCAGGCTGCAGTGTTATTCACGGGGTGATGGTGACAGTCGACAGTACCTGGGGTGAAATGCACTCATTTGGAGGGCCATCTGATTCTCTTTTCTTATGAAACACGAGATCATTCAGGTTTAGGATGAACCAACAGCTCAGCAGAGTTAGAAAGGATTCAGAGAAGATCTTTGGGATGACTTACAATAACCCAACCTCCCTACGGTCTTCTGCCTCTGACGTAACCAAGCGCTCACTTCAGATGCTTCTTCACTTATTTGCAAGATGTCTATGCAAACCCTTAAAGAAAACTGGACTCACTTGAGCCCTGTTCTACAGTGTTCGTCTTCATCCCAGACTAATAATGTTCCTTCCCTTAAGGGAATGCACAACCTTTTGCCTTACCAGATTCTGATCTTTCTGCCTCGGTTCTTGATGCTAAGGGATACTGTTCAATGTTATTCCCTTTCATACAAAGCCCCACTCCATCAGTGAATATGTGTGTGTGCATATATATGTATATGTATATGTATGTGTATATATGTATGTGTATGTGTATATATGTGTATATATGTGTGTATATGTGTGTATACGTATACGTATACATGTACACGTACACATACATATACACATACACATACCTATACATGTACATATACACATACATGTACATATACACATACATATACACTTACATATGCATGTACACATACACATACATGTACATACACATGCACACGCATATACATATACATACACATACACATACACATACACATATACATATACATATACATATACATATACATATACATATACATATACATATACATATACATATACATATACACACAGAGGAACAGAGACAGACATTAGAAGATAAAAATATTAGCCAATATTGCATCTACTATATGCCAGGCATCATGTTCAGTGCTATACAATTATTCTCTTGTTTGATACTCCCAACAACCCTGGAAGGTTGGGTGTATTATTATCCCCATTTTGCAGGTGAGGAAGCTGAGGCAAGGAGATTGAATGACTTGCCTAGCATCACACAACTAGTAAGTGTCTGAGGCCAGATTTCAACTCAGGCATTCCCCACTCCAGATCTGGTGCTCTAACCCCTGTGCCACCTGAAGCGAAGGGAAGAGAGGTAACTAGGTTTTTTAGAGAGTCACAGAGAGCTCGGCAATTTCCCCCAAGTATGCTTTGGTGTAGGCCAATGAGGATGACTAGGGATAAGCATTTAAATGACAGTGCAAGGCCACTTTGGGAGGAAAACAACCACAATGACACATATATTCCTTGCCTCACAAGGTGAAATCAAACAAGGAATACATGAGAAAATGCTTTATGAGCAGCATATACTATATAACTGTAAATAATCGCTATAGCCCATAACAGGTACTGCTTTCCATCCTGCCTCTTCACCATTCTTGGTTTCGGATGAAAAACTAGGCATATAAAGAAGTCTGCTAAAAGAATTCTTGCTTCAAGTTTCTGCCAAATACAGGCCCACACCATCTACCTTATTTCCTATTGCTCACCTGACACATACCCTCTACTCTATTCATTTCACTCATTCAAGTATTCACATGCTTACTCCAAAACAAAGAGGATCCATGAATTCATTAGCGTGGGGACATCATCTATTGGTGCAAATTAATAGCACAGTGCCTGGCACATAGTAAGAAGCTTTTAATGTTGATACGTATTGTTATGTCAATTAAATTGTGTCCGACTCTTCGTGACCCCCCGCCCCATTTGGGATTTTCTTGGCGGAGAATGACAAAGTAGTTTGCCATTTCCTTCTCTAGCTCATTTTAAAGATGAGTGACTGAGGCACACAGGGTTGAGTGATTAATGTGATGAAGACCCATCACAGTTATTAAGTGTCCGAAGCCAAATTTGAACTAAGGTACTCCTGACTCCAGGGCTGGTGCTCTATCCACTGAGCCATCTAGCTGCCCTCTTTGTGTGTGTGCATGTATGTGTGTGTGTAATATATGTATATGTGCACATGCATACACATGCATTTATTTGTGTTGACATACATGCGTATACATATATGCGTGTGCGCACATACATATAGGTGTATATACATATCGTGTGTGTGTACATACACACATATGTGTATACACACACATATACATATACAATATGAAAATCCTGCCACATCTTTTGCAGATGATCCTAATGTGTTGCTGTGGCCAAAAATAAACTCCCCAGCTGGTGGCCCGCCTTCTGGCAAGGGGCATCCGTGAGCTTGGGCTCATTCGCAGATAAAAGACACACTCACCACTACCTCACAGAATCTCTCTCTTCCTTCAAGAAGGGGACCAAGCACCACCTTCTGCATGAAGCATTTCTTGATCCTGAAACTGCTGGTGTCTCCACAAACTACCTTGCATTGAACTCTTTGTATTTCTTCATTGTATTTATAAGGCAGCTCGTGGCACAAGGGATGGAGCGCTGCACCTGGAGTCAAGAAGACCCAGGTTAAAATCAGACACTTACTACTGTGTGGTCCTGGGCAAGTCATTTTAACCTCTGCCTGCCTCTATTTCTACTTCTGTAAAATGGGGATAATAGCACCTTGATGTGGGGATAAAATGAGATATTTGTAATTTGCCAAGCATGGTGCCTGGCACATAGTAAGTGTTTAATAAATGCTAATTTGTTCCCCCTTCCCTTATTGGAGTTAATTCTGTATATGCTTATATGCATGCTTTTCGACTCTCCTATTAGAATATGTTTCTCGATAATAAGGCCTGTTCTATTCAATGTATTTGTGCACCCATTTCCTAACACAGTGCCTGGCACCTGGTAGGTGCTTAATAAACATTCAATGATTGACTGATACCATCTACTTCTCCGTCTGTGTCCAAAGGTTTTCATCTTGTCAGAGGTGACGCAGTGGAAAGAGTGCAGAGCCTGGAGTCAGGAAGACTCATTTTTGTGAGTTCAAACCCAGCCTCAGACACTTACCAGCTGTGTGACCCGGAGCAAATCACTTAATGACGGTTGCCTCAGTTTCCTCATCTGTAAAATGAGCTGGAGAAGGAAACAACAAACCGCTCCAGTATCTTTGACAAGAAAACCCAAAATGAGGTCACGAAAAGTCAGACACGACTGAACGACAACATGACTCATCAGAACTTGGGTCCACTGGCATAGTTTTTAAAAATCTAAGATCACCTCTGTGCTATAGGGAGGCTCCAACTGGGACCTTAATGGAGGATGCATTTACTCAATCACTAAAGATTCATTGAGTACCTGTTCAACAAAAGGCACTGTGCTAGATAATATTGAAGCTGGTTCCTTTACTGCCCCAGGGTGGTGAGGGACCACCCTTTACTACCTCTTATCTCTTATACGTTCCCCAGGACCAGGCTGGGTACATAGTAGGTTCTTAATAAAGATTCTATAAATTTGGTTCAATGATTGTTATTGCCAGATTATCCCTTACCCCTTTTAGAGGAAAAAAAATTCCTTTCCTCCCCTCCCAACCTGACCCCAGCCAGAAGAAGTTTTATTTTCTCATTGAAGAAAATGTAATAGAGACTCCCTCTATGTTTATGGTTTAGAGGAGAAGAACATTAGAGAATTACCATGGTTACAGGCCTGATTCTGCCTTCATTCAAGGACCAGAGGGAAATTGAGGAAGGCACAAAGCAAGAACGGCTCACACAGCTCAGGCAGGAATAATAATAAAAAATGTTTACATCAGAGGAAAAATTGCTTCTCAAATAGCAAGGGGGAAACGCCAAGTTTGATAAGATTGTTGCACAGACTCTTGGCTCAGTTGTTTCTGGCTCCATTCTCCTTCCCCCATCCCATTATTATTTAAGGTTATATTAAATCAATAAGGGGAACAAAAGACACAAATGCTACTTCTTATGGGCAGCTTTGGCCAATGCCCAGAGTGGGACACCAGACACTAGGCTGCCTAGTCGCTGGACTGGGACTGTCTCCATGCAATGCGGTACAAGCAAAATGAAGCAAGCCCTGCCCACGAGACAGAACGTAACAGATAAATACACACACACACGTATGCATGTATGTATATATATGTATGTACATATAAACATATGTACATACATACATACATGTGCATGTACATGTGTTATACATAAAATCATTCCTGCAATAAACACATGAAAGAAAGTAGAATGTTGGACAGCATAAGTATGAACTCCACGATAGCAAAAGTTGTTTCTTTGATAAGTTTTCTATCTCTCCTAGTGCTAAGTATAGTTCTCTATACAGTGGTCTGCACATAGTAGATGCCTAATGGTGTTTGTTGAATGAATTGAATTGCAAAGGAATATAATGAAAAAGGGGAGACTAGAGGATAGAATAAAAGAGTAGGAAATCATATGCTACTGTGAGCCATTCAAATCTTTACTGAATAACCAGTATTAAAAACAGTAATTGATATTTTATATATCTCTTTAAAGTTTGCAAAGCACTTTACATACACTATTCATTTGAACCTCAATGACCCTCTGAGACAGGGTTTTTGGGGGGAAGGGGCAGTAATGGCAGGATATATGACTTTGTCCTATGGGGAATTCTTGGTGTGGAAAGTTCCTTCACCAGTACATAATGGCAGCTTCTCTAAAACCTGCAGTCTTAGGGAGCTGCTTGGGCCATTGACAAGTTAAATGGCCTGCTTAGGGTCACACTGCTAGCATCAGAGATGAGATATGAATCCAGGTGTTACTCACTCCAAATTCAGCACACTGTACATTACTCTCTTGCTAAGTGATGTAGGAAAGCCAAAGGTGTATAAAACAGATGAATAAAATAGTCCATGCCCTCAAGGAGCTTATAGGCAGGTTAGGAATACCCATGCATTAAAAGTTAACAATTTAATAAGTAAGACAACTATGGCAAAGCTACCAATATGTGCTAAGGGCCAAGTAGTTGGTACAGACAATCCTTGTGAAATAAAATAGATATCCAGGGAGGGATCGATCAGCAAGGAATGGAGTGGTTAGAGCAGATATCATGGAAGAAAAGGAAGGATCTGAGCTGGACTTAGAGAACAGGTAGGTAGAAAATAGGAAAGAAGGCATTCTAAGCAGAGGAAGCAATGTGAAGGTGAAAAAGCAGGTGGCTATTCTGGAGACAGAGAGCACACCAACCTGATTAAAAAGTAGAGCATTTCTTCATGGGCAAAAATGGAAAGAGTAACTTTTATTAACTCCCTCATAGAAAAAAAAAACATAGACTATGTTAGACAGTGGATGAGCGAGATTACTCACAAGCAAGACTCAAACACTGTGATGATAAGGTCAGTATTCTTTTCAACTTGGAGAGGTTCTTTTGGAAGGAAATGAGGCTCTAGAATCCAGAGCTGAAATTTTTAGTGTCTCCAGGCCTCCCACCTTATGCCCTCTTGCCTTCCAAATATACCATCAAGCCCCAACTTATCTTAAACCTCTCCCCAAAAGTCTTTCCTAAATTGAGGATTTCGAGGGTCCCATATGTGCCACCTCCAGAGCAATCCACAGGGTGCCATCAGTTCCAGGGAAGAAGGAGAATAGTGGTGTACTGAAAGGTGATCCAGGGAACAAGATTAGGAGCCAGGGAGTTAAGGTACAAAGAAGTGAGGGATCGGTGGAGGCAGAAAGGAAGCACTATCACTGCTTATGGTTTGATTCAGAGCTGAAACAAGGAGTTATGTCCCTTTCAGGTAGGGGACATCAAGCGTTATGTATGTTGTGGTGGGTCTTGGGGTATGCAGCACAGGCTAGCTTTCTGGGTCAGAGACAGAACTACTAAGAGATGGGCCGGCTGATCTTACAGAGTATAACCTGAGTGACTCCTAGACATTTGGGACGGCAGAAGGGAAGCCTCAGGCAGGGAACATAACTGTGAGGGAAAGCGAACCTAGGAAGAGGGGCGCCATGTAATGGGATGCCAGCCCAATTTCAGACCAGGCAAAAGAAATTGAGCCACAATAATCCTTAAGGAAGGAAACATGTCCCACCCATATTGGCTACCCTCAGTGCCGTGAGACAAAGCTACAATTGCCCTAACCTAGTTATAGTCTTCTAGTTCAATTAACATGCCTAGAGCTCCATTTGCGGGGTAATTCTTGCCCCTGTAAGTCAATGTTTCTGAACCACAGCTAATTGTTTTCCCTCTCCCCAGGACTCCCACACCGTAGGGCCCAGTTTATCTCTTGATTATAGGCTGTCTTGTATTATTCTCTATCCATCTGAATTCATTGCCTCTCCAAGTATATCTAGTTCCTTCTCCTGTCATCTTCCCCCACTCCCCAATATTAACGACAGGATCAGTCCTCTCTAAAGACCTGATGGATGAAAGGATTGATCGACCAAGTGAACAGCAAGGACTTGAGTCCAAGAGACTTTGCTCAGGGGACCTACCAGGGAGGTTCCCACACTCTGAGAACGTTACTCTCCAATAACCCATTGCATCCCCGAAACATCTATCCAGCCCACCCAGGGCCTCTCAGCATCCGTCAATCGATGCCACATGCCAAGCCTGGCTGCCTGCATGGGTTCCATTCACAGGTTTGAGGAAGGAGGCTGATTCACTTTCTCACTTATGGATAATGTGCAAGTTAATGCTATAAAAACAACTCATTCAATGGCTCGTCCCCAACAGTTCTGCAGGTGCCACCCGCTGCCTCATTAATATCATCACCTGACAGGACCTCTGTAGACACCCCTAGAGCTTCCTCAGAGTCCAGACAGCAGTCTCATCTCCCTCAGGAGACTTCAAATGAGTTTAAAATGAGGAGCACCTCCTCAGTGCATTCTTGATATTTTTAATTTCTGAGGGGGAAAAGGTTATTTCTAGATGAAATTGGCAGGGAGGGGGAATTCTTTCTGACTTTTTCTCTTCAACTCCTTGATGATGATAATGATGATGGTGGTGATGGTGGTGATGATGGTGATGATGATAGCATTTTACATAGCACTTTTAGGTTTTCAAAGTGCTTTACAAATATCATTTCCCTTTCTCCTCAGGATAATCCTGGAAAGTAGATGCTATTATCGTCCGCATTTCATAGATGAGGAAACTGAGGAAGGTAGAGATTAAGTGACTTGCCTAGGGTCACACAGCTAGTAAGAGTCTGAGGCTGGATTTGAACTCAGGTCTTTCTGACTCAAGGTCCTTTCACTGTATCATCAAGCTACCCCTATATACACCCTTCCACTCCAGCTTTGCCAATATCTTCATGGCTTTCTTGATCTCTGTGTCTTAATTATGCTACTCCTTATTGCCTGGAATGCTCTCTCTTGTCCCTTGCCCACTCAAACTGAAGGCACAAATGGAACCCTGTTGAAGTATTCCATCGATAAGTGTAGACCATGGAGATCTCTCCCTCCTCTGAACTCTGACAGCACTGGCTTTCCATAAAACTCAATGTAGTACACAATTGCACAGTGTTTCTTATTTAGGGTACGTATGTTAGTTTTCTCTCTCTACCTAGAGCATAAGCTATTAAGGATATGGACTGAACCTTTTATGCTTCAAAACCTCCATAACCCAAAGCACACAGTAACCACTCAGCAAATATGGAGATGTTGCTGTTGTTGTTTGAACAATCTAATTAATTCAGGAGAAGAGGTAATGTAGGAATTTGATATTACTCTGAAAGGTGGTGTATATTTTAAATTAAAATGTAAACTGATTCTAAGGAAAAGCAAGAAGTTAATAAAAAGTTTATACTTCACAGTAAACCAAAATTATACAATCCGATCTAATGATGGCCCAAGCTATACTACTTAAGTCCCTAGAAATAAAATCTGTGGGGCTAGAGAAGGAGAAAGTAGTGAACACTTTGTAGATTTTGTTTTTCATTTGGAATATAAGCTTTCAAAGACCAGTAATGAGGTTTAAATGGTTCCATGATCCCTTCTTAGTGTAGCATTACTGCTAACCCCAATGGGCATCCTTTCCTTCTAGATGAAATAAAGCTCAAAATAGATGAGAGACAGGCATTTCTCCATTTTGCCCAATATGAAAAAATGGGATATTTTTTATCTTTCCTGAGACAAAGAACAAAATACACTTGGGGAACCTTTTGTTTCTCTGATTCGCTGCCCCTACCCAGATAATAATGGGAACTTCAGTATCTGGTCATTCCCAAGAGTGGCCACTAGTTCCCCTTATAAGTACTCAGGCTCATCAGGCTCAAATAATAGAATAGTTTTAATCATAAATTAATGAAAATAGTATCTTCATCATTGACATCTTTCAATTTTTCAGAGACCTCTGCAGACTCCATGATTTATAATACAAATCCAACTAAATCCTGACAAATTTTCTTTCTTAGCATCAAGGTTCCTTTCTATGCCTCTTCTATCTATGCAGTGTTTCCTGCTTCTACTAGATCTCATTTCCTATCCAGCATGCATTGCTAGTTACCTCATCTTTGTCAGTGCAGGAGGTAATCATCTCAAAACTGGTATTACGTAGCTCCTATTTCCTGCCAGAATTATTCATTCAGTCTTCTCAGCTCTCACTCATTTCACTCTGCAGTTGAGCAGTATTTCTCTTCTTCAGTAGATGGCACTTGCTACCTTCCTAAGGGGACCAGTTCTCTAATTCTGGCCTATGTAAAGACAGGTTACCAACTGGGCTACTACAGGTCAAAAAATACCTCAACTCCATTTTTCTTAAACCTTTTTGTGCACAGTCCTCACAGCCCCAAACTCCACGTGAGAGGTTTCAAAGAGGCTGTTAGAACTCATCTCATAAGTGAGTCTCCCCTTTTATCCCCTTATGGTTTGTTTTGTAATGTTTTGTACATTTACTCTCTCAGAATTTTGGCAGTAGGTATCCCACTTGTGTCAAAATTTACTGTCCCCACAAGCCTCAAGCTTCTGAACTATGCTCTATTCCTCTCCTCAATTTTCTCTGCGTCTCCCATTCTGCTCTAGAACATCTGGGCTGGAATATTCAAATTGCTAGAGCTGCTTTTGGGTTCATCCAGGAAAGGTGATAGGAGGGCAGTGCCAGCTCTTCCTGGCATGGGTGGCTATACGCTTGGAAGGAGGAGGGATTTATTCTCCTTGCTATGTACAAAAAGCAATCCTGGTCATGTCATTTACCTGCCAGAGCTCAGGGAAATCTCTATGTTGATTCCATTGTCATTTAATTTTGCTATCAATGCTCATGGGTATTTCTAAATATATTTTATTCCAGTAGCTAGTCTTAAAAGTGAACTACTCTGAGTTGGACTCTATATAGCATTTTACTTCTTAGTCTGGGCCTATGATTTCACCCATGTTAGGAATTCCTAATGTAGAATCCACCCAATCCATCCCCCAACACCATCACTAAAATAGATCAGAAACTCATAGTTTTAAGAGAGCTCACCCAGACACAAAAAGTTTAAGAGATTTCTCCATGGTCACATGGTTAATATGTGTTCAAGGCAGGACTTAGACCCAGATCTTTCTGATTACGCGGTTGGCCTTTTATTGAGTGAAACATTGAAGTCTTAATTGGAGGAGGATGGATATCTCACCATTAATGATCAGATGGGCCCCCAAAGAAGTTCAGAGACTCACTTGGACCCAAAGACAACATTATTTTGCACATATTTTGAAAGAAGGATAATCACAGCACACATTTCAAATTGTCTCTGCATGGAACTAAGCTCAAGAATGAACAACCCCCTGTCCCAGTGGTATTTACCTTTCTCCAGTGTTTAAAGTCATCTCAGTTAAATTATCAAAGCCTAAATATCTGGCATATAGTTCCTAACAGGTTGATGGTTCTGTTTATTCTAATTAGGTCAACTCAAAAATAACCTGATGCTTGCATTTGAAAAGTTTTCGTTGGTGCCTTGAACATGGACAGGGCCCCAAAATGTTAGGTTTTATGCATATGTACAAATGTCAAGTTTCAGAGCATTTGGATCATTTCCTTTTCCTTTGGAAGTATTCTTTAAATTCCTTAGATGATTTAATTGGGAAACTCCAACCCCGCCATGATTGAGAGGCGCTATTGCATAACGCAAAGATCACTGGATTTGGAGTCTGAAGACTTAGGTTCATGTTCCAGCTCTGATACTCACTAGCTATGTGATCAAATGACAGGCCTTTCAACTTTTCTGAAAGTTTACTTCAACTGTAAAAAGGGAGTTGTGGCCACTCTATCTACGTCACAAGGTATGTTGTGAGGAAAGCTTCTTGTCATTCTTAAAGCACTAAAAAATTAGCTTGCTGGACCATGTTTAAAGCATGGGGCACCAAACTTAAGGACATGCAGATGACTTTGAGCCATCCCTTCTCACCACTAGTAACTGTTGTATCATTATCCAGTCAATGAAGGTGAGTCTTCTGCGAGGCTAAGGAAGGAGCTCAGGGTTAGGCAGCCAGAGCAAGAATATGAAATGACAGCTCTAGAGCTTCCTGTCCTTCTACTCCAACTTGAACCCTTTTATAATTTCTCTATTAAGAGCTCTGAGACCTGGTTATTTTATCCAAAACTTCCAGAGGGAGAAAACCAGCTCATCTTATATACCTAGAGCTTCCTGGGAAGTCTCTGGGGTTTTATCCTTCCCAACGACAAGTAATATGTTATGTCACTAGAGGCAGCAATGGTCCCTACATAAAACAAATTAGCCATTCTCTCAGTGGCAACATCCTGGCCTTTTATGCTGTGACTGAATGATTATTACATCTTTATGCTGAATGACTTAGAGCTATACTCAACGAATCTGCAATGGGACAGGAGTGGATATTAATACCCTATTTCTCCCTCCCTCACCATAGACATATCCACCGGAGTAGGAGATACTAACACATAGGAAATGGATCATAGGATGAGATGGAAATGGCCTTGGATATCATCTAGTCCAAGGTGCTCATTTTAAATAAGGAAACTGAGGTTCTGATAGATTGTGACTTTTACAAGGTCACAAAGGAGATACATGACATAATCTGAATTCAAATCCAGGACCTCTGACTCCAAACTAAGCTGTTTCATTTAAATAATTTTGTAAAAACACACAGGGGAGGGTTTCACTACTCCTATGAGGTCCTGTGAAAGGAGGTAGCAAAGCAGGTTGAAAAAGGTAATAACTAAAAAACATTAAGCAAAGGAGGAGTCAATGTGATGTGGTATTGAGAACACTGGACCGTACATGAGGAAACTTAGGATCTAGCCCTGGCTCTGTTAACATATGACCATGAGGAAATCACGTTATCACTCTGGGCCTCAATTTCTTCATCTACAAAATTGGGATGATGATACCTCGTAAGTTGGTATGAAATTCAAATGAGGATCATTGTCTCTCTTCTCATCTCATCCACAGCCATGGCTTCATTGATCACCTTGTCACAGATGATTCCCAGTATATTTAAAGTCCATTTCTCCCCTGGACTCCAATCTCACATACCCAGCTGCCTATTAGATGTCTCTACCTAGATATCTTGCCAGTACCT
>CM053624.1:82727149-82748213 GCA_028646595.1 Phalanger gymnotis
AGATTTGACCTGAGGAGGGAATACCATACACACTCAGTTGGGTATCTTATCCCACAGGATAGAAGGAGGAAGAAGATAAAAAAGGGGGATGATAAAAGGAAGGGCAGATGGGGGTGGAGGTAATCAAAAACAAACACTTTCAAAAAGGGACAGGGTCAAGGGAGAAAATTCAATAAAGGAGGATAGGATAGGATAGGAAGGAGCAAAATATAGTTTGTCTTTTACAACATGAGTATTGACTTCTTAGGGAGGGCGGGTGTGAAGGGAAGAGGGGAGAGAATTTGGAACTCAAAGTTTTAAAAACAGATGTTCAAAAACAAAAAAAAAGTTTTTACATGCAACTAGAAAATAAGATACATAGGCAATGGGGCATAGAAATTTATCTTGCCCTATAAGAAAGGAAGGGAAAAGGGAATGGGGGGAGTGGGGTGGCAGAAGGCAGGCCTGACTGGGGAACAGGGCAACCAGAATATATGCCATGTTGGAGTGGGGGGAGGGTAGAAATGGGGAGAAAAGTTGTAATTCAAACTCTTGTGAAAATCAATGCTGAAAACTAAATATATTAAATAAAATTTTAAAAAAAAACCCAGAATAGGCCAAATAGTAAAAGAGGCACAAAAATCCACTCAAGAGAAAAAGTCCTTAAAAAGCAAATTGGCCACATGGAAAAAGATGTCCAAAAAGTCAAAAAGTAGAACTACCAAATGGAAAAGGGGATACAATGGCTCACTGAAGAAAATAATTCCTTTAAATTGGACAAATGAAAGCTAATGACTCCATGAATTATCAAGAAACAATAATACAAAATCAAAAGAATGAAAAGGTAGAAGAAAATGTGAACTACCCCGTTGGAAAAATAACTGAACTGGAAAATAACTCAAAGAGAGATAATTTAAGAATTCTTGTATGACCAGAAATCCATGATCAAAAAACAGAGCTTTGACATCATCTTTCAAGAAATTATCAAGAAAATTTTCCCTGATAGTCTAGAACCAGAGGGTAAAATAGAAATTGAAAGAATCCATTGATCACCCCCTAAATGAAAACTCTCAGGAACATTACAACCAAATCTCAGAGCTCCCAATCAAAGAGAAAATATTGCAAGCAGCCAGAGAGAAATAATTCAAATATTGTGGAGCCAAAGTCAGGGCAACACAAGATTTAGCAGCTTCTACATTAAAGAATTGGAGGGCTTGTAATGTGATATTCTGGAAGGCAAAGGAGCTAGGATTACAACTAAGAATCACCTACCCAGAAAAATCCTTCAGGGGGGAAATGGACATTTAATGAACTAGAAGACATTCAGGCATTCCTGATAAAAAAGACCAAAGCTGAATAGAAAATCTGACTTTCAAATACAAGACTCAAGAGAACCATAAAAAGGTAAACAGGAAAGAAAAAATCATAAGGGATTCAATAGAGCTAAATTTCTTACATTCCTATATGAGAAGATGATACTTGTAACTCCTAAGAACTTTATCATTATTAGGGTAGTTAAAAGGAGTATACACAGACAGAGGGCATGGGTGTGAGTTGAATATGGTGGAAAAATATCTAAAATAACAGAATTAAGGGTGAGAAAAAGGAATGCATTGGGAGAAGGAGGAAGAGAGAGGTAGAATGGGGTAAATTACCTCCATTCTAGAGGAGAAGACAGAGGATGTGGTGGGGAGCACTAGAAGCTTACTCTCATTGGAATTGGGTCAAAGAGGAAATAACATACTCATTCAGTTGGGTATAGAAATCTGTCTTATGCTACAGAAAAGTAGAAAGAGAAGGGGATAAGAGGAGGTAGGGCTGATAAATAGAGAACAGCTTGAGGAAAATAGTAGTCAGAAGCAAAATACTTTTGAGTATAGACAGGGTGAAAGGAAAGGGAGAGTAGGATAAACTGGGGGGGGGGAATAAGTTGAAGAGAAATATACAGTAATCATAACTGTGAAAAATTGCCACAAGTTTCTCTGATAAAGGTCTCATTTCTCAAATATAGAAAGAACTGAGTCAAATTTATAAGAATGCAAATTAACAGTGATAAATGATCAGAGGATATGAAAAGACAGTTTTCAGGTGAAGAAATCACAGCCATCTATAGACATCTGAAAAACGCTCTAAATCACTATTGATTAGAGAAATGCAAATTAAAACAATCCTGCGGTACCACCCTACACCTTTCAGATTGGCAAATATGACAGAAAAAAAAGGAAATGACAAATGTTAGTGGGGCTTTGGGATGAAACACTAATGCAAGACATTGCTAGTGGGGTTGTGAACTGACTCAACTATTCTAGAGGGCAATTTGGAACTATGACCACAAGACTATAAAATATGCATACACTTTGACCCAGTAAGAGATTTTTTTTTAAAAAAAAAAGGAAAAGGACTTATGTGCACAAAAATATCTAAAGGAGCAGTTTTGTGGTAGCAAAGAATTGGAAATTGAGGGGATGTGATCAATTGGAGAATGGCTAAAGAAGTTGTGGTACGGGATTGTGATGGACTATTTTGTGCTATAGGAAATGATGAACAGGATGCTCTCAGAAAACCCTTGAAAGACTTGCATAAACTGATGCAAAGCAAAATGAGCAGAACCAGGAGAACATGTTACACAGTAACAGCAAAATTATGTGGTGATCAGCTGTGAATGACTTAGCTACTCTCAGCAATACAAAGGTCCAAGTCAATTCCAAAGGACTTACGATGAAAAATGCTATCCACATCCAGAGAAAGAACCATGGAGTCTGAATGTCGATCAAAACACACCTTTTAAAAAAAACTTTATTTTTCTTATTTGATTTTTGGTCAGTGTTTTCTTTCACAACAGGAATAATAAGAAAATATGTTTTGCATGACTGCAAATGTATGACTTGTATCAAATTGCTTTCCTTCTCAATGAGAAGGGCAGGGGAGGGAGGGAGAGAATCTGGAACTCAAAATTTTAAAAAATGAATGTTAAAATTGTTTTTACATGTAACTGGGGAAAAATAATTTTTTGAAAAGAAAAGTGGTTTTGGTGGTGGTGAGATACCATGTCAATGAGAGGTAAATAAAAAAGAACAAAATTCAAAAACACAAAAAGAATCTATGTCATTCATTAATAAAAAGGATAAACCAAAGTGCAGAAATTATAGAAATGTACTATTTTCTATTTACAGCAATGTCTAGAAACAGAGAAGTGTTGTGAGATATGATAATTTACTCAGCCTTTGAGAGATCATGAAGTTGAAACTCTGTAATGTCATTGCAGAGAGTATTCGAATGAGCTAAATTTAATGTAGGAATAAAACAAAATACTTGGGGAATAAAAACATTCTTTAATTCAACCCTTCATTTGATGGATGAGGAAACAATGTTAAGTGACTTGCTCTAGGTCACATAGGTAGTAAGAAAATTTGAACTCAGGTCCTAGGAATTTAAATTCAGTTCACTCGGTCCTATTGTAGGATCAGCCTTTTCCTCTGATTCCCTTTTGATTGTGGCACTGATGCCAAGAAAGAACCCTTCAGTCTAATGACGCATAAGGTCCTGGGAGCTCAGTTCTCTGAGGGGGGGTCAGCAGGCGCTCACCAGCTTTCCCTAGTTATTCTGCCTTGTGCATACAGTGAGCTTCTGCTGCCCATTTCATTCCTGGCCTCTTCCTCTTAAAGCAGTTGTCTCACAATCCTTTTTAGTCTTTTAGACATAAGAAGGCTTCAGTTGCAATGCCTTATGGTCAGATAAACAATATAACCTCTTAAATCACAACAAATGGCCCAGAGTCTCAATCCATCATCTGTCCCAGGAAAGAAAACATGAACGGCAGCAAGCAAGCAAAAAATATTATGCATATAGTGGCAGCCTCTAACTCTTATCCAATCCTCCTACCTTGGGCAGGAAATTTTCCAGTTTATTCATTCAACCAACATTTAATGGGGGTGGAGTACGTGTAGGCCCCTGTTCTGGGTACTGCGTGGGATAGTTACTGCAGGCTGAAGTCAGAGAAACAGATGGAGAAACAAGATCAAAAAGGCATGGTCCTAGCTTGCAGGAAGCTCAAGGTTTCACCTTCCATCTCCCAACAGAAAAAGGGTAATCCTTGATGGATGTCTTGTGGTTATTTTTGCCCCCAAATAAAAATAGAAACATAAATAATGACAAGATTTTTAGCAGAGAAAGATGATGCCAGAAGGTAATTGCTTTGCAAATTACTGAAAGTCATAAACGGATCAATGATTTTCTCCAAAGTTGAAATCATCTGTAATTAGCAATATGCAAATCCCTCCCTAGTCCTTTGCTAGAGACAGTGAGATGTAAAACCCTAGGAGGCTGTAATTCATACTGGTTCAGAAGAGACTATGGTGGACAGTGATCAAGATCGCTCTAGAAAAGAGAATGCTGCTACTTATAAGGGACTCGGTAGGACTTTCCTCCTGCTGAGCAGGCCTGTGGACTGCCCAGGCAGAGGTGGAAAAGCTTACACTATGCAGATGGCCAAAGATTACTATTATATTGATTGATAATGATAACTGACCCAGAGCTTTAAAGTTGGCAAAGGACTCTGCCTATATTGCTTTATTTGAAACCCACAACAACCCCATAAGGAAGTTACTCTCAGGATCCTTTTCTTCGTTTTACAGATAAGAAAGAAATTGGAGCTCTAATAGGTTAAACAACATGTCCATGGTCACACAAAATTACACTTTATACAGAAAGCCTTTCTGAATCCTTCTTAACTTCCCTTGATTATCTCCTATCTATCCTGTATATAGCTTGTTTGCACATAGTTGTTTGCCCTTGTCTCCCTGTTAGTCTGTGAGCTCCTTGTGAGGGACCTTTCTTGGTATCCCCAGCAGTTAGCACAGCACCTGAAGCATATTTATTGACCGACTGACTGGCACAGCTATCATCAGAGGCAAGATTTAAATCTGTCTCGTCCTGACACCAAATCCAGCAGCCTGTTCTCTTCATTATACCGCTTCTCTTTCTCAAAAATACCAAGCAGACATAACTTCCCTTCACTCACAGGCAGAGGGTAAGGAATGCCCTCACCCTCTGCTCCCCAAATAACTGGGGTGAAGATAGGAGTAAGGCAACAAGAGTTCCAGGAATTTTTTGTTTTTACCTTACGACAATGTCCCTTACTCCCAAAAAGGCATTTAAGAATTCTAAGTTTCTGTGTTGCTCCAATGTAGGATGATTTATGATAACCTTAATTTTTTAAAAATCAGCACCTGTATTTTTATCCATAGATCCTCTTCCCTAAGAAGTAATTCACAACAGCCATTGCCACAGAAATAGGATCACCAAGAAGAGATAATATACTTCAGTTAGAGCCTAAATAGCATATTCTATACTTCATTACACACTGGCCCCTTTCAGGTATCAGAGCCCATTTGTTCTGAGGGGCCGAAATGCAAATGATAGAGCCATAAAGGAAGGGAACATCAGCAATTAATTAGGAGGGAAGAACAGAGATGGCAAGAAAGGGGTGGTGGCTTGTCCAAAGTCACACAGTTTAATTCAATAAGCATTGGTTAAGCACCTACTGTGTGCTAGGCACTGATGATAACACCTGACATGTCTGTAACTTTAAGATTTACAAAGCACTTTATATACATTATCTTAACTGATCCTTACAACCATTGTGTGAAATAGGTGCTATCATTCCCATTTTATGGGCAGCTAGGTGTCAAAATAGATAGAGCCCCACCCTGGAGTCAGCAGGACCTGAGTTCAAATCCAGCCTCAGGCATTACCAGTTGTATGATACTGGGCAAGTCACTTACCTTTGTTTGCCTCAGTTTCCTCATCTGTCAAATGAGCTGGAGAAGGAAATGGCAAACCACTCCAGTATCTTTGTCAAGAAAACACCAAAATGGGAGTCACCGAAAGCTAGACCCAACTGAAATGACTCAATAACAAAATTATTCCCATTTTACAGATGAGGAAGTTGAGGCTCAGAGAAGTTAAGCTATGGCTGTCCTATAGACAAATGGCTAATGAAGCAAAATTTGAACTCGTGTCTTCCTGACTTTGAATTGAGTGTTTCACCCACCAGGCAACTGTGCTGGCCTCGCTAATAGAAACAGAGACAGGGCTAGAACCTGGGTCTACTGATTCACTCCCAGGCCAGACCTCTCCACTCCACCATGATGCCATACCTCGTGAAACAATATAAAAGAATGTTCCCCAGGACTGATGCCTTTTAGACCAAGCTGCCTCCATTAGGCACACGTGCAGGTATTCTCCATGACTCCTGACGCTGATCCAGCTAGCTAAAGGAAAAGCTTGTCTCTGGCTGTCCACAGTTGATTTTCTTCTCTGATTGCCTATTGAAGGATTGGAAGGTTAATCTGTCTCCAACCCAGGTGAGCAAGAGGTTAATAATATTTTCACAACGCCTTACAGTTTTAAGTGCACATTATGTTCACTAACTCATTTGATCCTTGCAACAATCATGTGAAGTAATGGAACAATGCCCATTTTACAGATGAGAAAGCCAAGGCTGATAGAGATTAAGCGAAATACCCATGGTCACACAGCTAATGGGGCAGGATCCAGCACTCTGTCCACTAGGGCCTTGCCCCTAGATCATTGGGACTGGAGGGGGAAGAAAACGAAAGACCAGGACCTGGCCCTACTCAGAGTTCCTGTCACTGTCAGCATGACAGAGATGTGTCAATGCCCATTAAGAAACTTTACTCTTCTACAGAAAAGCTAACTTTAAAAAAAAAGTAGCCAAAGGTATTTATGCTCCTTCTCCTGTCTATAAACAGCTGGGCTACAAGCATCGATGGTCGTGGTTCCCTGAGGTCGTGGGAGGCAGCAGGCGAGACCAAATGGCCCCAGTGCCTATTAGGACACCATTTAATAAGCAACATCTGGCAGTGCTGCAGCTCCCCTTTACCCACGGCTCTCCAAGCATTCAGCCCAGCCCCTCCTAATGAATCTCCCCACGCAGCCTCCACTGCCAGTCCCAATTGAACACATAGAGCTGATCTCTCCAAACTAAACCAGCTGCCCCCTTCCAACAGTGACCTGGTTCCATTTGAAAGAGAAGAAAATAGCACAGAAATATGTTTTCTGAGCTAGTTTATGAGTAACCCCTCTGCAGTATGTACCAGCAACTAATCCCTCCCCAGAGCACCTTCCACCCCCACCCCACCCCCACTTTTCCTCTTGTCTCCATCTGTCCTGGTGAAGGACTAGAAAGACCCCTCTTTGGCCGTTATGGCTCACAACTTGACTGCTCAGAAAGCATGGCTTATGTCTCAGGTTCACATCTTTCTTGGGTCCCTGCTCCCTCAGTACAAGGAAGATCCCCCTCAAATAATCCTATGTTGGATGCTAATCAGGTCACATTAAACAACTCTGACCCTGCTCTTGAAGCTCCACCTATCTAAGAGAAGTAACAAAGACCAGAAAGGCATCAGGACCTATAGAAATGGTGCACAGAACAGCTTTGTAGGGTTGAAAAAGAGCTCAGAAATAATTTAGTCCAACCTTCTCATTTTACTGATGGGGACTCTGACACCCACAGAGGTAAAGAGGCTCGCTCACACATTCGGCAGATTCAGTTAATTAAATACACAAAATACCTTACTTCTGCAGAGAACATGCATAGAAGAATCATCTTAGAAATGCCCAAGAAGTCCTGAGCGTCATCAGGCAGCTCTTTTCTCTTTCCCTCCTTCACTGGCCAGAAGAGGGTCCTATGCAAGAGCTTCTAGGGGGAAAAAGCTAACTGTGGCAAAGATGAAGGACTGTTCAGGTTAGAAGACCAGACAGTGGAGAAACAAAAATACAAAGATGACGGCTGTAGAGACAGTGATGGCTGAACCAAGACTGAGGAACTCCAGTCAACGTGGGAGTGGAGACCAGACAAGAGCAAGAAGACCACACAAGATCTGAGGGACCAACTTGGGATTTGAAACAACAGAAGGGTACAAAAGTCACAGCAAAGCCCTGGATCCACCCCAAACTCCCAGAGGCTAGGACAGGTGTTTGTGGCAGCTGGGTGGTACAGTGGATAGAGCATTGCTCCTAAAATCAGGAAGGGCCGAGTTCAAATCCTGCTTGAGATACTGTATCCTAGCTGAATGACCTTGGACAAGTCACTTAGAAGGAAGGGGGAATAAGCATTTATTAAGTACCTACTATGTTTCAGGGACTGTGCTAAGGTCCTTACAAATATTTTCTCGTTTGATCCTCACAGCAGCTCTAGGAGGTAGGTGGTATTATTATATCAATTTTTTTTACAGCTGAGGAAACAAGCAGTCAGAGGTTAAGTGATTTGCCTGGGATCACACAACTAGTAAATGTCTGGATTTGAATTCAGGTCTTCCTAACTCCAGGCGTAGAGTTCTATCCACTGCACCACCCTAGCTGCCTCAAACTCTCAGCTTCAATTTTATCATCTGTAAAATGGGGATAATAGTATCAGGGTTGTTGTGAGGATTGAGTGAGATAATATATGTAAACTTCTTTGTACACCTTAAAACTAAAAAAAATGCTAGCAATGATGCTGATGATGATGACGATGAAGATGATGACGATGACAATGATAATGACAAGGATGATGGTGATGGTGATGATGATGATGATGATGATGATGACCATGATGATGAAGGGTAATCACAGGTACTCAATATATATACCATGACCTGATTGCTAAATGTGCTCTTGTGAGTTGTCAAGGATTGTGGCTAAACCTCTGGAGGAAGGGAAAAGTGCTTGCTGGGTACTGGTAGGGGCCAAAATTAATACTTTCCTACAGGGTTTCAGAGAGGCAACTAGATGGCTCAGAGACGAAGTACCAGCCTGGAGTCAGGAAGACCTGAGTTCAAATCCAGCCTCAGACACCTACTAGCTATGCGACCCTGGACGAGTCGCTTAACCCTGTTTGCCTCAGTTTCCTCATCTGTAAAATGAGCTGGAGAAGGAAATGGCAAACTACTCCAGTATCTCTGCCAAGAAAACCCCAAATGGGGTCATGAAGATTCTAAAATGTCTGAACTATAAAATGAACTGAATTCCCTGGGAAAAGCAGATGTTTCCCTAGAATTCATTTAGACCATTCCTAATTGCACCAATCTCCCTTACCTCTGGATTCCTATAACCCTTACAATTTGTACCACGCAGTTACTGGAACCAGGTGTAGACTAAAGCATAAGGATTCCACATGCTCCAGGGCCATGCTCAGAATCCTGCCTTCTGTGGAACCCAGCTTTGCCAAGTGTGTGACCCCTGCTTTCCACTGAAGTCCTATCTTCCGTGCCTCCTGGCTACGTGTAAGTGACCTTGAATTCTCAAAAGCGATATTGCCAATGAACAAATTCTTCAAGATCCTACCAAGCCAGAAAGGCTTCAAGCACAGACTCAAAGACCTGTCTGTCCGAGAACCCTGTATCTAAGGACTAGCTCGGCTAGGTCCTTAGATAGGACCTAGGACCTATCCTCGGCTAGGTCCTAGGAGAGGATAATCACCAGATTGGCTGCAAGTGATGAACTCAGAGATTTTTCCAAGGCATAGCGGGCTTGCGATGGGTGTCAGTGATGGGAGCTTCCCAGACTGTACTCAAGGAAACCAAGGATCATCAGAGGAAATGAACCCTCTCTCCTCAGCTAAAGCATAAGCTATTGGAGATCAGGGGCCATAGCTTCTCCTTACCTACTAAACTCCAATCCCTACTTCCAAGGGTGGAGAGCACAGGAATGGGCACACTAGATTTTTCAATAAAGATGTGCTTGGTTGTTAGATATATTATTATTAATGAAATGTCAATGCAAGGATATTAGAATCACAAAATTATACATCTTAGAGCTGGAAAAAACATCAAAAGATCATCTGATGTAGCCCTTCATTATAAGCAATAGCATTAATAGGTTCGATTTTGGCAGCTAAAAGAGCATTGGATATTAGATAAGTCCAAAAAGGCATTAACATTGGACTGCCTCTCACTCCTGGGGGCTGCTCTGCCCTCTTTTCTCCAAGAGCTAGAACAACACACAAGAACAAAATAAGGATATGCCAAATAGCCCAATTTGAGGTCAAGGTAGAAAACCATGTACTTGAGGGCATAAGAACCCCACATCCACTGATACAGAACGCAAGGGCAACTGAAAAGGAGGTATTTTAAAGGTTATCAGCATTCAGCGTAATAGACCAAGGTGTGTTGGAGACAACTCTAGCCGGCTTTCAAGACTCAACTTAGATTTTTCATCATGAGCATTTCCACCTAGGAAGCCAGCAAAAACTAAGAAACAGGGCTTGGTTTATTCTTCTGCTGATTTTCCAGACTTAAGAAAGTGATGGAGAAAAAGTGAATAATGAAGTTTAATCTTAAAAGCTTGCCATACCATTAGCAGAGCCTATTGTTAAATATTTACCAGCCCCTCCCCCAACAGGTCTCTAAATATCCAAAACTAGCATGTTTACCTTAATTTGACATGACTCTGGGTTCAGATCCATAAATGATTAGTTAATAAATATCATGGGGGTGGGGGGCAGTGTGGAAAAGGGAACATTAAATTGATAACTATCTGGTCTTGTGGCCAACATTCCCTGCACTCATTTTTTTTACATTGCCCATCAATGTCCCTCCTCAGTTCTGTCAGGGTCCCCAACCTCTGACTATCAGAATACCCTGACCTCTATCATAGATAAGTCTGAACAAATCAGAAAGTATTGCCCAGAAAAATGCAGCTGGCTGTCTATCACTGACCTCATGTGCAGCAATATCCCTGACCAGTTCTTTGGTATATGTCGTGCCCTAAGACCTGCAGAAGCTTGCAGTGTAACTCATTTCATGAGATTCCCCGCTCCCTGGCCCCCAACACACACTCCCCCTAGAACACTTACAAATTGGGGGCCAAGTGGACATCATAGAAAAACCAGCCAAGTACCCAGGCTTAAGGGATCTTTGCCGCAAAGGGAAAAAGGAAAAGTAGAACCACCAGTCTTAGCATCCCCGAATCCAGAAGAACCAGCTGTGGTCCTGGTTGCCTCGGCCTCCTTTCCTATCAACACAATTAGTTCTATAGTATAAGGGATGGTTTAAAGCCACTGACTCAAAATCATTGGCTACTCATGCTGACTCCAGGCTTCTTCAAGGGGTGCAAAAGGCCAGTGCCCTCATTAGGGTTTTTGGAAGCAAGTTCTGTCTTCCCAGCTCAGAAATCAATCACCCTGCCTTTCCAACACTGGTAACAGTATTTGGACTCTATAATTGAGAAATGGCTATCTTCCTAGAGACATACTTTGTTTTCTTTAACAGTAGAAAATAAAGGGGTCAAAACAGAAAAGTTGCAGAGGGGGTTGTGTATAAATAGACAGCTTGGTGGTTATCAAATCTGACCCTGGAGTCATGTAATTAGAGAAGGGGTGGGGGGGAGAAATCTCATTAACTACAAAAATCATTAACAGTAGAAGAAAATAAAAGGAGGGCAGAAGGTGGAGCTGCTTAGCTGCCGAAGAAGATTGCTTAGGAAGGAGGGTTCTCAGTGAAGAGTAATTTTTATGATTGCATGTGTGTGCCTGGCATTGTCATCCCCATGGACTCCAACATCCTCAGATTACCCTCAAGAAGTTTTAGTGACACTTCCCTTGGAGCTGAGCATCTCCTCAGCAGCCCTCCCACCATCCAAACCCCATGCCAATAGAACAGATCCTAGTCCTTGTATCTGCCACAAACTAACTGAAGGATCTCAAGAAAGCTCTTTCAGCTAATTCTCAGTTTCCTTATTTATAAAAAGACTAAATGATCTCTTTGGATTTTCTTACATCTCTAATGTGAGTCTTATGAGACTAATGCAGGGTTTCTTAATCTGGGGTCCACCGACCCACAAGGGATCCATGAATAGATTTCAGGAGGTTCATGAATGTGGATGGGAAAAAATACATCTGTATTTTCAGTAATTTCTAACTGAAATTGAGCATTTCCTTCAAATATGTAAAAACAATCTGAGAGGGGATACATGCCACCCTGCCAAAGAAATCCATGATCCAAAAAAGGTTAAGAAGCCGTGATCTAAAGGTACCCTATAGGCTGGCCTTACAAACGTTCTTAAGTGTCAGGATCTAACCCAGTCCTTACTCCAGATCCCCTCTTCCCCTATGCCTGAACCAGCGGAAAATCCTTCCCCTTGAACTCACGGTAGGTATTTTTTCCAGCCCCATGGGTATTTTGTCCAGAACCCACAAATTTTACATATATATACACACACATATATACATGCACATACATACATATATACATATCTACATAGTGTGTGTGTATGTAGCTGTCCTTCATGCACGAAGAGGACCAAAATGACATCACTACATCAGGATCAAGGTACAGTGTGTCTGACTGACTGATCAGACCAACACAAGCTCAGAATGCTCTACCACAAGTCAGACACAAATAGGACGAATGAACATTTGGAATAGAAATGTCTCTAAAGTTGTGCCTCCCACATTTCTTTTGAGCTACCGTAATTCTGCTTTGTTCATAGAGCACAGCACCTTCTCTGATGAGGGCAGGCCATGCTGGGCAGTCCTTTGCCAGTGTCTCCCATGTCACATAGTCAAATTCCAAAGTTCTTCAGAGAGACCTTGAGAGTGTCTTTGTATCACTTCTGACTTCCGAGTGAGGCCTTGTCTCGTGTGAGTTCTCTATAAAATAGTCTTTTGGGCAAACATAGGTTTAGCATTCAAACAACGCGGCCAGCCCATCAGAGTTGTGCTCTCTACAGCAGGGTTTGAAAGCTTGGCAATTTAGTTTGGGAAAGGACTTCAGCGTCCTTAATCTTATCGTGCCAGGTGGTCTTCAGAATCTTCCTAAGACAATTCAGATGCAAGCGGTTCAGTTTCCTGGCATGGTGCTGATAGACTATACAGGTTTCACAGGCATACAACAATGAGGTGTTTCCTTTCATGGTGCTGCTGGACTGTCCACATTTCATAGGCGTATAAGGAGGTCGGCACCTCTGCAGACCTTAAGTTTGGCAAGCAGCCTAACACCTCTCTCTTCTCTCCCACACTTTCTTTCAGAGCCTCTCAAACTCTGATCTAGCTCTGGCAACGTGTGCATCAATCTCACCATGTATGTGCACATCCCTGGAAAGTATACTGTCAAGGTAAGTGAACTTATCCACGGCATTCAAAATTTCTCCATTTGCTGTAATCGATGGTTCCACGTGCGGACGGTGCGGTGCTGGCTGATAGAGAAACCTCTCTTTTCTTGGCATTAATTGGCAGGCCAAAATTATCACAAGTGGCCATCAAGCCATACTCTGCTGTATCTCAGCCTCAGAGGCTGCATTGAGTACATAATCATCTGAGGACAAAAAGTCACTCACCAACTCTCCTTCCACTTTAGCCTTGACTTGTAGCTTTTTCAAGTTAAATAATTTACCGTCAGCGTGGTAGCTGACCTTGATGCCATGTTCGTCCTTGTTGAAGGCATCTCACAACATTGCTGAAAACATCAAGCTAAAAAGCATGGCATCGAGCACCCAGGCCGGCCTCACTCCACTGGTGACCGGAAAAGCACAAGAGCAGCATTCATTATCCAGAACCTATGCAAGCATGCCGTCGTGGCACTGGCACACAATGTTGACGAACTTCTCCCGGCAACCAAATTTTGCCATGATCTTCCACAAGCCCTCAAAACTGACAGTATCGAAGGCATTGGTCACATCAATGAATGGTGTATACAGAACTCTGTTCTGCTCCTGGAATTTCTCTTAGACTTGTCTGGCAACAGACACCTCGTTGACCGTTCCTCAGCCCTTTCTGAAGCCACATTGGCTCTCAGGTAAATGACCATCTTCCAGGTGAAGGATCAACCTATTAAGGAGGACTCTGGCAAGAATCCTGCTGGCAATGACTAAGAGAGAGACTTCCCTCTGATTGTCACAGGACAACCTATTTCTTTTTCCTTTATGAAGGTGGACAATGGAGACATCCTTGAACTCCTGGGGGATAACCTCCTCTTGCCCAGAAGATTTCAGTTAGTTTTTGTATGAGCAGTGGACCCCCTGTCTTATAAATCTCACCTGGAATAGAATGTGCACTAGGCACTTTGCCACACAAGAGAAGCTAAATGGCCTTCGAAAACCTCTTCTTCAGTTGGAAGTTCAGCTAGAGAGGGACTGACTTCAAACTAAGGTCAGTGATGATCTGTTGAGAATGCTACAGAAGTTTTCAGCCCATCCCTACAGGATCACGTCCTTATCCCTAATCAAGGTGGCTCCATCAGTGCTGAGTACTTGAGATATACTGTAGGTCTTTGGCCCATAAATAGTCTTCAGGGCATCATAACAGTGCTTTGTATTGTTACTATCAACATAAAACTAATTTCATCTACCTTCTTACTGAGGCAAGCTCTCTAAGCTTTACTTTATTTTTGATTAAGTTAAATGCTGTGTTGTTACAAACTATCCTGCTGGTAAACTCTATGGAGTTCTCATTTTTCACTTAGCAGTTTCTGAATTTCCCCTAACGGTTTCATCAGAAATCATGGTTGGTGAGTATTCTGACACATATGAGTAACTGTGGTGTTGTACACCAAATCTCTGAAAGCTGCCCGCTCCTTTTCTGCTTCACTGTTGCCAGCTATGTGCTGGCTCAGCTTTCCCACCAAGTTAGCCACAAATTGTACCTGCTGGGGGGAGTGCTAATCTGTTGACATTAAGTCTTCTGGTCATCATCTTGCTTTTGAGGCCACTGCTCTTGTTGAATGCAAATGTTTACCTTAGAGGGAGTAAATCTCCCTACCATCGGTTCAGCATTCTGCACTACACATCACCTTCATCACCATCACATCCTGTCTGTCTCTTCTCCTTATAATGACATAGTCTATTAATGCCAATGTTTGCTGTGAAGGTGCAACCATGAAGTTTCATTATGTTTAGGTAAACAGAAGACAGTGTTGGTGATGAGGTCATGAGATGCACAAGTCTTCAGCAGTAAATGACCACTGCTGTTGCTGTTTCCAACTCCATTTCTCCAAAGGACCCCCAACATGTCTGATAGTCTGTGCCTACACTAGCATTTAAGTCACCCAGAATTACAAGCTTGTCCTCTTTCAGCATATTGATGATGAGAGACTCCAGGTCTTGATAAAATTTTTCTTCGACCTCATCAGAGTTCATCGTGGTGCGAGCATACCTTCTGATGTTGGTGGTGTGGAGCTTTCCTGCACGTGGCAATAAATAGCATTGTCATGAGCCTAACATTCACTACTTTTGGGAGGCACACAATCTTATTGACTAGATTAGTTTTGATTACAAAACCTATCCCAGCTTCATGGCACTCCCCATCACTGCAGCCACTCCAGAAAAACACGTTTCCAGCTCTGACTTCAGGAAGCTGGCCTTCATTTGCCAGCCTTGTTTCACTCAGGGCTGCTATTTAGATGTGATGCCTGTTGAGTTCTCTTGCAACAAGAGCTGTTTGTCTTTCAGGTCTACTGGCTTTCTTGTTATCCATAAGCATGCACTCATTCCATTCAGGAATAGTAAGTGGAATCATCTTTGCAAAAACTTTTGTACATTATTTTGTGTTTTGACCACAGGGTAGGATCCCCACCTGCTGTGGTAAGCAGGCCAGGGTTAGGTTAGGTGACAATTTTTAGGGCACCTTTTCTAGCCCCTTTCTTACACCAGGAAGTAAGCAGTGCGGTCCCTAAAAAAGGACTCAGACACCCTGGGGGCTCTGAATCCTACCGCTGCTTCAGTCCAGTGAGAAGATGATCCTATGGCCTAGGCTGCCTGTGTCAGGGTTCTGACTACAGTCCCCAGTGTATCTGCACCTGTTGCTTCAACACTTGCTCATCACCACAACTTTGAGGTAGAGGTAAAAATGTATGAGTGATGCCTTTTCACTCACACATAAATTGGATTTAAACGAGGCAGAGTTGTATGAAGTTGTGCTCACTCTCTCTTCCAGAGTCATCAGCATCTAGTGGCAAGACAAATGTCAGGACAACCGGCAATGACTTGAGATGTGTTGAATGACCTTGGTGCATTCAATGTCTAACCAAGCTCTAAGCACCCTGCAGCACCTGCTTCAGCCGCCTTCACGGTCCACTGGAACAAATCATTCACATCTGCCTATTGCACCAGGGAAGTCTTTATAGGCTTGGGGTATACAGCTCCCTAACTCACTGATGGGTTTGAGACTGTCAGTTACCCTCAACCTGTTTTAGCTCATCTACTGAGACAGTTTTACCAGGATGTGCCCTCTGCACATGCTACAGCTTCTTGGAGCCACAGGTGAGAGTTGGGTGACAGGTGGACACCAATGGTGGAAATCAGCCTGGAAAAGGGCTCAGCAATCCTCGCACCAGAGGTACTAGTCTTCCCTGAACACTGAACAGCTGTGTACCATACAGAGTGTGTGTGTGTGTGTGTGTGTGTGTGTGTGTGTGTGTGATCTCTCACAAGCAATTCACAAAGTCCTCAGTTTCCTTAGCTGTAAGATGGGGATAATTAGATACTATTTGTAAAGCATTTGGCACAGTGTCTGGCACACAGTAGGCACTTAATAGATGCTTCTTTCCTTCCTTCTTTTCTATCTGCTTTGTGCTAGTAAACACTATGGGAAATATACACATTCAAATAAGAGAAATTCTTTGTCTTACAGAAATTCACAATCTTGATGGAAAGACAAAACTTATCATTGTATCACATGATATGGGCCCAGGAATGGTGCCACGAGCACCTCTAGTACACGATACACTCTCATTTTGTGCCAGACAGCTGGCAATCAAGCTGATTTATCCCCTCAACCGTGATTTTTTTTCCTTTACCTTCTAGGGTCCTTGAGCAGAAAGAGGGCACAGGATTTTCTTACTTTTCCCTTCTTTTCTCCTGCTTCCAGATAATAGACTCACCACTAAGCACAAAACTAGCAGAGGAGGAGAAAGGATAGGAACACAGTAACAATGAACTTGGCACAACATCTCCCGCCCCTCTGCAGTCATGCAGTTCATCCCCAGGGTCTGGCATGGCTCCTTCTTCCTCTCCATTTTTTCAGATTCTTTATCTTCCTTTAGGGTTCAGCATCAGTGCACCTCCTCTGTGTACTCTTCCCTAATCCTCCTAGCTGTTAGCTTTCTCCCTTTCTTCAAATAACCTTAGAACATACTGCACGAGCCCTCTTTCACTCCATATCTTATAATATGGAGATGGAAATGGCAAACTGCTCCACGGGGGCAGGTAGAGGGTGCAGTGGATAGACCGCTGGGCCTGGAGTCAGGAAGACATAAATTCAAACATGGCCTCCCACATTTACTGACCGTGTGACCCTGGGCAAGTCATCCACTTTTTCTCATCTGTAATATGAACTAGAAAAGGAAATGGCAAACCGCTCCAGTATCTTTGCCAAGAAAACCTCAAATGGGGTCACAAAGAACGGGACACAACTGAACGACAACAATCTTACACGATATCTGTCTGTGTACATGCCCTATCCACTACCACAACAGGAGGTAAGCTCCTAGAAAGCAGGAATTGTTACATTTTTGTCTTTGTACCCCTTGCACATACGACAGTGCCTTACACAGAGTAGGCATGTAATTAATTAATTGCTTGAATTTAATTGGAGTGTAATAGAGAGACCGGCCAGTGAGGGCGCAGTCCTTACAGAGCTCTCAGATTTGCCCTTCCTGACCAATCCAAGCACAATAAGGGTCCAGCTCTCCCATAAGGACAAAGGTAAAGTTCTTGTAACAAGCGTGTTCTGTGCCTTTTGCCCAAAGCTAGGCGGCTCCATCCGTCCTTCGTGGTTCCAATATATAAGTCCAATGAGTACGAGTGTCTCTCCTCTGAGAGGCATCAGCTCAAGACCCAGCTGGCTACGTTCCCCCCCATTTTGGGGCCAGTAACCAGCATCTCAGCTCCATTAAACCACAGCACATCGATTAGCTTTTACAGAGAGATATTTACTCTAATGGGGCAGCTAGGTAGTACGGTGGACAAAGAGCCGGTTCTGAAGTAAGAAAGACCTGAGTTCAAATCTGACCTCAGACACTCACTAGCTGTGTGACCCTGGGCAAGTTGCTTAACTTCCACTGGAGAAGGAAACTGAAGGCAAATTGTTCCAGGATCTTTGCCCAAAAAAAACCAAAAAGGGGTAACGAAGAGCTGGACACAACTGAAAAAACTGAACGACAACAACGTTTACTCTAAAGATATAGCGAGAACAAATGTATAAATGTTCCCAGTCCTCCCCAGTGCCTCGTGGAGAAGGGCATGCTTTCCCCTAAACCACCTTGGTCTTTGGAGGAGAAGGCTCTAAATTTGGCTCAGTCCCTACATAGCACTGGTCCCATCAAGTGCATGTGTAGATGCGGCAGGCCTGCCAGAGGAATCCTTGTCTCAGCTTCTGCTGGTCTGGGTCTACAAGGTGACTCTTTGCTGTAATGCCTAGCCTGGAACCCAGGCTCTGGGATGCCGGAGCACCCTTGCGATGATCTTTCAATTCCTGAAGTCATGAGATTCAACGCCCTTCACCTAGAATGGAAAAGAACAAAAATAAAGGCCAAGGACCAGGGCCTGTTTTCTCAGAAAGGAGAAGACCCTAAAGGCCCCTCTCCTCACAGCATAGTCTCACCCCCCCCAAAAAAAAATCTACTTCTCTCACCCTCAATTAAAGGTGTACAAGGTGGATATCTTTCAGATATCTCACCCTCCTTCAAATGCCATAACTTTTTAGCATACTTCACCCTAACCTATTGGATATAATCTCATACAACCCTTTTGTAATCCCCAACCCTACCTCTCATTGAGAAAGTCTTCCCTTTTCCAGACCTTAATGCTATCTCTCTCCCTTTAGACTTCAGTCTTACACCATTCTACCATGCTCTGGCTTCTGGAAGCCTCTCTCTCTGCCTGCCTTTCTGCCTCTCTGTCTCTCTCTTTCAATCCCCCTCCTCGTCTTTGTCTGTCTCTGTCTATCTTGGTAATGTCTGCCTGTCTGGCTTTCTCTCTGTCTCACACACGGTCTACGATAGTCTATTTTGAGACTGGGACCCCATACTTCCCACTTCAAGGCATTGATTAACTCCCTCACAGATTAACTCCTTCCCTTTTCAATCCCATGTATCTTTGTGGCCCTGCCCCTCACTAATCAGCCAAGTTGAATTAACCAACACCACCTAGAGCTGATAAATACAGGAGACCTTTTCTTGTTCTTAGCAAGAGATCCACTTCCCTATTTAGGCTGAATGGATCCTTGAGACTATGCAGTTTAACACCTTCCTCCTCTCAGAAGAGATGTTCTGGGAGACTAGAGGTGTCACACGTTGCATATTCTATCAAATGGAGTTGCTCCATTAGTCGGTTTTGCTTAACTTTTTCTTTGTTAAAAGAGAGGGTTTTCAGTATGGGGTGCAGTATGATTGATACAAAAACAGAGGGCATAAATGAAACATTTTAAAAGACTATATATTTCACCCTTATTAAAAATTTTAAATATACATGATTTAATAATATCAACATTCTCACCCCAATATAATTAGGCAGGGTCATTTTACCATATGCGTATATATATGAAAAGTTAAACAACACGAGATGTAAGTGTCTTGTGGGTGGCTCTAATGGATTTCAGGGGAGGAAGAGGTCATAGTGGTCTGAAGCAGTCTAGGAATCCCAGATGCTATGAAGGCATAAGGGGGAGCGATCTGGCCATGCCTTGTGCCACAGAGATCTGTGCTTCAGGATCCTGTTGGCGATACGGCTATTGAGGGCCTTTCATTCACTCTGATGGATCCAAGCATTAATGCATGGCACATGACCACACTGGTATTCAGGGGGTCCCAAACTGATTTGGTCTACCTCTACCGTTTCAAAAAAAAATTACTCAGCAACTCCCTGGAAATCTACTTTCTTTAACCCTTTAACAGTTTTTTTTTAATCTGTGTTATTTCCAATAAAAAAATACCACCCCCTGGATCATTCCAGCTCCCCCCAGGGGCGGTATCGCCCACTTTGAGAACCTATGGTAGATACTGGGTGCCTCCACCACTCTAGGTAGCAAGCCCTCCTCACCTTCTCTTCTGAAGCCTGCAGCGAGGTGCTGCCCAAAGCACAGCTGTGGCCTTTCTCTGATTCTGTTACAATTTTGTGCTGACCAGTACAGCATTCCCCCCTGCTGTCTCTCACTCTTGCTACATGACTGTCTCACCTTTTCTTTCCCACTCCTACATGCCGTCCTTAATCCTACTTCTCACACCCATAGGATTGTAGGAAGGAAGGAAAGAAGAATGGATTAAGCACCCACTACGTGCTCGGTACAATGCTAAGCACCTTACAAGCTTGATTTCATTTGATCCTCTCAACAGTCCTGACTATTATCATGCCCATTTTACAGATGAGGAAACTGAAGATAAGTGACTTGCCCAGGGACACACAACTAGTAAAGATCTTGAGGTCAAATTTGAACTCTATTCTTTCTGACTCTAGGTCCAGCACTGTATCCACGATGCCACCTAGCAGCTTTTAGAGTTGAAGTTTCCTCATTTAACACAAGGAACATATGACTGAGGCTCCGGGAGATCACATAATTTGCTGAGGATGACACAGCTTGTAAATATCAGAGGCAAGATTCGAACCCAAGTCTTTCAAGTTCCATTCCAGCCCTCTCTCTACAACACTCTACTGGCTCCCTCACCATTGTTTGAAAGTCATCATGGCTATTGTGCTGCAGCCCGCTTGTTCACCATGTAGATTTTCATTCTCCTCTGGGTCAGCCGCAATTTTGATTCTCCCAAGATTATGCTGCTCTGTGGCTTGCAGTCATGTAGCATCATGGTGAGAATGTTAAAAAAGCATGAGGCTTTGGAGCAGCATGTGGTCTGGGATCATTTTAAAAATGCACTGCTCCTCAGATGCAAAGCACTTCTAGGCTAATTCTGGGTCCAGCTTAGGATTTCAATGTCTGTCATGGAGAGAAGGGGGAGAGGCAGAGAAGGGGGGAGAAAGAAACAAGGAGAGAGTGAGAGAGGAGGAGGAAGAGAGAAAAGGAGGAGGGAGAGAGAGAGAGAGAAGGAGCGAAAGGGGAGAGGGAGGGAGGGAGGGAGGGAGGGAGGGAGGGAGGGAG
>CM053624.1:82754302-82773770 GCA_028646595.1 Phalanger gymnotis
CACCACTACCACCACTACCACCAGTACCATCACCACCACTACCACCACCCCTACTACTACCACCACTACCACCACTACCATCACCACCACTACCACCACCACCACTACCACCACCCCTACTACTACCACCACTACCACCACTACCACCACTACCACCACCACCACTACCACCACTACCACCACTACCACCACCCCTACTACTACTATTAATAAAATTTTTAAAAGAATTAAGATAATGGTTTCAATTTTCCCACAGTGCACCTTGAAAGCCCCAAGTACCTCTAGTGGTCCCATTTTGGCCTTGGCCTTACATGTCCAATAGAGAAACAGGGTCTCTAAAATGCTAAGAAACGTTGTCAGTGCCCACTACCTGGAGAGTAATGATACTCTAGCATCCCCATCCTCACCCCAAACATACCCACATATGGAGATATCAAACACATGAATATTCACAAACAATCCATTAATGTGTACATATTGTATATGTATGTGTGTATCCACACAACACAAAGGCACATGCCAAGATGTACACACAGAGAAGTTCATTCACATACACACACACACACACACATACATACATACATACCCACTCCACATACCTGATGAATAGAATTAAAAACCTGGCTTTACTTTGTTCCAGCAGATGCCCCTGAAGAAAACTGCTAGCACGGCAGGGTCTTACAGCTTCCTGCAATCAGGCAGGAAAGGCTAATTAGTCAGGCTGTGCTCCATAGGGGGAAGTGCTGACAAATTTAATAGGCAGCCAGCGTCTGGGCCCCCTGGGGAGCGGGCAGGGGGGGAGGGGGGCGGGGGGGGGGGGGGGGGGGGGGGGGGGGGGGGGGGGGGGGGGGGGGGGGGGGGGGGGGGGGGGGGGGGGGGGGGGGGGGGGGGGGGGGGCTGGCATTCTCCACTTCGGACTTTCCCCTCCAGCTGCTTGAGGGGTTAGGGTGGCTCTCATTGGCACAGGGCAGGGCAGGTCAGACAAATCTAGGGGCCTTCCAACATCTGGAGATTCCTCCTTCCTAGGGATTCCTGATTGATGGTTAAGCTCCCAAAGAGAAAGAATTCCTGCCCTCCTCCAAAGCACTTCTTCAGTGACCATCGTCTCTACCACCTCTGCCCTTGAGTCGCAGCTCACACTCAGGCAGAGTCTCCAGCTTGTGATTTCTAAATCAGCCCCATGGGGCCAACAGGTGTAGCATCAAGACTGGACAGATACTGGGATTGGGAGATCCCAATAAGGTCATCGGCATAATTAGGAACATAAATGGAATTCAGACCACTGTAATAATACCTGAAATATATATAGTCCTTTCAAGTTTGCAAAGCACTTTATTTTTGTTACAGGGGTATTCAGGAGCACCTCAGATTTGCTGGAATGAGGAACCACACATGAAACTGAGCTGTGCTCTGTCCCCTTGAAGAGAGACATACACCCTACTATAGGAGGGAACATCCTGAAAGCCCACAGTTACCAGGGACCAACTAAGAGTTCCCTGTGTCACTCCAGCCGGGAGCCTGTCCCTCAACAAAGGGCCAGCTCCATACAAACTGCCTCAATTCATCAAATCACAGATTCCTCCGAAGCACTCCTGCTCCACATAACATTATATTTTCTGAGCCTCACAAGACTAAGGCAGGTACTTCAGGTACTAGCACATTCTTTTTACAGATGAGGAAACCAAGGCTCAGAGAATTTAACTGACTTGCCCATGGCCCTACAGCTACTAAATAGCAGAGGTAGGATTTGAATCTAGCTCTTTCTGTCTCCAAATTTAGCTTGACTCAATAAATTGCCCCCAAATTACCAGGAGTCAAGTCAGAATAGGGTCACTGGTGGTGTTTTGGGGTTTTTTAAACGTCAGATCATTGAGATATGGCCGGCTCTCTATTATCTATGAGCTAATTGTTCACTGTGTGGATTATCTGTTTTGAACTGAGTCTTCTGAGTAGAGCCATGTGAGAGGATAATCGTAAGGAGGGACCTGAATTCCAAAGCAGAGCAAAATGGTTTCCAGTACATTCCTACCCATTGCTTTTGCATTAACCAGCCTCCTTCCTTGTATTAGGAAGAGAAATAAGTGGGGCAGGAGAGGCAACCCTTAAATTACCTTGGGTCTGACTTACCCATTTCAAACCAAAGCAGGTTTTCCCCTGAATAACGTCTAGCTCAGACACTGGCCTCACTCAGCTGTCCCTATGGGAAGTCTGTGGAATCCTGTTTCTGTGTTCAGGGTCAGTTCTTCTGCTTCTTCTTTGCTCGTGTCACGGCCTTTCGGTGGATCTGTCCCTGGGAACTCAGTTTTCCATCTATAAAACTGGGAAGGGGGAAGGGAGGGGAGAGGCTGGGAATATAGATGATAGCCAAGGTCTTCACCGTCTCTGACATGCCACCCTGGAAGATGCCTCTCGCTCCCCAGAGGGCCTAGCTGTGCCCCACTGCTGACTCTTAAGTATGTGCAGTGCATCCGCTCTCCTGTCTGTCCATCACCAGCCTGATTATCTCCTAAGCTATTTGCTGCCACCCTCCCAAATAAATCAAACTGCAGCCTCAGCATCAACCGCCATCGGGGAGGATCGCTCTCCACGGTAAAGAAGGACTTGAAAATTGCTTGTGTCGGCTGGATTAAAAGAAAATAAAATCTGCACGCTATTCCCAAACAGTAATGAGTTTGACTCTACAAAATGAATTAGATATTAGACAAAATTGCCCAGCCCCAGAGGGCACTGCCACGGTGGGAGGAGGGGGAAAAATGCCTGTCCTATGCAGGCTGCCTACGGCTCCGAGCTTACATCTGCAGCTCAAGTTCTGTAGAAAAAGCAATGCTAAGGAGCCATGTGGGGGCAACAGATGTCTTTTTTCCCCTTTTCCCAGTCTCCTTAATGCTACTTTTGGCTTAATGGACCAACTGTGCTCCTCACACCCGGGTAGGATTCCTGACCATCGAGCAACACTCTGCTCCATCTCAAGACTGAGAGGCTTCTCTCCATCATGTGCCCTCAGTTGATGAATCCCAGGAGGTCTGAAAGCAGCATAGCTCCAAGGATACCAGACCACGCAGTCTCCCAGGGGTCCGAATCACCAAGACTGAAGTCAAACCTTGTTTCAAAGGCAAAGCCTGACATTTGACCTGCCAACTTTGTCTGTAAACAAAGACCCTCCAGAAACATATAATCGTCAAAAATCAAGAGCAGTCATTTTGGGAGTCAAGGGTTATATTCCTAGACTTGCCACTTCCTGGATATTTGGCCTTCAGCAAGTCACTTTCCTCATCCACAAAACGAGAGGGTGGAAGAAGATCCTCTCAAAGATCCCATTTGGCTCTAAATCTCTGATCCTACAATGAAAGAGGCACTCTGTCAAACAGATATCGACAAGGATGCGAAACAATACAGTAACGTTTCATTTATACAGCATCCTCTGGAAAGGAGTTAGTCCACAAAAGTAAATTTTTCAGATAACTGGAGCTCATCCCTTATAAATAATAGCTATAATAATAGCTAACATGTATATAGTGCTTCATGGTTTGCAAAGCGCTTTACATATGTGAATTCCTTTGATCTTTTAACTAGATGAAACTGTGCCTGGGACAAATTCAGACGAGCTGAGAATCATAAGTCAGGTACCTCCAGTAATAGTCTAAGATGCGGGGGTAGAAGTGGGGAGGAAAGTGTGTACAGGAGCCCAGAGGACAGTACCATACCAAGTACACATACCTAGAAAGTGGAAGCATGGAGACATACTGAATTCACAGCTGGTGTCTCCTCTTTCCCCCAGTCAGTGTCAGGATCAAAGATGCATTGGTCCTGACCAAGTCACCCAAGGGAAAGTCAGGTGGCTCAGTGGATAGAGTGGACCTGAAGTCAGAAAGACTCATCCTCTTGAGTTCAAATCGGGCCATGGGCATGTACTAGCTGTGTGACCCTGGGCAAGTCACTTAACCCTGTTAACTTTAGTTCCTCATCTATAAAATGAACCGGAGAAAGAAATAGCAAACCACTCCAGTATCTCTGCCAAGAAAACCCCAAAGAGTCGGACATGACTAAAATCACTAAATAGCAACAGCAAAGTTACCCATAACTTTTTTTCATTTTAAACGTTTGGGATAGAAATCCTCCTAAGTAGATTACATGCTTCACTTCCTTCTGAGAGGACAAAGAACATCATTTATTTTTTTCTCAATGATTTGGGACTCTTCATTATGAACATCAATGATTCAATTGTGCTATCCACAGTGATACCCGCAGGTGCTCCAGAGAGATGGAGGGCCGTTTGCCCTGAGATTAAATAGCCCCAGTCTACTGAGCTTCTCTTATTTTTCTATCTCCTCCCACAAATATTACTTGTCGTTTTTCAGATTTCTCCTTGATGCCAAAACACATTTTCTTACGAGGCCAAAAGCATCTGTCATTTTGTTAATAGTCTCAGATTTGCTGCCTTATTTTATGCACAATTGTCTACAAGGCAGTTCTGCCTTCCCTACTAAACACATGGATATTGTAAGAGCTATTTGACACTCAGAGGTATTTTTGTCTTATACGCAGTAGGAATTTAATGACAGTTTAATTGAACTAAATTTCAGGTTTGTGGTCATGTCCTGGATAGTTGAGGTTACCATAGCTCTTTGCTTTATTTTTAGCAGTATTGGGAGCCCCGAGGACAACAGGGGGTGTGTGTGATGTGGATAAGTAGGAAAAAATCATCGTATGAGAGATAGTCACTGCCCTCAAGGAGCTTACAATCTAGGTAGAAAACTACATGATATACACATGCAAAATTAGTAGAAATACTCAGCCATAGTTGAGAGCATCCAATGTGTAGTATTGATGCCAAATGCTACAGAAATTCAGAGGAGACATGGTACCCCAAAGAGGACAAACATCTATGACCCCTGAGCAGGAAACTAACACAAATAAAGTATTAACATCACATACATGGGAGGTTAAAGCAGTGTTTGGGGCAGGAGGCAAGAAGGTGGTCACCAATTAGTTAACCGTGCCTTTATCAAGTATGTACTTTTAGTAGGTGCTAAGCATTGTGGGAAGTATAAGAAAAAGAAAAGGCTTGATCCCTGCATGAAGTCCTAGTTGAGTAGATGACCCTCATATGTAAGGAACAGTCAGAAAACAACCCAAGACAGAATATAGTCAAGCAGAAGCAGAACTGTAACTAGGAATCTTTAAACATAGGATAATGTAAAGAGAGGGATAAAGCAAAGGGTGAAGGGTCAGGGGAAGCTCAGTAAAGGTGTGACCACTGACATGAGGAAGCCCACACTTAGAAACAGCTGCTGTAGTATTGGTCACTACTGAGGGTGAAGGTGAGACTGTAGCTTCTGGAGAGAGGAAATATATGGCCCTGGAATGAGACCAATGTGGTCGAGCTCCAGACTAAGAGGAAACCCCTCCTAGTTGGTACTCTTTGAATTTCAATGCCTTGAAAAGTCCCAGTTTCATGACCCTAGTTATGACTCTGATTAGGAATTTCTGATAGGTATGACCAGAAATACTGGTAGTGATTCAGCATAGGCCATGGGTGAGGTCCTTTTCACAAGGCTGCTTTGGGGTACCATTATTCAAACCAAGGTATCTACTTCTCCCAGGTTCCCACCTCTTATTGCCTTTCCCTATAGGAAGAAATGCAGGCCTTCATAAGCAATGTATTTCCTCAATCAGGCAATGTTCACTTTTCTTGTATGCACTGGACCTTCCCTTCTCTTAGATACCTGACAAGGCACAGAGAAGTAAGGAAAGGAAAAGGGGGGAGGGGGAAAAAGATGAAAAGAGAAAAGTGGAGAGGAGGTAGGAAGGGGAGGAAGAGAGGAAGAGAAGCAGATGGAAGGGAGAGAGAAGAAAGGGAGAGAGGGAGAAAGGGAGACAGAGGGACAAATAGAAAGGGACAGAGAGATACAGAAATCATATAGCCCAGACTGTACTTCCCTTTAATATCTATTCTCTGAAGGGGATTCTCACAAGAGTTCTGTGAGGTAGACAGGGCAAATAGCATCATCCTCACTTTACAGATGAGAAAATTAAGGCTTGGGGAAAGGCGAAATAACACTGTGAAATAACTAAAGTTGCAGCTTGTAAGTAGAAAAGCTGGGACTAGAGACTAGAGGCCAGGTCTCCAAATACGCAGTCTAGGGTTCTTTCCCCTGCAGTAAGCTGCCCCTACGGCAGGGGGAGACAGTAAGCTGGAAATAAGCAAGCCATTTTTCTTACTGGCTCTTCTCTGGTCACGCTATGGCCAAGAGAACTAAATTGAACAGATGGCAGCCCACCAGGTTTTCTCTTTCACACTGGGAAAGGCCAGGGCTCCCTGATTAATGTGCCTGAGTTCCCCTCAAAGAATAAATGCCAGGAGACAGGGCTTTAGCTCCACTGAGCATAGGGCCAGCTACATCCTTGCCAAGGTCCCCTAGAAACAGTGGTCAGACAGAACACAGAAGCAGCCAATGATGATTTTGGCTCTCACCTCAGGGAATCAATAGCTTCAAGCCAGAGAGCCATCCAGGCCAGAATTCCACCCTTCCTTCAGTCCCATCCTGAAAAAAAAACAACTTATGCCCTAGGGAATTCTCAGCAAAACCTATAGGATTTTTCCAGAAGAAAGGAGAACACCAGCAACCTAAGTCCCCAGAAATCACAAGGTCATAGGATTTAAAGCTGCAAGGGACCAGAGAGGTCATCAGATCCAAATCCCTCAATTTACAGATGAAGAAACTGAGCCCCAGAAGAGTTAAGTGATTTGTCCAAGGTCAGACAGGTATTAAGTAGCCATGCTGGAATTCAAACCTAAATATTCTGACTCCGGGCCCAGAAATCTTTTGCCTGCCCTTCTTTGGGGAACCTGTCCCACTCATCCTCCCACATCTCCAGAGAAAAAACCCAGCAAAGAGATAATTCCAGGCTGTCAATCTGCCTTCAGAGTGGCCAGGCCTATAAAGTAGATACCTTCTTTATTATTTCAGCAGCTACACAAAAAGGCCATATCAGGCTTTGAGTGGGCTCCTCTGAGGCCCAGAGCCTGAAATATATTAAGATTATTCAAATGAACCCAATATCTCTCACCACTGTCTTCTGTTTTGCATCCACATTCTTTCTTCCTTTCACCTCCTCATTAGTCTGCCTGCTTCTCCTCACTCAGAAAGAACAAGTCAAAAGGCTGTTTCTGATCACTGACTGTTAAGGCAGTCCAATTAGAAAAGTGGGAAACTCCATTTCCAAACCTGGGAGCAGAGGAGCTGGGGAGGAAAGGTGAGTGTCAGAGAAATCACAGGCCTCTAAGGCTAGAAGCCAGAGTGGTTCATGGTTTAATCAGGACCATTCACTCATTCAACAACCAGCACCCACTATGTGTAATGCACTGACCTAGGCTCTGGGGGAAGAGATAGGCAAAAGCTAGTCCCTTCTATCACGCAATTTATAGTCTAATGGGGGTGGGGAGGAGAAAAGATATATACTGGTAATACTGATATTCCTTGTACTAATGCCTTCTCTGCATTTTCATGTCTTAGGAAGGTGCTTGAGATCTGGAGAGGTGACTTGTCCAGGGGGACAAAGCCAATATGTGTTAGATGCTGAACTGGAACTGAGACTTTCTTGCCTCTGAGGTTAGTTCCCAAGTCACTGTACTTTACTTCCATTACAAAACACTTGCTCTCCCCACCTCTTTACTGAGAAACTAGAAGCCATTCCCCAAAACGTCCTTCCTTCTTCCCATATACCTCAACCTTCTGATATCATGTATGTTCTGCCCTCCTTTAACTCCAGCTTCAATTTAAACCATGGTCCCTGTTCTTGACAAGGCCGATCCTCTATTCCTGTTCTTAATCTCATCCTCTCCCATCTCCTCCAATGAATTGCCTCCATAATCACCTTCCCTGACTCTTTCTAATCTACATTCTTTCCCTATGTACTATCACATTCCTTGATGTTCTCCTCAGAAGCCTTTACTAAGAAAATAGAGGCCATTCCCCATGAGCTCTCCCCTCTCTTCTCAGACATTTCAAAACCTGCTGATATTATCCTCCATTCTCTCCTCTCTAACTCCAGTTTCTGATAAAGATATGATCCCTATCCTAGACAAAGCCAATCCTCTACTCCTACTCTTAATCCCATCTCCTCCTATCTCTTCCAATTGCCCCCATAGTCATCTCCCTCTTTCTCTAGTCTACAATCTCCCCCTATCCACAGGCACATTCCCTGATGTTTACAAGCATGTTCAACTCCCATATCCTTGAAAAGCCCACACTTGACCCTACTATCCCCTCAATCTGTCATCTCATAGCTCTTCTCCATTTCACAGCAAAACTCCTAGAAAAAGATGTCTACACTCACTGCCTCTACTTATCTTCTACCCATTTCTTACTCTTCTGTAAGGCTTCCAGCCTCATCCATCAGTTGAAACTTCTCTCTCCAAAACTACCAATGATCATCTCTTAATCACTCAAGTGATGGCCTCTTCTCAGTCCTCATCCTTCTTGAGTACTTAACACTATTGACCCATTCTCTAGGGCTACTATTTCCTTTCTAGGTTTTCATGACACCAATATGTCTTGGTTCTCTTCTTGCCTGCCTAATGACTCTTTCTCAGTCTTCTTTGCTCGGTCATCATCTACATCCTTACCCCTAACTGGGTGTATCCCAAGGCTCCATCTTGGTTCTTCTTTTTTCTTCTCCCTATATTCTATTGGTGATCTTACATATTCGAGTTCAATTATCATCTCTGTGAAGATTATGCCCAGCCCTAGTTTTTCTCTGGACCTTCAGTCTCATATAACAGCTGCCTAGTACACATTTTAAATTGGATGTCTCAAAGATATTTCAAACTCAACATATTTAACACCCATTCACCTTTATTCCAAATGGTGCCTTTTTATCAAAGACACGAGCATCTTTCTAGTTACTTCTACTTCCCCAGCATCTTTCGTATCCCTCTCTTTCTTTCAAATCACATGGTTAAATCCCCTTCATTCAAGTCCCTATAACTTGGAATATTGGTCTCCCTGCTTCAAGTATCTTCCCTTTCCAAACCATTCTCCAATCCAGCTGCCACACTGCCCTCTCCTGATTCTCTTCTTACCTATCTCACCACTCCTTCTCAGTTTCTTTTGCTAGATCTTTATCCAGGTCATGACCACTAACTGTGGGTATCTCACAAAGATCTGTCTAAATCCCTCTTCTTTTATCTTCCCGTACTGTACTGCTTGGTAATTTCATCAGCTTCCATGGATTCAATCATCATCTCTATGCAAGAGATTCCCAGATTTATTTATCCAGCCCTAACATTTCTCCAGACCTCCAAGCTCACATTATCAACTGCCTGCCTACTAGACATCTTGAACTGGACGTCCCATAGACATCTCAAACTCAATATGTCCAAAATAGAACTCATTATCTTTCCCCCAAAGTCCTTCCCTCTCATGACCTTCCCTATTACTCTTACAAACTCCCTAATCACCCAGGCTCACAATCTCAGCATCACCCTCAATTCCTCATTTTCACTTTTCCGACACAGTCAATCTACTCTTGCTACTACGTGCTCTTTCTTCCTTTATAATTCTCATATGTGCTTCCTTGTTGACTCACAGAGCTGATTCTCTGGTGCAGGCCCTCACTACCTCACATCTGAACTATTGGAATAGCCTACTGATTGGTGTCTCTGTCTCAAGTTTCTTCCCACAGCAGTTCATCCTCCATTCAGCTGTCCAAGTGATCTTCCCGAACCATTCTCCAATGGACAAATAGTCAAGGGATATGAAGGGATAGTTTTCAGAGGAAGAAAGTCCAGCTATCAATAGCTATATTTAAAAAATGCTTTAAAATACTAATAGTGAAATACAGATTGAAAAACTGTAAGGTGCCACTCTATCCTGAAAAAAAATTGGCTAAGATGACCAAAAAAGGATTGTGGGAAATCAGATACACTAATATCCTGTTGGTGAGAACTGTCAATTAGTAAATTTGGAACTATGCCCAAAAAGCTATTAAACTGTGTATATTCTTTGACACAGCAACACCAATACTAGATCTATACCCCAAAGAGATCAAAGAAAGAGGAAAAGGACTTATATGTACAAAAAAAATTTATAGAAATTCTTTTTGTGGTGGAAAAGAACTGGAAACTAAGGAGATTCCCATCAACTGAGGAATGGCTGAACAAATTATGTTATATAACATGAGAGAATACAATTAGACTATAAGAAATAATGAAGGGGATGGTTTCAGAAAAACCTAGGAAAACTTATATGAACTGATGCAAAGTGAAGTAAGCAGAACCAGAAGAACAATGTACACTGTAACAGCAATGTTGTAAAGATAATCAACAGTGTTTCCTTAGGAATTCTGATCAAAACAATGACCCACCAAGTTCCAAGGGTCTCATGATGAAAAAATGCTATCCACCTCTAGAGAGAGAACTGATAGCTGAGTCCAGTTTGAAGCATCTTTTCTTTTCTTTCTTTTTTTTTTCTTTTTTGGACATGGCTAATGTGGGAACTTGTTTTGAGTCTTTGAATATATTTGTAATGGGTTTTCTTTTTCTGGTCTTCTCAATGGTGAGGGAGGGGAGGAGTGAGGAAGAGGCTGAGACCAGAACTGAAAATAAAATAAAATTGAATTAAAAAAATAAAAATCAGAGTGATTTTCCTAAAGCACATATCTGACTTCATCACTACCTACTCAATAAACTTCAATGGCTCCCTATTACTTCTAGGATCAAATATGAACTCCTGGGTTTGAAATTTAAAGTCCTTCACAATCAGATTCCAATCTCTCTTTCCAACACTATTATATACTTTCCCCCTTCCCTCACTCTTCAATTCAGCTAAACTGTCCTTCTTTCTGTACCTCACACATGATACTTCATCTCCTATCTCCAATGACCCCCATATTTACTCACTCCAGCCACCCACTAGGGCAGCCACACTTTAGAGCTCATTATCACCACAAAATGCCCTACACCTCCAAGATCTTGAACTTAAAATTTCCCTTCTTATGACCCTCTCAGCCATAGGCTCCTAATATTCCATTTCTCCCACTCCCTCCTGCTTACTGAATACAATCATTTTATTCATCTCATTTTTAATCTTGATGGTTATTTCTCACAATAGTGAAAAGTAAACCATTTCTAATGGTTTCTAAACCATTTTATCTCCCAAAGCCTTCAACCTCATCCTTACCCCCTTACTCTCCTCCAAAGAACAGCTCCTTTTACTTTATGAACACAGAGACTGCATTTGCTCTGATTCACTTGTCTCTACCTCCAAATCCCTCTGCATTTTCACTTTCACTTCCCCCTCTTATCTCCCTTCCTTTTTGTCAAAGCTAACCCCTTCATTGGTAATCCCATTTCCAATCTTTTCTACCTTCTCTAGGACCTTGCTTTATTATTCTCTTTCTTTCCTACATTCAATGCCTCCAGTTCTACCGACTCCTACCTATAAAAATGCTCTCTATGCTTTAAAAAAATTTCCTCTACCCTGTCAGCCTTTCAAGATGTCCTCCCAGTTCTTTTCCATTCACTGGCATTTTTTTTTCTTCCTAAGGGCAGTGGAAAGAACATTGTATTTGTACTTTAACCTAGATGAACCTGGATTCAGGTCCTTGCCCTGCCACCTTCTAGCTACATAGCCTGTAGCAAATCCCTTAGCTCTTCCACTCTTAACCCAGCAAATTTGAAGAGAATCTCTATTCACTGCCTAAACTCCTATCTCCACAAACTCACTTCCTCCTCAGTCCCTCTCAGTCTGATTTTAACTCCAACAACTTAAATGCAACTCTTCTCTCAAAGGTCCTCTTCACTGGGGAATATCCTCCTTTCTTCCTTCCTTTTAGAGGTCTCTGAACTTTCCAGCTTTGCTTGGTATGGGCTTTAGGGTATATTGTTTCTCCACAAAAAAAAAAAAAGCTGAGCCCCTGAAATCTCATCCCAGTTGTTTTGATGCTCAATACTGTCTCAATTCCCTCAGTGGTCTATCCTGTCATATTAGAAGGCAGAATGGGGAAGCAGTAAACTCCTTCCAAAGTCTTCCTTTATTGGAGGCTCTGAACTTTCAGGTAATTTTTCATTTTCCATCAGCAGCTGAGCCGGGATTCGGCTCCACTGAACATCATGTTCCTGTGGGCTGGGTATACCCTGGTGGCCTCCCTCCTCTGCTTTTCAGCTTCCTTTTGTGTGTTGTCTCCCCCATTAGACTGTAAGCTGTTTGAGGGCAGGGATTCTATTTTTCTTATTTGTATACCAATGTCTGGCCTATAGGAGGCTCTTAATAAATGTGAATTAAATTTAATTGAAAATACAACAAATGGCTTTTTTCTAAGTCCTCGTTCTCCTCAATCTCTTAACAATATTTGAGTCACGCCCTCCTTAAAATTCTTTCCTCTTTTGACTACAATGAATGAATGACTGGATGAATAAAGCATTAATAGCATTTTCTATGTGCCAAACACTATGCCTAGTGCTAGTGATGCAAAGAAAAGCAAAAAAACAATCCTTGCTCTGAAGGAGTTCAGTCTAATTGAAGAGACAATATGAAAACAATTTTACAAACAGGACACAACAGAATAAGTTAGATATATATTCAACATAGGAAGGGTACTTGTATTAAAAGAGGCCAGGAAAGACTTCCTTTAGAAAGTGGGATTTTAGTAGGGACTTGAGGGAATCCAGAGAAGCTAGGAGATAGAGATGAGAAGGTAGACTTCCACACATGGACATTAGCTAGTGAAAATACAGCCAGTGAATATACTGTATTCTGGCAGTACAGGGTTGGGGGGGAAGGTATGGCATCAAGACTGTCCTGTACCCAATATGTATTGTTACTTTCAGTGTTTGAATAGACTTTGGGCATCCTTATGGTGTATAAAAGGATATAAAGATGTATATATAAGCTATATCTGAGTTATATTCTGAGATTTTTTAAAGAAAATTCTGGGTAGGGGCAAAAGAAACCAAAGAGAGATGATTTGGAGGTGCCACCCCTGAGTTTGGAGGCAATGTGTGTAAACCCAGAGGCTGGGACAGGACATCATGGATTGTTTATAGATGTGTTATGTCCTTGTGTTGGTAAGCAAAATGGGCTCCTTAGCACTTAGTTCAACAAGTGCCCTTGAAGAGTTTGGCTTTGTTTCTTTTGAGTAATTCAGTGTATTTCATTGAGTCTTACTAAGTGCTAAGCCCCAGGCGCTAACCCCTATTAGGTGTTAACCTAACCTATGTGGATGTGAACCTCCCAGGGTCCTAAGGGGAAGGGCTAACTCAAGAGCCAATCATAGCAGCCTAAGTTCTGGTCATTCAGATGACATTTGATGACATCTGAAGCCCTATAAGAAGGGAGGACAGAGCCATTTGCGCAGGGTTCTTACTCGTGATGGTGCTGATGCAAAGACTCTGGGCAGCTCTAGCTAAGGAGCCTTCCAGCTTGTAACCTGGATGCTGGGACTTTGTTAAACTCTGGTAACTATGTATTGGGATTTGAATCAGATAAGGTCTGTCTGTCAATGTTTGTACTTTGTTTGTATTTTGCTCTGAAGTTCAGGGTGCTGGCTTTTTCCCCTGAACTAAGTGAATGATATCTGTATGCTGAATTAAAGTAAGCTTGTCAACCCCTTCATGTAGCTTTCCTTAGTGAAGCAGATCAAAAGAACCTGGGCTTTTGCAGTGGGCCGGCAGCGTTCTTGTTGTTGGGCTTGGCTTGGTCTTCCACCTCCACAACAGCTGCTAGCCGGATTGTTGAAACAGTCCTCTCAGTAGAATGTAAATTTCTGCTGCAAATGATTATTGTTTGTTTTGTTTTTGCATCCCTAACACCTGGCCCAATGTCTACAATAGTAGGCACTCAATAAATAGCAAGCAATCAATAGATGCTTGCTTAATTGTCCTGAATGGAATATATGATTTAGGCAGGCAACCATCCTATATTCACTGGAAATCATTGGATGGGGATGATTTGGCTAAAGATGCAAGAATATAGGCAGATCTGTTATTATACTGTGCTTGACTAGTCATAAGAACTCTTAACTTGAGGGGATGACCAGATGTGGAGAAACACAATGTCTAGCACACAGTAGGTATTTAATAAATATTTAATGAATGAATGAATGAAAAAGGTTGGAAAGCTGGAAGAAAGTCAAACTTGAGCCAAGCCTCATCATTGCCAAGTTGATCTTTGAAGAAAAGTTTGCACCTTCTCATCCCTAAAATTGTTCCCTAGTGCCAGTATGCCCCATCTCTCTAAAAACAACTTTCCTTTAAAGGAAACTATTGCACAAACACATGTTATAGAATTGCTACTAATGAGGATGGAGGGATGAGTAGTGTGTCACGTAGAAATCTCTACCTTGTTCAGAGCACAAAAGACGGAGACAAAGGCTGTTGCAAATGTCACAGAGGTATAGAGTAGACTATCTGAGACCCATCTGTCCCATCCCATCACCTTATTGTATTCTATTCCTTCATTTTTTTGTCCATCATAATTTGTTTGAGCCTCCTCTATCTGTCCTCAATATATGCAAACTAGCCTTGCTCTCCCAACTTTTCTTAATACCAGAGACATCCTTATTACTGACTATGTTATAGATGTCCAAGAGATCACTCTTTGGAGATGACTAACTGATGGATTCAGCCACTGACAAGCTCTGTGACCTTGGGACAAGTCACTTCACCCATCTGAGCCCTCCCTTTGGTAAACCGACAGCAATTATAACATTTTGAACTAGATACAGGGGTGAGGATACAGGGCCTCCCCACCCCTATGGCCTCAAGACCACATGTGGCCCTCTAGGTCCTCAAATGCAGCCATTCGACTGAATCCAAACTTCACAGAACAAATCCTCTTAACAAAAGGATTTGTTCTGTAAGACTTAGACTCAATCTAAAGGCCTCACCCAAGGACCTAGAAGGTCACATGTGGCCTTGAGGCTGCAGGTTCCCCACCCCCAATAAGACTTTACAGATAATCTAGTCTAGGGGTTCTTAACCAGGTGTCAATCGATCTCCAAAGGGGTCAAGGGGAGGTCCATGAACTCAAATGGAAAAAAAATTATTTTTTACTAACCTATAATTGAAATTTAGCATTTCCTTCAATTACTTTAAAACATTATTTTGAGGAGTCCATAGGTTTCCCCAAATGGCCAAAGGGGTCCATGACACAAAAACAGGTTATAAACCCTTGATCTAGTCCAAACCCCTCATTTTACAGATGAGGAATCTGAGGCCCCAAAAGATTAAGCAACTCCCATAAGGTCATAAGGGTAATAATTACCTGAGCTAGGATTTGAGCAATTGCTAATAGGTTTGCAAAACAAATAAAACCCGAGTCTTCTAACTTCAGACTCAAAAATCTTTCCACCATACCATGTTGTACTGAATCATCTCTAAGACCCCTTCCTGCTCTAACATTCTAAATTTCAGTATATAATAAGGGTGTTTTGCCTTTAATGGAAGCTTTCTAACATAGCTCCAATTACATACAACAATTAGCTAGAGAAATTGCTATTTATTGGAAAAACTCCAGACATTAGTCTATTGGGGAGGATTAAAGCCAAAAGATAACAGTCAAGCCCTAACACCAGAGGTGCTAGTGATCCTGGAACACCTCGTACATCCCACCAGGGACACAAAGAAAGGCAAAAATAGTCTCTGTCCTCAGGAAGCTCACATTCTAACATGAGAGAGAATGTGTAAATATATATGTACACATGTGTGTGTGTATAGAAAGAGAGAGTATTATCTGTGAGGAAAAGCCAGAAGGACAGAGTAGCTGATTCATAGAGTACATGGAAGGGAGACTGGAAACTGAAGACTGGGTTGGTGTTTAGTGTTGGCCATGCTCCTCATTTCTTACTAAGAAATGATCTGGTCAGTCAATAAGCATTTACTAAGTGTGGGACCATATGCCAGGCACTGTGCAAAGCTCTAGGAATATAAGGAAAGGTAAGACACAGTACTTGCTCTCAAGGAGCTCATAATCTAATGGGGAAGAAAACATGAAAACAACTGTGTACAAAAAAGCCTAACACAGAATAAATTAGAGACAATTCAACAGAGGGAAGGCACTTGCATTAAGGGGAAGCAGAAAGGCTTCTCATAGAAGGTGAGATTTTATGAGACTTGAAGGAAGTCAGAGAAGTCAGGTGGAGATGAGGAGAGAGAGCATTCCAAGCATGGAGTATAGCCAGAGAAAAAGCCTGGAATCTGGAAATGGAGCACCTCATGCAAGGAATGTCAAGGAGGCCCATGTCATTGGATCATAGAGTACTTGAGGCGGGCTTGGGATAAAGTGCAAGAAGAATATGGGCCATCTTTTGAAGGGCTTTGAATGTCAAACATAAGATATTATATTTGATCTGGGAGATGCTAGGGAACAAGTTAAAGTCAAGTACATAAAACTCACAAGAGGCCAGCGAAGGAAGTGCTACTATGGAACTGGTTAAAGGTTGCTGTTCACGGCTGTGAACTTTCATTTAAAACTGGAAAATGGATGGCTGATGTCAAAGAGAGTGGAGTCACTGGGGCCAGAGAAGCAGTAAATTCAAAAATCAAAGGAAAGGAAAAAATCTTAGAACAAGAGGGATGAAAGAAAGACCAACAGTGGAATTAAAAAAGAGACTTGTAAAAGAGCAGCATAATTCTAGACATTTAAAAAAATTAAAACATGGCTGGGTGGGGGTGTAATATCAATTAAGTTGGGACTTTTTTACAGTTTTAGAATGATAAATTAATTAAGTGTCTTTGAGCCTTACTAGGTGCAAAGTCCCAGGCCCAAACCCCTATCTACTAGGTGCTAAGCCTACATGGGCGTGAAGCCCTCGGAGTCCTAAGAGGAGTTGCTAAGACCAGAGGCAATAATAGGAGCCTAAGTTCTGGTCACTTAGATGAGGTTTGATGACGGCTAAAGACTGTGTAAAAAGAGAGAACAGAGCTATTTGCTGAGGTTCTCATTCCTGGAGGAATGTTGGCATGGGACTCTGGGCAGCTGCTGTAAGAGCCTCCTGGCTCACCCAGATGTTGATGCCTTCTTGGTAACTGAATTGTATTTGGTCTGTTTATAATGTATCTTTGTAATTTGTTTATTTGCTCTGAAGTTTAGGGTGCTGGCACTTTCCCCTGAACTAAGTGAATGATATTTGTATGTTGGATTGAAATAAGATTGTTAACCCCTTAATGTTGCTTTCCTTAGTAAAGCAGATCAAAAGAACCTGTGCTGGCAGCATTCTTGTTGTTGGCCTTGTGTTGGTCTTTCACCCTCACAGCAGCTGAATTGTTGCAACAGGGGAGAAGGCAGGGAGAACAGTAAAAATGTCATCAATCCATTTTGTGATGTATTACAGTGCCACCTAAAACCACTGAAGGAATTTACAGGTTTGGCACCAGCTTACCTACCCCAAAGCATGTGTACATGGTTGCCCACTTTCTTCACAAAGCTCTGGTCCTTTTCAAATCGTACCCAAATGCCCACCCATTTCTTATGCTCTCTTTTTAGATGACACTGAACAGGAAAATGTAAACAATTTCGTAAATGTACACAATTCTCCATTTACAGATGAAAATTAGGTCTAGAGCAGTTAGATTACTTGCTCGAAGTCACACAGCTAAGTGTCAGAGAAGAATCTGAACCTAGGTCCTCTGGTTCCAGAGGATTTTTTCTTCACTGCCCCACACTGCCTCCTGAGGGTGCTGAATTACTTTGGAAAATCAGTGCAGAAAAGGCACCAAAACATAGTTTTCCAAAGCTTGCAGCTAGGGGTTAATAAGCATGGTTTAAGGTAGATTTAAACAAAGTAAAATTATAAAATAGAGAGAAGATGTAAGAATTCAAAAGCTACGAGGCACCCTTTCTGAAAATGCCTTAACCTCTTGCTCTGGCCCTAAGAAAGGTCAAATATGCCACTTGTTCAATGTAACTTCCCACGCAACATATTTGGTTAGAAACCAAACAAAAATCAGTGGCAAACAACCAGCAGTGGGATGAGATTAGGCCCTAGATCCTGATGCCTGAATGAAAACAGAAAAAGTGAGTTCAGAGCATCTGACCCACAGTGACATTGAGGGAGATCACCTGGGCCTGGAAAGCCATTTTCCAGAGATAGTATGAAGATCTTGCCCTTTCAGGATATTCCCACCAGGGCAGAGACAACCAGGAAGTAGAAAAGATATCATGATGTGTTTGGGGAAGCTCCAAACACGGCAGACTCCGAGGGGATCATACTCACCTGAATGTTGCCCCTGGTAACTGCAGCGGACTCTCCCAGAGAGATTTCAGGAGGCAGTCTCACATACGGCATCATTCACCAGGGAACAAGGATCCAGTATTTTTCATTTAATCTCCAGAGCAGTCCAGGAATGTGATTCAAGCAGCTGGGTGGTATAACAGAGAGAGCGTGGAACTTGCAATCAGGAACAATGGAGTTCAAATCCTGCCTCCGACGCTTACTAGCTGTGTGACCCTGGACAAGGCGATTAACCTCTCTCAGCCTAATTGTCTTCATCTGTAAAATGCGAATCATAATAACACCTACTTCGTGGCGTTATGGTGAAGATAAAAGAGTTAACATATATGTAAAATGTTTTACAAACCTTCAAGCGCTATGTAAATTATCTTTTTTATTATTACTGCTATCCTAACATGCCAAGAAGGCTACCCTTCTCACTACACATACTTCTCTCTTTAGAACACCCTGAGAAACTTGTCTTATCCCTAGCACCCTGGTGATACTTTACCTTCCAAAGTAGGATCTTCTCTAAGACCACTTTGGATGCATGTGTGTTCGCCTTTTTCTCCAAGTATGGGAATTTGCCATAGCCTCCTTTCCTCCAAAGTAAATGCTACTCATTCAACATCTAACAGCGTTCGCAAACACTTAAATGCCTCCTAAGTTCAAGATACTTTGAATCCTTTCATAGTATTGGGCAGGGGTGGAATTCTTGCCTGAAAGTGCAAGAAAAGATTTCTAGATTGGTTGGGGGAAAACACTAAGGCCCTTGCGGTCTTGGTCACTTGCATTTATTAAGGGCCTACCAAGTGCCAGGTACTGTTTTAAGCACCGAGGACAAAAAAAAAAATCTTTGTCCTCAAAAAGCTCACATTCTAATGGGGATGACAACATGTAAATAATTAGATATGTGTAAGATTTTTACAGATAGAGTATCATCTGGAAGGAAAAGTGAGAAGCATAAAGTAGCTGGATTGTAGAATGGATGGAAAGGGGACTGGAAAGGTCTTGGTTGGTGTTTGGTATTGGCTCTGCTTCCTATTTCCTACTCAGAAATGAATCGATTGATCAAAAAGCATTTCTTAAGCACCTACTCTGTGCCAGTTATAACTCAGATCCTACCTCTTCTATGAAACCTTCCAGGATCACTCTAGCTCACACTTCGCTCTACCTTGAAAATATAAAAACAGCATGGATTAAGTTTGTGCTGTGTACAGACCTTTATGCGAGGATCTGGGGGTGTTTCAACAAT
>CM053624.1:82774270-82794093 GCA_028646595.1 Phalanger gymnotis
CCCTGGTTTTATATCTTTTTCAGCATCAGGGGTGAGTCACACATGAGACTCACCCACGTGACCTAAAATGGTCACAAAGAGGCGACTTAAACCCATGTGGTCTAAGAGCCTCTGCTGTCCCAGACATGTAAACTAGGCCCTCCCTGGAGTTAGCTCCACCTTGGGCCCCACCTTAGTTGCAACTAAGTTAGGTTCCACACCTAATAGGGGTTTGGGCCTGGGGCTTAGCACTTAGTAAGACTCAATGAAATACACTGAATTACTCAACAAAAACTCTTCAAGGGCACTTGTTGAACTAAGCGCTAAGGAGCCCATTTTGCTTACCAACACAGGGGGAGAGATCAAATTTAGATAAAGCATTTATTCTGGCCTCGTGGAACTTGCAGTCCAGAAACAGAGATAAAATACTAACAGACAATTAGACACTATATATATATATATATATATATACATACATAAAGTTATAACAGTATTGTATGTTGGGAGGGAGGGGTAGTCATTACCAACTGAAGGTATCTGGGAAGACTCCCTGGAACAATTGGGTTTTTCTTTATATCGTTGCTCATTGTATAAATTGATCTTCTGATTCTACTCATTTCACTCTGCATCAGTTCACGAAGGTCTCTCCAGTTTCCTGTAAAGCTGTCAATTTTATAATTTCTTATGATGCAGTAATATTCAGTACTGTCATATACTGAGATTTCTTTAGTTATTCTTCAATAGGCAGTTGCCCCCTTAGTTTCCAATTGTTGGGGTTTTTCTATTATGAAAAAGATATAAAGTTTTGTATCTATGGGTCCTTTTCCTCTTTTTTCAATCTCTTTGGGTCTATTGGTGGTAGACTAAATAGACATACATAAGTAATTACTAAATATATAGATAAGGAATTTGGGGTGGAGAAGATACTAGCAACTGAAAGGATCAAGATGGGCCTTTTTGTAAAAGGAAACATTTGACCAGAGTCTTGAAGGAAGCTATATATTTTTAAATTTGTAAGTGGAGAAGCAGTGCATTGTGGGTATAGAGAGCAGCCCTTGCAAAGGCACAGAGAATTATGCTGATAAGGGACAGCAGGTAGTTCAGTCTGACTGGTATATGAGGGGTGTGGAAGGCAATAATGTGCAAGAAGCCTGGAAAAGTAGGCAGGAAACAGATTGTGAAGGGCTTTAAATGTCAAATGTATTTTATCTTGGAGGTTCCTGACCAGAAAAATGACATAGTCAAATCTGAACTTTAGGAGCATCAAGCTGGCAACTGTAGAGAGGATGGATGGGAGACAAGGAGATGAGGCAAGTCAATTAGGAGGGTATTGTAATAATCCAGGAGGGAGATAATGAGGGCCTGAATTAAAGTGGTACCCATGGGAATGGAGAGGAGGGGATAGCTGGATGGGGGACTGGATGGCAGTGAGACTGTCAACAGAATCTGAGGCAATTTGATTTTATAGGGAACCTGTCTCCATTGTTACTCACAAGGAGTCCACAACAGATGTCTCTAGTATCTTTTCCCCTCATCCTTCTCCAAGGGAGACTGTCATTCATTCCAGAAAAGGAGGCAGAAAGTTGGGGGCCAGAGATTGGCTCCTCTGTTCTCCTCAGACAGAAGAAGTACCAGGCTAGAATGATATCTATCTGATCCATAAAATATTATTAACCTAGGGGATATAACTTTAAAATTCAAGCAAAAGTCCTGACGATCTATCTTCAACAGAAAAGGAGAACCCCAAGCGCTATATTCGAAGCTTGACTTCCTTCCCACCAAATAGCAGTTCCAAAATGAACATACATAGCAAATAGCAAAGAAACTCATTTATCCAGGTCAATAGGAAAACGGAAATCAGAATTTATAAATGTATATGTATATGCAAATTAATCAGACAATAGAGAGTAAAGGAGCTCTCTCATTGGAGACAGAGATTGAGATTACCAGATCTTACCCACAGGGGAATTCCCCAAAGTCTCTATTCTAATGTAGAAAGCTGTGAATAGGGACATTATGGGGACTGCCAGGTCATCTCATGATGGCTTCTTCCCATGTCTTATTCTCCCTTAAGCAACCTAAAATATGGTTGACACTGTCTATCTTCTCTCTTGAAGTTGGAAGCCAAAAGAGCCCAAAGAGACTGGGGAGCCCAAAGAGATTAAAGAGACTGGATCTCTTTTCTCTCCTCTCATCAACTCTACCCTCCCCATAGGACTGCATAGATGTCCACCAATGAGGATAAAGTCCTATACTAATGGTCTTTGGAGATCAGGTTACAATTATATGTGGCCTCTTATTATTTTTTAATTATTTTCTGAGGGTTAAGTTTGCCTCTCCAACTAGACTGTAAGCTTACTGAAGGCAGAAGCCTTGTAGTACCCACTGCACAGCATTTGATACAAAATAGGCCCCAACGAGACCCTGACTGATTGAAGGGAAACATTAGCCTGAGGCCAAACGGAAGGCAGCTGGAAGAATCAGTCCTCTCTCTAATCTTTCCCCAATCACTGGGTATCCCCAAAGCAAAAAATGATGGATATAGACATCAGTCTCTGGGAATTTGCCATAGCCTCCTTTCCTCCAAAGCACTGTCAGAGTCATGGCTTAGCCCTTCCCTTCCTAAGATACTGTCTGCCATCCATTTTCTGCAGCCCCTTTCTCCCATCACCGGCCAACAGAGAGGGAACAGAACAGAATTCTCTGACTTCTGCCCTGACCCCCCAGGAAATTGGCACTGGGCCTAGGAATATTTCCAGGCCATAAAGTGCCTGGACACTGCTGCATCATCAGGAACAATTCAAAGTGAAAAAGGAGGGAGTCCTTCTGGGAATCCGCCAAACCCTCCCACCACCATTCAAAGCTTCCCCCTGTGCTGTGGAATGCGGCCAAGTACAGATGGAAACTTTATCAAACTCACCAGCGATAAGCACATGGTGCCATGGTGGGGTGGGCTTTCACCTGTAAGGGCATGTTAAGCCTCCCACAACAGCCTAGTCTATTTGGGAAAATGGATTCATTTCTTTATCACCTGTGAACTTCATTGGACTTTAACATTTCCAAAATTCCCATGGCTCTGGTCCCTCCAAGCCACTCTCCCTCTGAATTGGTTTTCTGACGGTGCCACTTTAAACATGATTCAAGAAAAATTACAGGGGCCTCTACTCCATCTGTCTCTGGAAATGGTCTTTGTGCTCAGATCCTTTGCCAGCGACACTCCATCTCCACAATTACCTCGGCTATTTTATCTTTATCTGTCTGGAACACTGAAGGGGAAGCAGCAGATAAGGCTGATATTTAAGTGACTTGTTCAGCTTAAACACATTTGCACCTTGAGAGCATGAAATACCCCACTGTGGTGCTGGTCCTTTCCTGGGGGGCTAGCCCCCACGCCACCTTTAGACTTTAAGCGTGACAAAGAGGAGCTGCCAGGAAGAGGTTTTAATTCTAACGGGGCTCAAGGTGATTCAAAGCCAGATTCCAACCAAAAATCCTATCTCCTAGAGAACTGGATTTCATAGGTAGGGAGGCAGATCCTAGGTACTGGACGAAATCTAATGTCAAATTTGAAACCACATATTCACAGCAACTAATGAGATGCTGGTTGAGCTCCATGGTGTGGGGAGTCTATCAACAACTTCCAAAGACAGGAAAACCTTCCTACCTTGGCCTCTGGAACAAAAGCAATAGCCCTCTACATGTACAAAAATATTCATAGCAGCTCTTTTTGTAAAAAGGTGGCCAAGAACTGGAAATTGAGGATATGTCCATCAGCTGGGAAATGGCTGAACAAGTTGTGGTATATGAATGTAATGGAATACTACTGTGCTATAAGAAATGATAAACAGGCAGACCTCAGAAAGAACTGGAAAGATTTATATGAACTGATGCTGAGAAGAACCAGGAGAACATTGTACACAGTAACAGCCACAGTGTGCGATGACTGACTTTGATAGGCATAGCCCTTCTCAGCAATGCAAGGACCTAAAACAATTCCAAAAGACTCATGATGGAAAATGCCATCCACATCCAGAGAAAGAACTGTGGAGTCTGACTGCAGAGCGAAGCAGATTATTTTCTTCTTTTGTTTTGTTTTGTTTTCTTTCTCATGGTTACTCCCATTTGTTCTAATTCTTCTATACAATATGACTAATGTGAAAATATGTTTAATAGGAATGTATATGTAAAGCTTATATCGGACTGCAGGCTGCCTTGGGGAGGGGGAAGGGGATGGAGGAGGAGAAAATTTAAAACTTATGGAAGTGAATGTTGAAAACTAAAAATAAATAAATTAAATTATAAAAAAGGGCAATAGTCTTGAGTTTGAAGCGAGTGTATTTGGTTTAAAAAGATAAAAGGGAGGCCATTAGGGAAGCAGGAATCAAAAGGCTTAGATATCAAACTTCTTTATACCCCCTCCAACCTGATAATTAATCAACAAATACATCTTTACTGCATATCTATTTGGTGCAAGTTACTATGGGAGGAACAAAGTCAATGAGTCATGGACTTACCCACAAGGAGCTTACAATCTAACACAAGACACTTCAGTGGATATCAGCGGAGTACACCAGTTGTCCATCAGTTATCCTTCACGCTTGCTACACAAGTGGTCCATTTCCTTCCTTTATCATTGAACTCTCGGATAACATCCCTTAGGCCAATTCTCCTGTACAATTCCTCATTGGGTACCCATAAAATAAGACACATACACATTAAAAAGAAAGTTGTTAAGTACTGTCTGCTACAGATCAAATGAGTAGTATAGGAACTAACTACTATAGGAGTGTAGAGGAAAAGGTGAGACCACCCCCCATGAGGCGGGGTAGGCATGGAAGTTTTCACAAAGCAGGCAAGACTTAAGTTTAGCTTTGAGGAATAAAATAGACATTCTAGGTGGGGACATATGCTGCGAGGTAAGTCTGATACTTTGGGAGATAAACGAGTAAACCAGTTTAGATAAAATAGACAATTCATTTTTCCCCTTTTGTGGGGGGGGAGCAATTGGGGTTATGTGGCTTGCCCTAAGGATGGATTTGAACTCAGGTCCCCCTACCTTCGGGGTGGTACTCTATCCACTCCTCCACCTAGCTGCCTCCAGACAATTCATTCATAGGAATTAGTGGGAAATAAAGTTAGGGAGGTAGGTTAGGATCAGATTATAAAGTACCTTTAATGCCAGGATAGAGATATTGGATTTTATCCCATGAATAGGGGGGAATGCATTCCTAATGAGCTGTATTCTTATAGCACTGAGAAAGACAGAGCAAAGGCTGCCCAGAGAAGCTACCTTCCTCTGTTCTGCAGACAAGATATTCCTGCTTCTGACATGAGTCATTCTTCATGGAAAGGGATAGAAATTGATCCCCACTCTGAGAGGGAAATCCTGTTGGCTATCTCCAGTGCCAAATTCAGAGGAAACAAGGCAAGCAGTCAGATAATACAGCCCTTCTTTGGCACATCTCTGGGATTCATCTCTTCCTAACCCTCCAGAATTTCCCCATTATCATCCTTTCCTTCTTGCCCTCCATGAGGGACCCCTACATATGCACACAAACACATAGATAGCCCAGTGGTTTCCCTGTCCATTTTCATGTAATAGAAAAAAATTCTAATTCACAACTAACATTCCACCTTTGCATTTGTCATATTTACAAATATGAGAGGCCAATTTTCAGGGGACTCAAGCCCCTAAGATCTCTTAGTCATTCCCTTCACTGCTCTTTGTTTCCCCAAAGGGCTGGATGGGACCTAGGTGAGAATAATAAAATCTGATATTTATACAGAACTTTAAGGTTTACTAAGTATTCTTCCCAACAGTCTTGTGAGGTAGATAATGCAAGTATTATTGTTCCCATTTTTACAGATGAGAAAACTGAGGTTCAAAGAGGCTTGATCAAAGTCACAGACCAAGTGTTGGTGCCCAGATGTGATCTCAGATCTCCTAACTCCCAGTCTAATTTTCTCTCCACTGTTACATATGACCTCTATGGGGATAAAAAACATTGACCCTAGGGTACCTTCTTTGCCCAGGTGTTTGAGTGGTGAGCTCTGTGTATGAGCCTTAATCCTACTCATTCTTAATCCCTTCAGATTTTTCTCTATGCAAAACTCTTTCCCGGTCAGGGAGAGAGATCCTTTAAAAAAAAGATAAAATAATGGAGGAAGACCCTATACCCTGATTCTTCCACTCTGAAAATCCCAACAAGCCATACCCTAGGCAGTCAAAAAGGCAGGCCCTAGTGAAATAATATCAGTTTCATGTATCTTTGGTCTAGTTTTTTGTCACACTCTCCATATTCCTCATACTTGTTCCTATCTTACACAACTTGCTGGCAGTACTGTACCTGCTATCTTGATTACCGGGAAGAGGTTGAAGGATTTTACAGAAACATGCCTCTATAACTTGTTTTTTGCAACCTAAAGGAAAAGCAGGCCCCATTTGCGCAGCAGACAGACTTTGTCACTGTGAACCTCAGAGCCATCACTTTGCAGATAATTGTGACTGGGGTGAGAGGCACTGAAGCCAGTGAGAAGATAGGAAACAGACACCTGCAATTTCTTATCCACGAGGTGCCTAGGCCCTTAAACAGAAGTGTTATTCCAATTTTCTCACTTCCATTCTCCTTTAACCTCAGACCAAAGCAGGATACGCCTACTTTCATTTGATTTGTAGTCTGAATTCTTTAAAGAGATGGAATGTTCATCTTTTTTTTTTAACTGGGCCAGATATAGGAAGGCTAAAACATGGATTTGGATGAATGGCTCTAAACACTAAGGGCCACTACAGAGGAATGTCATGCAACTAATCCATTCTTGCTTCTAACCCAAAAGTCAGAGAGCCCATGGAGGACTTTTTTTTCAGAGATTTCAGGCTCCCTAAGGGCTAATTTCTCTGAAAGCTGCATTAAACTAATAGCACTATAAAAGGTCCATTGTGAGATGTAATTGGTTTGCAGGACTTTCCTATAAAAATAATAAAAAGACTGCCAAAGGCAGTTTCCAAAGGTCAATTATCTTTGTGTTGCTTGAGTTGAGTGGAGGTCAGTCCCAGCATTCCATTTTATAGGTGTGTTAATCAAAACCAGGGCTGCCCCATCCATCTGACCTCATCAGCTGTCAGGAAGAGCAATGTTTCCACCATTGGGTTGGTCCAAAAGAGTCTGGTTTGGATTCCCCTTTTCCCAACTAAAGACTGAGTCACAAACTTTAGTTGAAAGATGAAAGAGTGAGAAATAACCAATGAAAAAAAGCATTGTGATGATTTCCCTCCCACTATCCTGGCAGACCAAAGAATACCAACTTCAGCAGCATCCCATCATGTTGTCCTAATCCACAGTCCTGTCTCAAATCTATGCATAAAAGGAAGTCTCATTGGAACAAGGTAAGGATCCTCTGACTCTGAATTAAAGGCTCAGCCAGCTATCAGACAAGTGGCTTTGCTTGGGGCCCTTCTTGGCAAGAAGCTGAAAAATCTGTGTGTATCCAAAGAGGTGCATGAGTCTTGGCAAAAGTATTGCTGTGGCTCCTGGGTGAGGACTTGACTCTAAAGACTGTGCCTTGGTTAAGATGCAACAGCGGATAGCAGACAGCTAAGGAATAATATTGCTCCTGTTAGAAAGTCAAGAAGTCTAAGGCTCAAGAATGAAAGGAAATACTATTTTCTTCTGCTTCCTGGAAAGCTACAGTGACCAGGATGGAATGGGATAAAGCCCCCAAAGAGGGCACACCCCCAGAATGTGGAGAAGCACCAAGATTAGGAAGATTGCTCTTACTGGGGCAAGAATACATGTAAATTGATAGGATTAGCTACTTCTGGGAATCTTGCCCAGAAGTAACTCACCCTAAGAGATATAGGGTAGATGTATGACTGAAATTATAGAGACCTTCCAAAACCCCTATAATCCAAAAATGTAATTAATGTAAGATAAATGAATCTTGGACATGATAACAAGAAATAATGTAATGAAAACAGCTTTTGATGACTAAGAAAGGCTACTGGAAAAGGGAGAGTTGGCTAGGAACAAATGGCCATGCTTAAGTCTTGTGTAAGGAAGAGGATGTCCTGACTATTCAGCATAAGTATCCACGCCACTTAGCAGGTATATATCCCTGAGGAGTTGGTAGGAGGGGTGGGTTGGGTGCTTTCATCACTTAATGACATAACCTGTTAAAGCCATTTAATTTCCTTCACTCTGACACCATACTCCTCAAGTAATCCAGTAAGTAGATATTACTACTGGAAAGAGAAGGCACTGACCAGTTGACACAGTTCTCGTCCATTCACAAATTTATACTTCTTAGTGTAAATTAATAAATTAGCTTTCTGGTTTAGTCATCGGACTCTTAAGAGTTGGTTAGTCTGTCCCTCAAGAAACTGATCATCCCAGATGAATTGATTAAAAAAGGGCTTCCTGAAAGTGCAAAGCAAGGAACCAGCCCCAGAACCACTATGAGTCAGTGCCTGGAAAAAAACAAACAGCTAATCTCTTGCCTTCCCATCTTAATTATAACTAAATTCAAGAAGCAGTAAAAGCATATGCATGCTCATAGCAGCATCCACCTAGCTAGCCTACCTTTGCTGCTGACTTAGTGAGACAGGAAGTCTGAAGGACTGTCCAGAAACATTAGCAGCAGTAAGGTAGAAGATGCTGTATTCTCTAATAAGCAAAAGAAAATTCTCTAACACAACCAAAAATTGTCAGTAATGTCAGTTAAAGTACCAACCCTCTCTAAGACAAGGAAAGGCACTGCTAGTTATTAAGTCTCCTTAGGGCTACTGAGGACTAGAATTCCATAAAGTATCTTTTTTCTTCACTGGGAATCAGTGGAAATGATCAGATCCTGTAAATGGGCTAGACTTCATTCCTATTGTTCCAAACAGAATTACAATGCTTTAATTTTGGTATATGTTTCACAGATCATTTTCTACCTTTTGTAACATCTCTCAAATAATGTCCCCTTATCTCTTCTGATACTGCCACCACTCTATTCCAAGCCCTCACCATCTTACAATAGACTATTGAAATAGTCTGCTGATGATCTCCCTACCTCGAGTTTCTCTCCAGTCCAGTCCATCCTCCACTTAGCTGTCAGATTGATCCTCCTAAAACACAAACCTGACTGTGTCTCCCCCTCTCAATTTAATCAGCTGTAGTTGATTCTGATTGTCTCCAGGATCAAATACAGAATCCTCTGCTTGGCTTTTAAAACTCTTCATAACCTGGCCCCTTTCTACCCTGCTTCTTACAACTTACACCTCTCCCCAATACACACACACACAACAATTCTGCAACCCAATGACACTGGCTTCCTTGCTGTTCTTGAAATACCAACACTCCATTTCCTGCCTATGGATTTTCACTGACTGTCCCCCACTCTTAGAAATCTCTCCCCATGTTTGCCTCCAAGCTTCTCTGGCTTCTTTCAACTCAAATAAAATCCTCCCTTCCACTACAGGCCTTTCCTTGTCCTCTTTAATCTTGGTGTCTTCCTTCTGAAAATATCTCCAATATACTCAGTATATGTCCTGTTATGCATGCGTCTATTTGCATGTTGTCTCATCTATTAGATTGCAAGCTCGTTGACATGATGAACTATCTTTGCCTCTTTCTCTATCCCTGTACTTAGCACAATGCCTGGCTAATGCTTGTTGCCTGATTACAAGAAAATTATGATAGATATATGAGCACTTTAACCTTTTATACCAAAATTCATCTTGGAAAAGGCAACATTTGCTGGTCAACAGGGCATGAAACTTATTTTTAAAAGCATGGACGATCTACAGGTCTAGGATCTAAATACAATACAAAATGTGACAATTAAACAAACAGCTACCAAAGTGCCTACTTTATGCACAAGGCCGTTTAGTGCTGGAGGGGATAAAATGATAAGAAGGCAACCCCTACTTCATGAAGCTTACAATCTAGTAAAGGGGTCCCCCAGATTTGTTATCCTATTCAGAGAAGAAATAGCTATTAAGTAACAGACTCTTAAGGCCACTCAGTTTCTTTGGCTTTGACTATATACTCCCCAAGAAACTTTCTGATTTTCATTTGGTTCTCAGAGTAGACTTTCCAACTGGATTGAGAAAGCAATAACTAGTTGACATAAGTATTGATGAATTCACACTTTTTAGTGTAAATTAATAAATTGATTTTCTAGTTTAGCCATTGGTATGTCTTAAGTGATTAGGATGAATGATCCCCCCCCTCAATCTCCTATTGATCACACTCCATCACTCCTAGTTGATTTTTCTTTAAATGTACACTTTAGAAAGTTCTAACACAACCTAGACAATGTTTGGTTCTTTCTGAAAAGATGAAGCTCAGTTGCAACATTAGTGACTTCGATCTTACTGAGGGATCTTGAGCAAATTTTAACCTCTCTAGGGCTCAGTTTCATCTGCAAAATGGGAATGACAACACCTGTCCTCTCTATTTTATGAAGATATCATGAATAAAGTCATGTATAGGAAAGTATTTTACAACTCCAAAGGACTATGAAAATATAAGTTATTATTATTATATCAGCAAATACCATGCATATCCATCAATTGACAGCTAGTACTGGTCTAAATGTAGGCTATATTTTTATATATATAAATTTATTTATATAAATATTAGGATTTTCGTTTCCATATATATGTATATGTATATACATACATACACACATATGTGTGTAGTTATACACATGTGTAGATATGTGTATTTGTGTAACAACAGCATTGCTAGCAGCTGCCATGGAGGTGAAAGAACACGACCAACAACGAGAGCACACAGGAGGGCTGTTAACTGAGGAAAGCCACTTTAAGAGATTAACAATCTTATTGTAATTAAGCATACATATACCTTTCACTTAGGTCAGGGGAAGAAGTCAGCACCCTGAATTTCAGAGCAAATACAAACAGAAATTACAAACAGAGACAATATAAACAGAGTAAACACACATAGTTATCAACAGACAGGCCTCTAGCTGTCTGACCAAAGAATTACATAGTTACCAGAGAGAGAGGCACCAACATCTGGATTTTAAAGCAGGGGGAGCTCTTAACAAAGGCTACCCAGAGTCTAATCTGGTCAAATCACACGATACGCCCTTCCAGTGAGTGAGAGCCCCCAAAGGCAAAATGCTAACCTCTGAGTTTATATATACTTCTTCAGGGTCAAAGGGCATCACAACTATGCGACTCAAATGCACATGACTTAGGCCTTCTTGTGACTTAAACACTTGCTCAGAGGACAGAACTAGGCCTAGTAAGCAGGTCATCAAAGACATCTGATTCAATCAAAGATTCCTTAGTGCTGAGAAGCACTCCAAAACAAAGACAACAAAAAGTCTATTTTGCTTGCTATTACATTTGAAAAACAAAACTCATTAAAGGTAAGAGAGAAAACAGTAACAAAAAAAAGGCCCACCCTAATTACCATAATAATTTGATATACTTATTTACATGTATATAGATAGTATATTTATATTTATATGTAGATATATGTATGCATACATGTGGATATGTGGATATATTTAGATTTTTATATATTTTGGTTTATATGTAGATAGAAAGAAAAAGATAGATAGACAGATGATATAGATGTAGATATTTCCCCTTTTCAAAGACAGCTCATTTTAAGAAGGCAATTCGTATTTAAACTGATATACCACAAAGATGTGGTATATACTAATACATTGACATTAATATGCAAGTAGAAATAAAGGTATTAAGCCAAAGAACTTCAAGGTGAAGAAGATAGAAACGGAAAGATAGCTCACATTTGTGTAATATTTTATACTCCACAACCCCACGTACTAAGTAGTATACATGTTATTATTCCGTTTTTACACATGAGGAAACGGAGGGTCAGAGAAGTGAGAGGAAGCAAAATCAACCCAAGTGCAAGATTCTTTTGTCCTTCCAGCACACAGGCAGCAGGGGCAGAGAGTCTCGAGTGCTCAAAGAGCTTGCCATTTCTGGTTTAAACATTCTAAACACTCTCTGGTTTAAACACTTTTCCTAAACTGTCAGGTGAGAGTAATTCTAAAAAGTAATGCTGAATATCCAGGGGGAAACAAATCCTCTGATAATAAATCCCAGTAGGAAATGGTAAAAATGTCTCAGATTAGATAACTGGACAGCCCACTGATGTTCTCTTGGGAAAGACCTACTGACAAGAAGATGAGTTGCTGCCGATTTTGTGGAAGAGGAGGAAAAGATACATTTACTTTGCACATTTTGCTCAGGACTTCATGTTAACGCTCAAAAAGTCATAGGGCTCTAGTACTGTTATTAGACAAAACGGGGTTTGTTGTTAATTTGGTTTGGGGTTTGGTTTTTTGCAGAGAGGGAAAGCTGTCACAAAGCTGAACAGGATTTATGTCCTCTGATGTTCCATCTGGAGAAAGCACAAATCTCCCTTTAGAGGTTTGTATATATGTATATATATATAAAGACTGGGTTACTAAGAGTATGTTTTTAACAACAATAACAAGAGGATTTGGATACACACTTAGGTTAATAAAATAAAAATCCTGTTTAAATCTATAGGCGTGAAGGAGGCATTCTATGGTTCTTCAGAGAAGAAAGTGGGGCCTTTGCAGAATTACACTAAGCAATAGTCTTGGGTGTTTTGTGATACTGACAAATCTTTACTCCACACCAAGCAGAGCAGAGAATTAAGAAAGTCATTTCCAGTCATGGCGTAGGTAGGCATCTGAGCTGAAATATGATGAAAGTCGTTAATTTTTTTTCCATTAAGCTACCAAGCACAAGTGAGAAAATTCCTTCCTTTTTCTTACTTCAACCTGAAATCTGCTAGAAACCCCATCACCCAAATTCATCACAGTAAAGCAACACATTGCTCTTTTGCCTTTTTCTCCAAAAACAACAAAAAATGAAGTGTTGCTGCCACCACTTAACAAGCAGATTGATGCAAAATGACTGCTAATTAATGGCTTTTAAAGCTACACCTTCTTTATTCTTTTCTCACACAGCATGCCTACCAAGCTTAACGTCTATAGACTTTGAAGATCTTATTTCGAGTTCACCTTTGGATGGGTGCTCTAATTAAGGTCATAGATTTGGAGCTGGAAAAGACCCCTGACATCTTTTAATTCCAATCCCTTCATTGCATAAATAAAAAAAAATGGAGACCCAGAAGGCTGACTTGTCCAAGGTCACACAGCTAGTAAATGACAGAACCAGGATTTGAATCTAGGTCTTCTAACTCTGAATCTAGGATGCTTTCCAGTATTCCATGCTATCTTAATGCAGTGACCAGGCCCCAGATTGGTTTCTGAACTATTTTTTACAATTTTTTATGTTAAGAAGAAATCTCCCTTATAGGACCATAGCTCTAAAGCTGGAAAAAACCTTTGAGGTTATCTAGTTCACTTCATTTTTGAGTTGAAGAAACCAAGGCGCGAAGAGATTAAGTGACTTGCCCAAGGTCATACTAGTAGAAAGTGGCAGAGCCAGAATCTTAATTCCAGTCCTGTGACTAGAAGATTAGTGTTCTTTCTGCTACACTACCCTTTAGAAGTAGGCAAAACTTTGTAACTTTAACACAGACATAAAGAACTATTTAACTTCTTGTCACCATATATTGTCCACTAAATTCCTACTCTGATGAATCATAACATAAAGGTGTTCCCTTAAGCTCTTGAAAGTTATGCCACTGGGGCATGAGTGCTGGAAGGCTCTACAAAACTGGAAAATCCATGTATGGACTGGACCAACAATCTGAGGACTAGGCCAGATAAGTATGGGGATGGCTGGCCAGTCATGGATGGTTTTTGTCCATAGGAGCTCATAAAGACTATCTAATAAGGCTTGGATGAGGGGTAGGGCTTGAAGGGGATAGGATTGTAATCTGCATGGGTGGAGGGAATACCCAGACAGATTCACTCAACAAACATTTTGTTCAGCAAACATTTATTAATAATAATAATAGCTGACATAAAACATCTCTGTGTAGAGCACTGTGCTAACTGCTAGAGAAGATACAATTTTAAAAAGATTTAAGTCCCTGCCCTCAAGGAGCTTACAGTCTGGTAATAGGACACATATAAATACATACAAATAAAAACCATAATACACAATATCAAGTGCATTTGAGAGACGCAACAAAATTCGATGGGAAGTCTGAGAGAGGAAACCTTTTGCAGACTAGTGAGGGGAGACTGGACCTTTCAAAGAATTAAAGTATATCACTATACAAGTATTTTTAACCACACCACAACTAATAAAAACTTACCTCCCCACCCCAGGTTATGGGGCACAGCAAACAACAGCAACACTACTCATTTTGTAGCATGTAAGTCCCCCAAACTAAAAAGCCATAAAGTCATCAGTCTCAGCGCAATCCCCAAAACTAACATCTAACATACCATCTTTAATATCCTGTTGAGTCTGGATTATGCAGACAGGTTCTACTGTATTTTTTTTCTCTGCTACAATAAAGACAACTCAATTTTGAGGTATACAGAAGAGGCGATACAAGACAGGCCTCAGAGTTAGGATAATCTGCAATCAAGTCTTACCTGTGACACATACTGGTAGAGTCCTCTCAAGACAGGCATTTAGCCCCTCAAGACCCCCAGGCAACTCTCTATGGCTACGGATTTCAGATTTTCTACCAATATGCTTCTGTACAGGAAGTTTCTCACTGGGGAATTCCCTATGCTAATGAAATATTGAGTACAGAGCATCCCCCCCCCTAAAAAAATATGCCAGGTACTTAAATATAAAGACGAAATTAAACGAGTCCACACCTTCAAGGAACTCATACTCTACTGAAGAAAAAAACAGTATGTAGGAGATAAGTAAATGTAAAGTATGTACAAATTAATGGGGGAGAGGGGTAGCAGAATACCAAATTGGGACATCAGGAAAGGCCTCTTGTAGGAAATGGTGATCGAGCTGTTTTGAAGAGAAAGACAGAGGTAAGAAGAGAGGATATTCTAAGCACAGGGGTATGACCTCTGTGGAAGATGGAACGTCATATGTGGGGATCAAGTAGGTCACTTTTGCTGGAATATAGTATGGGTGAAGGGGAGTAATATGTCATCGGATTGGAAAGATAAGCTTGAGCTAGATTTTGAAGAACTTTAAACACCAAGCAAAGTAGTTTTTACTTTATGCTAGAAGAGGGAGCCCCGAAGCATCTTGAACAGGAGATTGGGAATGGTCAGACCTGCAATTTAGAAATATTGCTTTCACAGCTAGAGGTAAAGGGACCAATGAGGAGGCTGTTGCAATAGTTCGTGTGAGAGATGATTAGGGACTAACTTGGGATGGTTGTCGTATGAATAAAGACAGGTGGGTAGATGTGAAAGATGCTGACAAGGAAATATCTATAAGACTTGATAACCCAATGGAGATGGGGAGTGAGAGTAAAAGGTCAAGGCTGACCTCTAAGTGGCAAAACTGGATGAATGGAAGAAGGATGGTATCTTTAGCGGAAACAGGAAGGAAAGGGGAATGGGCTTAGGAAAAAGATAATTATTTCAGCTTTAGACATGTTCGAGATGATATATATTGGGAACCATCTACATGAAGATCACAGTCCAATCCATAGAATCCATGGGAACTGACGAGACCATGAAGAGAAAGAGTATGGAGAGAAAAGAGAAAAGAGTTGACTGCAGACCCAGAAAATATAATTCACTAGTGTGAGATATATATATATATATATATATACACACACACATATATATACACGTATATACACATGTATGTGTATATATATAAATATACTAGCATTAAGGGATTCATTCTGTCACCTCCCATTATTCTCCTTCCCACCAAAAACAGACTATAAATTGCTTCTGTTTCCTACCTCATTCAACTGCTGCCTTTATTTCCCTTTCTGTAAAACTATGTATTGTATTTTTTGTACGTTCTTTACTTTTGCCTTGAGAATACATATTTTAACTCCACCACAACTACCCACTCTCTGCAGCATGGTGGTGAACTGGATCCACAGGTCCAGTTTTCAAAATCTGTGACTACTCCCAACCCTTGGAGAATGCCACCCATTCTGAAGTATTATTTTCCTTTACAGACTGCATTACCATCTACCTGTCTAACCATATTCCTTGATGCTTCTTAGAGTTAGAAGGGCCTTGGAGGTCATCTAGTCCATTCTCCCTCTCTCCCCCAGTATAAAAATCCCTTTTATGATAATACTGGCAGGTGCCCTTTCATTCTATGCTTGAGCACTTCCAGTGATGGTGACTTCACAATGATGTGAGGCAACCTGCTTCATTGTTGGAAAGTTCAAATTATTAGAAAGTTTTTTTTCTGTATTATTAAGGTCTGTCTCCCTCTTAACTTCTACCCAATTAGACCCAGTTTTACTCTCTGAAGTCATACAGAACAATTCAACTCCCTTTTCATCATGATATCCCCTAAAATATTGGAAGACCATAATCTATATATTCTCAAATCAAATTTTTCCAAGACTGGGGTGTCTATTAACTAAATGACAATACCCAGAATTACTTAGGTCTGCCCTCTATCTATTGTGTCAAGAATAGAGTATTAGGTACTAATAAATGCTCGCTGAATTGAATTGAAAATTAAATTGTCTTTCCTTTCCTACACATCCATCAGGCAGTTGAGTGTGAATATGCAGGCTCGCTTTTGCATTCATTCAGAAGTGTTAAAAGCTCTTAACCATCCTAACTCCACTCCTAGAAGGCTATCTGCATGATTACAAGTTAGAAAGCTTCAAGTCATTAATGTAATTGGCAAACATAATTACTTCCATTTCATTCCCTTATATTATCATAAGGAAAAGTAGAAAGAAGCTTCCCTTTAAACCACTAAGGAAAATAACTTATCATTGGTTTTAGAACTTGAAAGAACTTGGCATTCTGTCCCAAGTACAAAGAAAAACAACCACTGGAGCAAAAGACCCAGAATTGACATATACTTTAATAGCTGTTAAAACTACCAAGGTAAGGATATCCATTATTAAAGGTGCCTAAATATGTTTTCACAGTACAATAAGAATACTTGGTCAGGTCAATTCACCCAGTAGTTTTGAATGTTCAGAATGTATATTATCCACTAATCTTACCATTTCGAACAATGTGTTCTAAAAAGAACAGAATATTAGAAAGTAATTTTAATTTGGGCATTTTAAATGCAAAACAACCCAGGAATGGAAGAGTTTCCTATATGCTAAAAGAGGACAAAAGTATCCTTAGAAAAGACTCAACTCTTAAAGACCCTTGTATATAAAATGCCACAAAAGACTTGATTAAGCAATTACAGAAGTCAGGGGGGTGTACTGCATAATGTTGAAAATCCAAGAACTATGTATTGTATTACATATTAAGGAGGAAGAATAAGGTATTAGATTGGATTAAGATGAGGAACCAAGGAACTAGCTAATGGAGGAACCAAAATATGCACATATTTCTAACTTTAAAACATCTTAACAAAATTTTTCTAGTGCCTAACATACAGCGGGCATTCAGTAAATATTTGTTGAATTAATAAATGAAGAAGATATCATTTCTCCCTCTAAAATATCTTTCTTAACAATATCATTAACTCACAATTATGTAACTCTTTAAAGATTACAAGGTGCTTTCCCCAAAACCTTTGAAATAGGTAAGTATAATAGTATTACTCGTATTTTCCAGATGAGGAAACTGGGACCCTGAGAGGTTAAGTAAATTGCTCATAATCACACAGCTAGTAAATGTCTAAGGTAGGAACTGAACTTGTTGCCTGACTCCAAGTTGGCCTTCTATCTTCTATACCATGATTCCTCTCACTATGAAAAGGAAGTATGGATCATGACACTGTAGGAGGGATTCATGTAAGAATAAGCCACAGGTTATTCCTGAACACATAAATCCTCTCACCCACTCATAAATCTAAATCACTATTGATTAGAGAAATGCAAATTAAAATACCACCACCTCACACCTATCAGACTGACTAATATGACAGAAAAGGAAAATGACAAATGTTGGAGAGGATGTGGGAAAACTGGGACACTAGGGGCAGCTAGGTGGTGCAGTGAGCAGCCCACAGGCTCTGGAGTCAGGAGGACCTGAGTTCAAATTCAGCCTCAGACTCTTGACACACATATTAGCTATGTGACCTTGGGTAAGTCATTTAACCTCAAATGCCCTGCCTTCCCCCCTCAAAAAAAATTAGGACACTAATGCATTGTTGGTGAAGTTGTGAACTGATCCAATCACTCATCACACCTCTGCTTCCTTTTAAATATATATATATATATTCCCTAATAAGTATATATATTCCCTAATAATATAATATATATGTATATTCCCCAATAAGTAACCCTCTATTCCAGTTATCCTAAAAAATTTCACAGATCTCCCTTATCAGAGATCCTATATTCAGTTCCACCATTTCACTTAGTAGAAATGATCAATGTGGGGAATAGTTAAGATCCCACATCCCATTCTTCTCTGAATAATCTAATAACAATTGGGGGGGGGCGTGGTTAGAGATTTAGGCCACTTGTTTTAATCGAGCCTTCACTTTAGGTTTCAATTTCCACACTTGTCAACTGGACACTTTTAAAAATCTAAGTAATTTACTTCCAAAACATATAAGGATTAAGAAGATATCAGCAACATAATTTTGAAGTCAGTGCCATATAAATACCATATTTTGTATTGCCATAAAAACATGAAAACCTTCAAAAACGTAATAAAGCATCTGAACGTTATTGAAATGAGAAAGTGCTGTTAGGCTTATAGGATTTAGAGCTGAAAGGGACTTAGAAATCATCAATTCCAACTCCTTCATTTTACAGATAAGGAAACCGAGGCCCATACGGGGTAGTGTTTTGCTCAAAGTGCATAGGTGGTAAGTATGAGAGTCAGGATCTGAACCCAGGATTTGACTCTAACCCCGGCCTTCTTCCCACTATACTATGCTGTCTCTCAAAACAGAACTGAAATTTTGTATCTGGATCAGAGAAATGAAGGGCATTAAAATGGAAAATGCTCACTCACCTTCAACTAGAGAAGAAATGGAGCAAAATAAGGATTTTTTAAGCCTCATTTACAAAATATCCATAAATGTTTGCAGGAAACCAAGTTCCTTGCTCCCTAATTCCAAAATTATCTCCATAAAATCAATCTGTTTAAAGCCACTGGGAGAGGTGACATTTGCCAAATGGTCCCAAAATCTTTGATGCCACCAATGCTAAATACATGCAAAGAGTATTTTCTAATGCAAGTTTTGGCTTAGATCAAACTTCAGAAAATCAAGAAATGGAATTATATTGATCGACAAGTCCTAGACATATTCTTACAGTTAAATTACAACCCTATGACAAATAGTTACTGATATGTCCTCTTGACATGTCTGCTACTGGATATCCTTGCTCATATTGCAACAAAACTTTGCTCTGAAAAATTCTCTGGAATTAAGAGAAATAAAACCCCACTGGAACAACTGCCCCTGAGAAGCTAGGATGGATAAATAATGTCCAAAGATCTGATCTTATCATTGTCCTTTCCAACAAGAATGGAAGTTTCCCCTAACTTACCATTAGTTCAGTTGGGATATAATAACCAATAACATGGCAGCCCAACTTCTTTTAGAAGATCAACTCCTACATAATTTCCACTGTTTCTTTTTGAAGCAGGTCACCTTTACAAATACCGTGAAGGCACCACTATGATTTTACAATGATGTTTGCTTATTTGCAAAGTTCAGTGTTTTGAATAGCTCATAGTTGTGTTTGGGGATGTGGGATTATCTCACAGGGACAGTCTATCAAGCTACTGGAATGTTCCATGTATCTGATGAGCAATGTTGCTGATGGTAATTGTGAAGCTAAAACTGAGAT
>CM053624.1:82794593-82815739 GCA_028646595.1 Phalanger gymnotis
AGCTCAGTATTTCGGGATGCCCGGGCACTTTCCGCTCGTCTCCTGGTCTGGTAGGTCCGCGTCTGGTCTGTTCGTGCCGTGCGCGCTGGGCTCAGCTCCGCTCCCCTCGGCTGGGGGCTGGGAGGTCTGTGTGGGACCGACCTTACCCAGAGACCATCCAGGCTGTCCTGGGGTGGGGCCCTGCTTCCCTCTGCCACTTTGTGGGTTCTGCAGCTCTAGAATTGGTTCAGAGCCATTGTTTTATAGGTTTTTGGAGGAACTTGGTGGGGAGCTTACACCAGTCACTGCTTCCCAGCCGCCATCTTGGCTCCGCCCCCCCCCCAACCCTTTTATCTTAAAGACGAGAAAAAGCTGAGGTCCAAAGAGACCAAGTGATTATCCCAGGTCTATACAAAGCTATTAAGTGGCGAGCTGGTATTAGAATTTAGTCCCTAACCCCAAATCTAGGACTCTTTCTATTATAGAGCATAATTATAAATCAATTAATACTGAAAACGCATCTTCCAATTAGAACTTCACAAATTTCCATCACTTAACAAAATTGGGAGAGTTCTCCACAGTGTACAAATTGCTATAACTATATAACTTTGAGCTGAAAATGTTCACAGGCCGTAGATCATAGGGCTTAGAACTTAGTTCAGGGCTTCCTTAAAGTAATTGGTGATCTCTTTGAATCGGAAACTTCCTCTATTAAACTAGATCCCTGCCTGTCCCGTGTGGTTCCTGTTTGCCACAGGAGAGCCTCCTCATGATCCTGCCTGATCCCGTGAGCCTTAATGCTCAACCTCACCCTCACCCTCCACCCCTCTGATTAGAGGGCAGGGTCTTGAACTTAAAACCTCTCTTTAAGGAGGGAGCTCAGCTCAGACATCTTATTCCTCACCTTGCTGCACTACTCTGGGACTTCTCTGACTTATCTACCAGGTCCCCATGTTGGGGACCTTTCCATTTTAGGTCTTTCAAGATCCTTGAGGACAGGGACTTTTTTCATACTTGTATTCCCAGAACTTAGCATAGTGCCTGGCACACAGTAGATGCTTAACAAATGTTTATGGACATAAATGATCCAACATTTTGGAGTCCTTCTTTACTTTCTCTTGACATTGTAAGGGCACCAATGGAGTACTTGGGCTGTCCACTTGTCATCCCTCTCCCTCACCACATGACCAGTCCATATCATCTTACCACACAATTCTTTGATGACATATTTCATTCCTGGTTTTCAAAATTTCTCTGTGGTTATGTGTTGCAGCCTAATCACACCTAACATACTCTTCTCCATTACACTCTAAATGATGTTCACTTTTAATTCTTTGGAAAATGTTGTATTCACAGTCTCCTTGCCATAGAACAACAAAAGTAGAATTCACTATATTAAAAATGGGCCTTGGTATCAGGAGAAGTTTGGAATCATTAAAGAAGCTCTGTTGTTCAGTCATTTCAGTCGTGTCTGATGTTTTTGGGGTTTTCTTGGCAAAGATACTGGAGTGGTTTGCCATTTCTTTCTCCAGCTCATTTGACAGATGATGAAACTGAGGCAACAGAATTAAGTGACTTGCCCAGGGTCACACAGCTACTAAGATGTCTGAAGCCATATTTGAACTCAAGAAAATGAGTCTTCAGGACCAGGACCAGCATTCTATCCCTCGTGCCACCTAGCCACCCTAAATTAGCTCTGCAATTTCCTTTAAAAAAAAGCCAGTCCACTCTTCCTCATGAGTTCAACCATGGGCCCAATTTGTTGTCCATCTGTACTGTCTTTCCCAGATATACATACTGTTGTACGAGTTCTATAGGGTATCCATCTAGGTGCATGTTATAATCTGTGCAATAGACATTATTGAAAATTTGCTCTTTCCTGTGGGTTGGTGAGACCAAATTCTTTTGGTTACAGAACTGTTCCAGGAGGCTCTGCAACATTCTGAGGTTTAGCGCAATCAGCACAAAATCAACAACAAACAGGAATATCTGGAGGACCTCAGTGTCCACAGAAAATTAATTCCCCTTCAACTGGGGCTCTGAAATGAAGATACTCCAACCTAGTGGGGAATATCTTTGGCAAGTATGTATCTCCCTCTGTGGCATATTGAATGATGTGTATGATTGGAAATCATTGAACAGGTTGGTTTCTATTGCTATTGAGTTCAAGGAATATTGAATAAGTTTGGTGTAGTTTGATTGGAAAATACTTGTTGGAGATTTTGTTGAAATTTGGAGATACTGTGTTGGAAAGGAGTCTGTCAGGTGACATTTTACTCTCCTGAATAAAATGCTTTTTCACATTCAATAAACAGTAAGCACAACAGGAACTTCACTTCTCTATATCTTTTGGTCCATTGTGAAAGAGTACTTGGTGCAATCCGTCTTTCCCCATTTTTGTACTCCTTAGTGCCATTCCTACCTCTCCTACAAGCATATCTAGGAGTCTGATGTTAAGGACCAAGTGTAGTGGGTCCACTATCCTTGATGTGAAAAAAGTTTGTCATAATAATTCTTATAAATCTTATCACTTTTTCCTGCTTGTTCTCTTCCCTGCCTCTTTATCCTTAAATTTTCCCTAGAGTAACTTAGTTGGATATCTTAAAAAGCTTTCTTTAAATTAGTCTTATCCTCCACTGCTTGCTTCTCTCTGCTCTATTAGATAATGCTGTTCATAACTGTCCATCTTGCTTTGTAAGATTTTCCAAAGAAATATATATCTTAATCTTGTGTTGTCTTGGGCAACCATCTTCCTCTTTCTAGAAATTAAGTCAGATATTTTATGACTAAGGTGTTTTCTGCACTCTTTTGATCTCCACGTCATGACAATAAATTTCCAGTGATTAAACTTCTGTATAAAATATTATAATTGGTGCTACTATCATTTCTATTTTCCATTTGAGTATGATCCTGGCAACAGACCAAGGTCATTTTCTGAGGACCACCCTAGCTAAGTATAAAGAGGTTTGTCATTTTACATGGTGATAGATGTTTTTGCCATAGTAACCCAAGAAATAAATTTAAAATGGTCCTCAATACAATGCCATCCCCTTTCATTTCTGCAGTGATGGTGGCAAAGTAATAGTAAAGGCAACAGGAATCTAAAAATCAGTTTTTAGACTGCCTATAAACTTTAATTTGATGCTTGCTACTCTAACTGTGAGATCTGTGTTCAATGACCAGCAAGTAGACATATTGCTTAGGGAGCTGAAGCATATCAATTGACATTCTTCTTATAAATTAAATCAGAATAGGGAAATTATGGCTGAATTGAAGGATGGGTCCTTGGAGAGGCAAAGAAAAGAGCTGGCAAAGTAGATTTTATCATACACCCAAAGGCAACAAGGAGCATTATTTTATGAAATTTTTAGTCATCACATACTGAGGTGTAACCCTGGGGCTCAAGCCCAGGCATTAGCATAAGATTCTTCTTATTAGTAAAGAGAATGATTATTCATAACCTTGTGCCTGTGTGAGGGGCAGAGTTGGCAAGAAATTAGAAGAGGAGAGATTCTTTTTCTGGCTTTCAGTTTTGAGAGAGGACAGACGTGGTTCCAAACTCTATCCAGGGAAAGGCCTTTAAAGGGTGGGAAAGATTCTGGGAAGAAGCCAACGTGTAGAGTCTGTGCTTCTAACATATCCTTATTTCCAGCTTGCCACACTAGAAAGTTATGGCAATTTCCCTTGGATAAGATCAGGGATTCTCTTGGTTGAGCTATCTCAGTTCCAGGGAGGGAGCTCAGTCATGGTCTGTTGTCTGGTATATTCTAAACTTCTCTGATGTCTGTTTGCTATCTGCTTCAATAAACAGACATATTCACTATTCGATATGTGGGATGGTCTTTATGTAACCACCACATAGTGGGAAGGGAGTCAAGCCTTTGGATATACCTTGGAATACTCCTTTGCTGTTATAAGTTAGTGACCAGGAAAAGAATCATTAAGCTAAACATTATTTCCCCTACACTAACAGTAATTTGGGGGGCAAATGGATATAATTCTAGTCTAGTATTCCCTCTGTAAGAAAGGCAGAGTGGGCTGGCATTGTGGCCTCATTCTGTTGCTCCCCTCCTGGCAGGTGTCAAAGAATCACTTGGAAAGGGATGGTGAAATTCTCTATTCATGCCTCCCTGAAAGCCAAATTTAGGCAGACTCAAGTGGACATACATATAATCTACAAGGACAACATACACAAGTTGCAGACGGAAATAACTTCAGTTTTTATGCTAGAATTGGTTGCTAGGGATGACGTAGTAGAGAAGGTCTATGAATAACTTGATAAGACCCTCTAAATTAAATTAACACATTCTGATACCTGGTGACTTCAATGCAAAGGTAACAATAAGTAAGAATAAGGAAAAATATATGGGAAAGCATCACTCAGAAGGAGGAATAAGAGGAAGACTTGTTGATTACACAGAAACCTCATGCCTGCATATCATGAAGACTTTCTCAAAGAAAAGAACGGGTAGGCACTGGTTATGGTGGGCACCAGATAAAACATAAATGACAGAGATTGAACCTGCGATTTCATTATTATAGGGAATTCCCAAAAAGGAAATTTCTTCTATTGATGCAAGTTGGCACCTTCTCTGCAATTTATAATCTTAGAGGACTATCTAGAGTCCTAAGAGGTTAAATAACTTGGCCAGCCTCACAGAGTAAGTATGGACTTGAAAGTACAGGTAAACCTGGTTCTGAGGCCAACTCTCTATTCATTATTCTAAGTGGTCTCTTTAACAGACAAGAAAAGATTTGTTATTGATAGAGAAGTTATCTCTGAATCAGCTGCCCATACTACAATGAGACCATAGAGTTATTAGAGCTAAAATCACAATTAGTAAAAAGCAAGTAAAAAAAATAAGAAAAAGATATTGCACACAACACAAACAACTCAATCATGAACTATTTAAACGAGTAGTTGGTAATCAAAAATGTGAAATGGACAGCGGAATCCAGGGCTTACTGAATTTATATCTCAGAACTAAATCACAGAATCTTAAAGCTGAAAGAGATCTCCCCTAAAAGGGACTGAAAATATCAAAGGACATCTCATTCAAACCAGACCTGAAAAATAATACCTTCTAAAATACATCCAAAAAGTGTCCACTGGAATGATTCCAGTGAGTGGAACCTATGACTGCTCTCTCAGTGTGGCCCATTCTACTTGGGGAAAGCTCTGTTTGTTAAGAAGTTCCTCTTCACACTTGGCATCCAAGCCAAAATCTGCCTCCTTACAGTGTTCACTGTTATTGCTCTTAGCTGTGCCTTTTGTGTCTAAGCACGTCTTCTCTTTACTCCAATAAACACCTTCAATGTTCCTTCACTCAATCCTCCTGTTGCATGGCTTCTAGTCCTCTCACGCTCTCCTGTCTACATAATCCAGCTTGAAAAAAAGTTTTCTCTCATGATCCAGCATTGCATAAAACTGCATGAAGTCCAAAAACCAAAGGAAAAGCACAAAAGGGGAGCTATGGGATTTAAATATAACAGTGATTTGTAAATGCTGACTATATCCTTAGACTTTATGTCAACATAACAGAGAGATTCCAAAGGTGTGGAAATACAGCACAAACTTTTAATTTAATTTTCATAGGATTGGTAGGATTCATACAATTCCTTAGACCAGGGATCGATCAGGCCTGACACATCTTTTTCTACAGTGAGCCTACGAATTTTTTTTTACATTTTTAAATAGTTTTATATTTTAAAATGTGAACCAAAAAAATCTCAGTTCATGGGCTGTACAAAAACAGCTCCCAAGATGGATTTGGCCCTTGGGCCTTAGTTTGCTGACTCTTGCCTTAGAACACGAACTCAGTTTGAAGTTCTACGATCTATGAAAAAAATAGTTGAAAATTTGCTTTACTGAGGCAAAACAAACAAAAACCCAGGCCCTCTTTTGTCCATCATTTGAAACAATCCTATACCTGACCTCTAAGAAGCAGAAAGGAAGGAAGGAAAGAAAGCAAAATATGTCAGGATATTTTATCCATAAACTTTTGCCCTTGCTTAAACACCAGGAAAAGTGAAAAATCATTCTGTAACAAGAAGGACAACTAACTAGTTTGATCAACACATCAAAAATGACCTTTCTCCCTCAGCCAAATTGGGTTCTCCTTTAAATTCCCTGCTGTACCTACCAGTCAGTGACAACCTAGCTTATTTATATACTCTTGAAAAACAGGTCAGAAAATTGTTTATTGTACTAGCTTCCTCTCTTAGTTATAAATGCTTGTAGCAGCTTTTATGGTTTTAGTTGTTGGTGGCTTTTTTTTTTGCTTTATTTGCTTTGTAAATGAATGCAAATTAATTGTGCCTGGAAACTCCACATGTATTTACATGTATATATTGATATATTTAGGTGAGTGTTAAGATATAACAGCATCTCTCCAAAAATCATCCTCTAGCTAAAATGAATGTGCCAACTAACTAATCAGATGCTTTTGCATACATAAATACATAGCTTTTTGCTAGAAAAATCTTAATGCAATATATTTTTTACTCTTTCTGCTTGGTTCCAATCACCCCCTCCCGCTGTCTTTAACAAAAGAACAAAGCCAATTTAAGATTTTGAGCAAAATTGCTTCCTTCACTATACAAAGACAAGCCCAGAAATACTACCTAATCTGTCTGAAAATGCTTATTTTAATTAGGAGGAAAATAAATTAGAAGCTCTGTAAACCTACTGCAGTTCTAGCTTGCATTAGGAAAGAAAAAAAATCATGGCTAATACCTTGGGGCTTTCTTGTTTATTGGCGTTATAACCAAAATGTCAGCTAAGCTGAACTCTGGAACCACCTTGTTTATGATGTCATGAAGCAGCAAAGCCCCCTAGAGAGAGTATTTGAGATGCTTGAATTCTAGATGAGAAAGAATAGGCGCTTAAGTTTCTTCTGGGTGGGGTACTAGTTTGTTGCATGGTGGTTCTTAGCTTGTGATATAAATGATTAAGTGCTTTATGAGGCATATCAGAAATTAACATACACTAACCTTCACTATGTTTATAACAATATGGAAAGCCACCTCCAGGACTTACTCATATAAACAACACAAACTTCTTTTTGATATATTTTTGCGGGAGTGTATATTTCTAAAATGCAAGTATGTTCGCTGACAGAAATTCTATGTAGATTATTGCCATTCTCCCCCATAGACTGAATTTCGTTAACATAAGTGTTTATATTTGTTTTATCTTCATAACTGGTAGAGTACCTCATCCTAGCTCTGTCCTTGTTCCCCTTCCTACTCCAAACTCAACTCTTCTGGTCATGGAATTTCTCTGGGGTTTAATTTCAAATTTAGGTTGTATTATTCCTTTGCTAGCCCAACATTCCAAGCAATAGTACCCACACAAATCTCCCAGAGATGGTTTTTCTCATTCTTGTGAACAAAGTCCTCTAAGCTACTTCCCTGGGATGATCTTTCCTAGATGACTAGGTTTTGCTCAGCTAATGTTTTAATTTCCAGCCCCCTTTACCAAGGGGGATCCTTGCACCTGGAAGAGGATTCAGAAATTAAGTTTGTTTTCCTAAGTAGCTTTCCCTGCTCTCTTCTTATAACTGTCTCCCATTAAAATCTTGTATCCAGATTTCCCCTAATACATTCTTCATGTAGGACCCATTTCAAAAAAAGTTTTTTAAAAAATACGAATATAAAAATACTCATATTTCTAAGATCCAAACTTAAGAATGAGTAGCAGAATGTAGAATTAGAGCCCAAAGAAAGGGTTCTTAACCTGGACTCAGAATATTTTGGAAAAATATTTTGACAACTATATTCAAATGCAATTGGTTTTCTACATATTTCATTTTATGCATTTGAAAACATTATTCTGAGAAAAGGTCGATAGGCTTCACCAAACTGCCAAAAAGCTCTACGTCATAGAAAAGGTTAAGAACCCCGACCTACAAGGTCACTGAGTTGCTGAAGTTCAGAATTAGAAAAGACCTCAGAGGCTAGCTCATCCAACCAATATATGAAAAACCAGCTAAAAAGTAGTTGTCAGCCTTTGTTTAAATAAGACCTCCAGTGGGAGCCAGCTCACTCTTTTTTCTGGAAGCTCTAATTGTTAGAAAGATTTTCCTACCATCCAACCCAAACCCTCTTTGAAATTTCCATCCTTTATTCCTGATTCTACTTTCCAGTTCTAAACAAAACAGGCTGAAGACCTCCTCCATATGACAGCCCTTAAAACATTTGGAAAACTGCTATTGTGCCTACCCACACACCCCAAGTCTTCTCTTCTCTGGGCTCAACATCCCCAAATTCACTCAGTTGATCTTCAGAGGGTATAAACTCAAGGCCTTGCACCATCTGAGTTGCCTACTCTAGAGATATTCCCAATTTATCAATGTCCTCCTTAAAATGGGATATACTGAGCTGAAGAGAGTACTACAGGTGTAGTCTGACCAGGACAGAGGATTGCAGGATTATTACCTCATTATCCCTAAATGCTAAATCCAGTAGCAATTAGTCAGTCAACAAGTATGTACTAACCTCCACATCACTGTGGATTACATGTCATACATGACAGCCTCATGCAACATGTTTCTAAAGACATCCATTGTACCCAATAAAAGTTCAGTTTCATAAAACTCATTAATGCAAGCTTCAGTGAAGTTTGAATTAATAAAGTTGTATCACAGTTCTAGGAGAAGCAGGATGAAATTCTCAATGCTAGAAATGTACAGATGCAATTATATATTCTAATCACAATAACTCCGAGTAACCTAGGTTTTATGAGCACTTTTTAACTCTGAAGAACATTTTCTTCATCCTCAAAATTATTGATTGGCATGATGAAAGATGGCTATAATGGAAGAGTTAAGCATCTATAATTATTGGACCAATTATCTTCCACCACCCCACCACCCCAGGAGTGTGCCTATTCCATTCATAAACAAGCATGTGTATAAAAGAGAACAAAGAAAATTGAACAAATACCTGATAAAACATAGAACCCAGTGGGATCCCAAGAGAATAGAGAACAGCAACAAAATGTTCCAGAATGGTTCAAAAGAAAAATGAAAAACATAAAGGAACAAGTTAGAAGAGAACAAATATCACCGTAGCAGAAAGAACTGAAGAGTAGGAAAAACCTGAATCCTTAGTAGAGACTCTCACCAAAGAGGAGAAATAGAGAGCTATGAATTTGTAATTCAAATTAGCAGAATAATCTAGAAGAAGAACAGTAAATGGCAATAATGTTAAAAGAACCCATGATCTCCATATAAGCAAAAGCTGTTAACCTTAAAGACAGGATGCACAGATACACCTTAAGGATCATTGGTCTCCCAGGAGAACATGACAAACTAAAAAAATTGAACACCACAATGTATGAAATGATACAAGAAAACTGCCCAGAATCTCTTAACTACAGAAAACTAAGGACCATTCAAAAGAATCCATAGATTCTTTCACTTCCAGAAAAAGAGCCTTACACTTTAATATCCAAGACAGAGAGAGATTAAATGTAACAATTCCAATGACAAACAATGAATCCTGCAAGTGGGCAGGAGAAAGACATTCAAGGAAATTTGAATAGCACAAAATCATGCTGTGCCCATGACAAACTGCAGAATGGAATGGAATAACATATTCCAAAAAGCAAGGAACTCTAGATGCAACTCAAACTGATAGACTGCAAATCTGAACCTAATCAGCAAAGAAAAGAGATGGGGTGGCATTCGAGGTATTCTTGCAACAACAACAAAAAGATGTGGTTAAAATATTCAACTTGCAAGCACCCTCACACAACTGAGCTACAAGGATTGTAAATAAATACAATTATCAAAGAAAGAATGACACACTAAAGAAATAAAGTTGTTTTTAAGATAGAAAAAGAAAGACTGAACTATGGGGTTAAAAATGCAACAGAGAAATCATTAAGAGGTTTATTTTAATATATAAGTGGTTTAAGAAGAAAGTGAAAGGGAATAGGATTTTGAACCTATCACTTATGCAGAAGGAAAAACAAAGGAAAAAAAGTGGGAAAGGAATGGATAGTAAAACAAACAAAACAAATTAAGTGTAAACCTTCCAACTAGGAAAAGGACTAGAAAAGGAGAGAAGAGGTAAGGAGAAACAAAGTTTATGGAAATGTCATTCCATTAAAGTAGATTAAGCAAAATTAATAATAGGGACAAAGTCCGGACTTAGAAGGGGAAGAGGAAGAAAAAAATCCTAATTTATAAAAATAATAAACACTAGAGATAAAAAAGAGGGAAATACACATCTAACTCTCATGATTTTAAATGTGTACTCTTTTTGTTTTACAGACTGAATGAGAAAATAAAACCTATAATGTTACTTACAATAAACATATTTAAAAATCAAAAATCTACATGGAATCAGCATGAGGACTAGTAGAAAATTTTCTATGAATCAGATGAATCCAAAAAAGCAGGAATTGCAATCATCCCATCAGACAAATAAAAAACTACAATTTCATAATATTAAAAGAAATAAACAAGGAAATTACATTATACTGAAAAGACCCATAAATAATAAATCAACATCAATATTAAATTTATATGCTCAAACCAAAAAGGAAAATTGAACTGAACTGTAAAAAAGACAGAGACATTAATATGATAATAATAGGAGACCTTAATAAAGTTGGAGAAATCTAACAGAAAGATAAACAAAAGTGAAAATATAGAAAGATTTATGACACCTTTGGAATGGGACCACTAAAGAATATGTATATTCTCAGCACCATGTGGCAGTTTTACAAAACTACATATTAAAGCAAAAAAAAGTTAAAAATTAGTGGGGAAAATGTAAAAATATTAAACATATCCTTTGTAGACAATTACAAAATAAAAAATAGCAATTAATTCAGGGAGCATGAACAAAAGATCAAAATCTTAATAGAGATTAAACAATTTTATCCTAAACAATGATTGAAGTCACAATAAATCATAGAACAATTAATTATATCAAAACTAATAATGAAACAACATACTGAAATTTCTGGGATGAAGCTAAAGCAGTCTTCAGAGGAAACATCTTGTCCATAAAAACAAAAATTAGTAAGTTTTTCTAAAAAAGAGTTTAATGCAATGAATATTCATTTTTTAAAACCAGAAATCCAACAAACCTAGAATAAGCACAAAAGAAAAACTTGCAGAAATTAAAAGAGAAATAGATAAAAACTACAGAAATTATGAACAAAATTAAAAGCTGGTCCTTTGGAAAGACTAACAACCTAAATAAAAAGAAAAGGGGAGGAAAAATGAAATCAACAAAATAACAAAATGAAGGATAAAATCACAACAAAAACACAAGAAATAAAATGAATTATAAGACTCTACAATGTACAGTTATATGCTAAGAAAACTAGGAACACAGAAGACAGGATATCACCTTCAAAATTATAAAGTATTCAAACCAAAAGATCATGAAAGAGAGATTATAATTAATCCAATTTCAGATACATAATATATGTATAACATACATATGTAAAGGAACTACTATGGGAAAAAATCCTGAACCAGATGGATTTATGAAAAAATTCAACCAAACTTCCAAGGACCAATAGATACCACTACTATACAAATCATTTTCAAAAATTTAGAAAGAAAGGCTTCTCCGAAACTCCTTTTATTTATAGAGATAGAGTCCTAATATGTAAATCAAAGAGAGATAAAGAACAAAGAACTATAAGCCAATACCACTAATAAATATAGATTTTAAAATTTTAAATAAAATCCTGACAAAAAACATAGTAGGTTGTCCCAAAAACCATTCATTATTAGCAAGTTGGATTTATACCAATGATGTTAGGGTGGCTGTTCAACATGTGGAAAAAACAGAATTTTAAAATATCAAAAACAAAAATAACCAAAACCATATATGATTACCTCTAGATGTAGAAAAAGCCTTTGACAAAGTATGATATTCATTTACGTTTAAAAAACCCTACAAAATACAGGACTAGAGAAATATTTGTAATATTATTAAAAATAGTTTATCTTAAACCAAATGCAACCATCATGTACAACGGGGAAGCACTAGGAGCTTTACCAATCAAAAGGAATAGAGAAAACTGACAGAAGTATGATAGATATTTGGTCAAAGAACATGAATAAGTAGTTCTCAAAAGAAAGACTAGAATCTATTACAACCCTACCCATCCAAAAATGCTCTAATTCACTTAATAATAAGAGAAATGCACATCCAAAGAACTGTGGTATTTCACCTCACACCGAAAAAAAAAATTGGCAAGGATGATAAAAAGATGTGAATAATCAATGCTGGAGGGCCCCAGAAAAGACAAGGAATACTGATGAATTGTTGGTGGAGCTATGAGTTGATACAACCATCCTGGAAAACAATTTGCAATCAAGAGGCTAAGGTACATATACTTTTTGACCCAAAGATTCCACTGCTAGGTATATATCTTAAAATTACAGACAAAAAGAGCTCTTTTCTCTCCCTTGTCCCCAGGGTCGATATTTCAATCCTACCCTGTCCTAGCACTTTAAACTCCCTCATTACAGACTTTTCAATGAGTTCATCATATATATATCCCCACCCTTGATCATTCTCACTATCTGCTTTCTCTAGTCCTTCTTCTAGAAGAGCCATCAAGCACTGTGGGAGAGCCCACAGAGCCCAGACTCTTAACCATCACAAATTCATACTAATTAGTTTCAATTTGGCTTTTACCTATGCTTGCTAATTGAGGGAGTGCCTTAAACAGGAATTCTCTCTGTGGATAAAAATCAACATGTTCCTTAGCATACGTACATCTATGTGTATGTAATATAGTTTGGGAGAGGGAGAAGGATTGTGACTGGACCTGCGATTTTGGTATAGGGAACTCCTAGGTGAAAAAAATAACCTCCCTTTACCAATTTTTCTGCAACTTATTGCCTAGAGCAAAGAGAGTTTAAGTGACTTACCCAGGGTCACACAACCAGTATGTATCAGAGGCAGGATCTGAACTTAAGTCTTCATGACTTCCAGGCCATGTCTCTATTCACTATACTAATCTCCTGCTCATTGTATGTATGCTCATATGTTTGTATGTGTATATATACACATATATAACATGTATATGTGCATGTATACACACAGAGAAGAATAATTAGTCATCAGGCATAATCTCCCCATCACTCAAGGATTCTTCCTCTGTGACCCGGAAGTCTGAAATGCTTCTCTCTTTCTAAACCTCTTTATCATCACTATGATTTTTATCCTAGTCCTAGTCTTTCTTCCCATTGTGTGTTTGACACTGTGGATTATCCAGCTTATCCTCTATGCTTCAGTTCCTTCCCCCTCCCTCATCCTACTGTCATACATGCCCTGATGAACCCAACTCTAAGTTACCACCACCACTGGCCTTCTTCCCTCCCCCTCGAGAGCTGCTGAAGGCCACTAGAGCAAGTCCTACAACCATGCCTAGGAGGTTCACTACAAAGTCGTGTTATCTAACCTCATCTGTGCCCTCACTGCTTCAAGGCAATCCTTTTCTTCTTTCCTGATTGACTTTCTACTGCACTCCTAACAACTGCTATTCTAAACCTTTTTCTCTCCACAAGACACCTACATAACTATTTATTCTCCATATTGCACGTGGTAGGGAGAAATGTAATCAGAGCAGTTGGGTTTGTTGGGCAAGTCTTTTAGAAGCCAGCTCAAACCCTAACTCAGCAACTTACTACTTGTGTGACCCAGGTGAGGTCATTTACTCTTTCTTGGCCTCATTTCCTCATCAGCGAAATGAAGGGGTTGGACTAGATGACCTAAAGGGGCCTTTCAGTTCTAAAGAGTGTGACTGCCTTCACTTTGTTTATTTTTATTGTTTTAATGAGCAGAACCCTTTATTGAATAGTATTGTGAGATGCCCACTCCTGTGGGAGGGTCAGATGGAAAAAAAATCAGCTGGTGGTCTCAGAAGGTAAGAGTAAGGGCAACTTCAACAGGATAAACAGTACTGTCTCCTCAGAACTGTGTTCAAACCCTCGGAGGATGTCTTGGGGAGTGGGGAGGTTCGGCATCAGGCCACGGGGAAGAAATGAGGCAGCAGCTTGCGGTATATCTTCTCGTCCTTTTCCAGGAACACACAGATCACCAACCGGTCCACCTTGTCCTCGTGCTCCTCCAGCCATCCTCGAAGGACGCCCAGGACGACCTCGGCCGCGGCCTCACTGGGATAACCAAAAACTCCAGTGGAGATGCACGGGAACGCCACCGATCTAATGCCGTTGTCGAGCACCAGCTGCAGGCTGTTAAGGTAGCAGTTGCGAAGTTCCTGGACCTGGCTGGGGCTGGGGTCTCCCTGCACGATGGGCCCCACGGTGTGGATGACGTACTTGGCTGGCAGGCGGTAGCCGCCGGTGATCTTGGCTTTGCCGGTGTCGCAGCGCTGCAGAGTTCGGCACTCCTCCTTGAGCAGGTGTCCGGCAGCGCGGTGGATGCAGCCGTCCACGCCGCCTCCTCCCATCAGGGAACTGTTGGCCGCGTTCACAATGGCGTCCACCTGTAGCTTGGTGATGTCCCCTCGGAAGAGGGAGATCTTCTCATTCAGGACCCTGTCCGCTTTGTGCTGGGATTTCACCGCCTTGCCTGGAGCCTCTTTTGCCTTCGCGTCCTCCCAGGTCGGTATTTTCTTCAGGCTGATAAAGTCTCGGCAGAAATAATGTTCCTCCCTCTGCTTGTCGCTCAGACCTTTCAAAAAAGCTTTCGCCTCCTTCCAGTCCATGGAGGTCTTGAGATCCACCTTCGCCGCCATGGCCAGAGGAGAAGACGCTGCCCCAGGCCGTAGGCTGGACCCCGCACTAGGCTGCAGGGGTCCCTGCGCCCGGCAGCGGCAGCGTGATGCTAGGTAGGGCAGTGAACTGCAACTGAGCCTGCTCCGTCGTCCTACTTTTAAAGGGGGCTCTGCCCAAGGTTGACGTGACTCACCCGAGATCACACTGCTCGTTAGTGACATAAACACGACTATAGAAACCATGTCTCCTCCTAGTCCAGGATGTTTCATTGTGGAGAGGACGTGGGTCCTGGGGAGCAGGAATGAATTAGAGAGGTGCTGCTGCCCCACCTTCATCTTTCTCCACTATCCCAAACATGTATACCCTCCTTCCAAACTTCCCTATTTCTGTTGAGAGGATCGTTATTCTACCAGTCACTCAGGGATGCTGGCACCATCATCACAGACACCACCTTCTCTTTCCTCTCCTTCACTCTCTTCCCAATCAGTTGGCACATCTTGTCAGTTCTGCCTTCACAGCTTGTCTTGCCTTGTCCCCTTCTCTCCATTCACAAGGCCACCACTCTAGCGCAGGAGCTCCTGGAGAGCAGGGACTGTCTTGTACCTCTTTTTGTATCCCCAGCATTTAGCACAGTGCCTGGCACATGGGAGGCACTTAATAAATGTTGACTGAATTGAATAGGATCTCATCATTTCTTGTCTCCTAATTGGTTTCCAATCTCTTCCTCCCACACAGCTGCCAAAAACAGTCTTCCTAAAGTAAAAGTTGGATGGTGCCATTGCCCTGCTCAAGAAGCTTGGTGACTTTCTAATATCACTAATACAAAGTCCTTGGTTTAGCATTTATAAAGTCCTTCACATTCTGGCTCCAGACTATGTTTCCAGGCTTATTTAGCATTGCTCTCGTTCATGAACTCTACTTTCTTGACAAACCAGCAGCCACACTGGTCTTCAGCTTGGCCTTCCACCTTCCACTTCCAGCCTTTGCACAGGCCATTCTTCATAGCTGGAGTACATTCCCTCCTCACTTCCATCATCCTCAGAGGCTATTGAGTAAAACTCCCTCGTTTAACAGATAAGGAAGCTGAGGCCTTGGAATGGTTGTGTCATCTTAGATATCATCTTCTATGGGAAGAAGCTTTTCCTAATCCTGGTAGTTGTTAGCCTCTCTCCCTCCTCAAATAACTTTGTTATTTACTTACCTGCGTAAATACTGTATGTAAGCTCCTTGAGGGCAGGGGCCATTTTTCATGTTGTCTCTGTAATCCTGACACCTAGCACAGTGTACTACACTTAAGTCAATGTTTAATAAATGCTTGTAGAACTGAATTTAATTAAACTGAATTGAAATGAATGAAGGCAATATCATATAATGGAAAGTGTTTGATTCAAGAATCAGAAAACCTGTATTTCATTCCAAGTTCTCATTTTTAACTATGGGCAAGTTACTTAACTTCTCTCTGCCTCAGTTTCCCCAATGTAAAATGAAACGAATAATATTTCAATACCTTCTTCACAGGGTTGTTATAAGGAAAGCACTTTGTACATCTTAAAGGGCTGTAATGCATGTGAGCTATTTACTATCATCACTCCTCAATGGCCCCTTTCCCATGGCTTTCAAGCATGATCAAGTGACCTCTGTTTTTTTTTTAAATCTTTCCTTTGATCCTGGTGCCCCCTTTACCTATCATACTACTTCTCTCCTCTCATTGTCATTTCTAGGAACAACTGGTATTTCTTTAATCACCTCCAGTTCCTCTCCACTCATTTCCTTTCATGCCCCGCCCCAGCCATCTAAATTTTACCCCTTTCCATTCTACAAAAATTACATCCTCAGAGGTCACCAATGACCTCCTTCTAGCCAAATCTAAAGGTCCTTTCTTAGCCCTCATTTTCCTTGATATCTCTGCGGTATCTAACTGCTAAAAATTGCCTTAAAACTCTATTTGATACTTGAATTCCATGGTGCTGTACCACCCCAATTCACCCTTCATTTGCTTCTCTTCTTTCTCTACATCTTAAATGTGAGGCTTCTCCAAGGCATGGCCCTTTCTCACTCCAACAGAGAAATCATCCATTTCCATGGCTATGAATACTGTAGACTGCAACCAAATGGGACACTTGACTATCAGAAAAAAATACCTTGGGCTTTCCAGACTCTGTCTCTTTGTTCACTCAGCCCCTAGGTATGAAACAGCTTCTCTAAACCTCCAATCCCTGCTTATCAAAATTCTACCTGTCCTTCCAGACCCAACACAAATGCTGCCCCCTTTCATGAAACCTTCCTTCAACCTCAAGAAGAAAATCTTTCCTTCCTTGAAACTCCCAAAATGTTTTTGTACACATCAGTAGTCATTATTTCTATTTTGTATTAAAGTTATTTATGTGTGATGTGTACCTTTAATTCATTTATCAGTATTTATTAAGGACCAGTTACTATATACTGGGAAAGATACAGAGATAAGATATGATTCCTATCCTCAAAGACCTTATGATCTAATATGGAGAAACAAGACCCGTATGATAAATATGTACAATTACGAATTAAAACATGTAGCTATATAAAAGCTGTATAAAGTGTTATGAGCTCAAATGGCTGGGAAATCATGCCTACTAGAGGAGATAATAAAGTTATGTATATTATGCTCTTCGATGCCCCTTCCTTCCCCTACAACTTTGTGGGCATTGATTGACTTTTTTAACCTTTGTGTCTGTATCAGTGCCTAGCATAGTGTTTTATAAATAGTAAACATTCAAGAAGTGTTTTTGGAATGAAAGACTCACAAATTCACATCACAACCTTGCCCCACAAGTATTCACTGTGGCTCACCCAAGGAGAGGCATCGTAGTATAATGGACAGCAAGATGAACTTAAGAGTCGGAAAATCCTACCTCTAATACTTAATAGCAGCATGGACATGGACATGAACATGGACAAGTCACTTAACTTCTAAGCCTCAGTTTCCTCAGTCATAAAACAGTACCTAACTCAGTTGTGAAGGTAGAATGAGATGACGTGTGTAAAATATTTTGCGGTCTTTAAAGTGCTATCTATACAAATGCCAGGTAGAATCATTTTATTATTAAGATCTAATCTATTTATTTCATCTTTTTCTTTTCTTTTTTGAGTCTGGGCTCTCCTGTCTCCTTGTAATGTTAATGGGATATGAAGATCTTCCCCTCACGTTAATAGGCCTCACATGGAGCCCATTAAGGGAAGTTTGCTTAGGGGAGGCTTGCTTGTAGGAAGGCTTTCACACCTTTTGGTACTAAGTTGATTAGGCACTGAGTCATGAGGGTTGTAATACCTTCTGGCTCTGAGAAGTGTACACATACTCTGAGTTGGTATTTTGCTTTGGGGGTTCACTTATGAGAGGAATCTTTTGATTCCCTGGTTAAGACTCTGAGTATGTTCAGAGCTCCCTGACTGCTCAGACGTAAAAGCTCTCTTGATCCAGTAGCGTATGTAAAGTATATAGCAATATTGCTTTGATTCAAGCAGTTAAGAGCTTTGTCTGTTAGTCTTTATGCTGATTTCTCTGCTTGTATTTTCTCTGACATTCAGGGGGCTTACTTTTCCCCTGAACTAGTAAATGTAATTAAAGAAGACTGTCGACCCCTTAAAGTTGCTTTCCTTTAAAAGCAGATTAAAGAACCTGTGCTATCCTGGGTATGCTAGGGTGCTGGTTGTTAAACTCCTTCAGGCTGGAAATTCAATGGTCTCTCACAGTTCCAATCTCACTGCTGAACAAGATGACAACTTAGACCTGTTTCCAACCCAGGGTGGCTCACCCCACTCAGGCATCCTGATGGCCCTATCAGCATTAGCTCTACTGTAGCTCAGAACTCCAAAGCTTAAGCAATCCATCAGTAGGGATTACAAGAGTCTGCCAACACACCAGCTAAGCCAATCTATCTAGTTACCTGTAAGACACATTTGTTTTAATATTTTATTTTCACCTAAGCTTAACATATCTAAACCAAACTTGGAATCTTCTCCCATTAACGAACTACCCTTTCCCAACTTCCTCTTTTCTTTTTCACAGTGGTACTCTTCTCATAGTTTCCTGGGCTTGAAACCTTGAAGTCAATTTTTGAATCATATTTGGTTCTTCCGTCTCTTGTATTCTTCACTTCTTCATATTAAGTTCTATCGGTTCCTTCTTCAAAAATGTCGCCTTGGTTTGTCACTTCTGCTTATATGCCCACTTCTACCACCCTGATCCTTTACATCGGGGATGGCAAACTCAAATAGAAATGGATATTAACTTAGAAAACTACAAATTAATATTATCTGTGTTGATTTGTACTTTATTTTGTTAAACATTTCCCAATAACATTTTAATCTGGTTTGGGCCACACTGGGCAGTTTTGCTGGCCAAATGCACCCACAGGCCAAGAGCCTGACACTTCTGCCCTAGACTACCACAGACGTCTCCTAAATAGTCTTGTGCCAGTCTCTTTCCCTTCTATTTTCCACAACACTGTCAGATTAATCTTCCCTAAATACCATAACCATCATGTTATTCCACTTCTCAAGAACCTTCGTGGCTTCCTATTATGTGTCAAGTCTAAACTTTTAACACTCTCCATTATCTCACTACTCCTACTTAGGCAATGTTATTTGCCATTACCCCCTGTGCCCTCTGACATCGAAGGAGCTGACTTTTCCCCTGAACTAGTAAATGTAATTAAAGAAGATTGTTGACCCCCAGTCAGGCATGTATTCCACACACACACCATGCTCACTCCCAAAACGATCATTTTATTCATGCTAAACTCCCTCCCTTCCTGAAATAATCCTCATATTTACACAAGAGCATGCCCTTTCTTTCAGATCCTAGCTCCAATCCTAATTCCTTATGAAGCTTTCATCAACAATGTCAGACCACACTAACAGTTCCTTGCCCTAACTCCTTTTATATATGCTTTCTATAGCATACACACACACAACTTATGTGCTGAATTAGTCTCTAATTGTGTGACACAAAATATTAGCATATTGTATATAATTGCATATGATATTGTCTTATATACTAATTCTCATCAGTAGCATGTGAAAATAAGTCTCATTTTATAGTTATACTTTAAATACCCATAAAATAGTCTCATTATTTCTTCCTCCTCAACTAGATTGCAAGCTCTTTGACATTAGGGACCATATTTTATTCATCTTTGTATCTCTCTTAGTGACTAGAACAATGTTCTATACATAGTAAGTAGGTGCTTAATATATTTTTAATTGAATTTATTATACTCAACCTTTTAATGATGGAGGCAGTATTACTGAGGACTCCCTAGTGATTAGATTCAATTCAAAAAAAATCTACTAAATGATTACTATCCATCAAAATTAATATTTACTAGAATATAGATTATAGGGGAATAGAGAAATAATAGAGGTTTAGCTCATTGTCTCAAACTAGGAACTGATGACACACAGCAAATTGCATGCATTAACTCACTAATAGATTCATAGGTTACTAGTTACCAGACCAGATGGTCCTGGACGTTTCTAGGAGGCTTTCAGAAGATGACACAGTAGAGGAATCCATCGTATCTCAGCCTGCCTCTAGAATGAAGCTGGACCAAGCCACCAAAAGCGAAAAGCAAAAATGAGTCTGATAACTTCAATACAATCCTTAATAAGCTACATATCTGGTATCTGTTTCAGGGCAGACCATGCATCAGGAACTTGGAAAATGTCTCTGGAGTAGAAAGTTAGCAGCAATCAGTCTCTCACCTATACATCAGGTCTGTAGAAGATAGGGTTCTACATTGTTAAATTCATGAAACAGGAGCCAGATCTGACACCCATTTATCAGAGCTGCTTTAGGCATAATAAAATCAATCCTACCATTATAAGGAGGGGCGAACTTGATGACCCACTAGAGATTTTTTCCCAATCTAAACGATTCTATAAATTCCCTTAAAATCATAAAAAATCCGATTAAGGATTCATGTAGGTGTTTGGAGTATAAATACAAATTAATTTCTGCTCCAGCTGCAAATTTTCTCATCCTTATAAGTAGCACCTTTATGTCTGAGATATTTCTGGAGAAAAAGCTATGAGAAGACTAAAGCTAGACAGGATTCCCCAGAGTTCTTGTTTTGAATCATTTTCTTCTAATTTGTGAAATAACTCTGCATCTTGCTCCTGTCCACAAACATTTATCACTGAAAATCTGTTTCACTTGAAAATGAAATATAATTGTATACTGATTTAATAAGAACCTAAATGTTCCACTGAGAATTTCTTTATTCAAAATACTTTGTTTCTGTTCTAACTAATCTACGTGTTTCCATTTCTAGTACTAGATATGCTATTGCTATGTATTTTTACTAAAAAGCAATTTTCCTATTTAAATGCTGCTCTTTTAAGAAATTTATGTAGTTGTGTTGATTGATATGCATCTTACTTTTTAAAAAATAATTTAAATTAACC
>CM053624.1:82816239-82844404 GCA_028646595.1 Phalanger gymnotis
TGACCTCCATTTCAATTTGAGTTTGACACTACTAGGCAGCTCTTGTTAAAACATAAGCTGCAGAGAGAGACCAACTACCTTGGTAGATGGAGTTTCTTCACCTTAGGGTTTCTTATACCAATTAAATCACAGACCCAGTCCTTATATGCTCATATTATTCAGGAAGCTCAGACGCAAGGTCTTTTCATTCATACTCACAAAAGAAAGAACTGTTACAGAAACTCATTTCAGCAAGATAGGCCAACCACAGAACTGAGAAATCAAGGTGACCCGAGAATGTGTGGGGCCTCAATAAAATCTCTGACTATGATTCAGAGTATAAAGTGGCATTTTAGAAGTTGCTTTTTGAAGAGAACCTCCTTGCAAACATTTAAATCAATCGACAACCATTTGTTAAGTGCCTGCCACATGCAAAGCAATGTAGCATAGTGGATAGAGTGAGCCCCAAAACTGACACATGCTAGCTATCACCCTGGGTCTCTTAATGTCCCAGGACAACTCTCTATGACTACAAGACACACAGACAGTGCCCATCTGCAAGGCTGGAGGGAGCTTCTTCATTGTACATTCCCTGTACCAAGGAAATCATAGGCGTAATAAAAAACAGAAACAACAGAACGTGAAAGGCACTGTCCTAGTGACTGGGGATTCAAAGAAAAAGGAGAAAACAGTCCCTGGCCTCGAGTTACTTACATTCTACTTTTATAGCCACAGGCAGGGTGAATCTCATCACTCTCTTGCCAAAGGTTTGCGTGTCTCAAGATCTGAGAATTCATAATCATATGCTTGTTATTTGCCCAAAGCCCTTTCAAAGTCAGCATGTCAAAGGAGGAAGTCCGGTTTATCCAGAATTAACATCCCTCCACTAAGATCTTGCTCTGACGTCTCATTTCGACATACCAGATGATCCTAAGCTTTCAAAAACCAGTCCAGCATCACTGCCAGTTCTGGCAGTTTCTATCAAGCTAAGAAGACTGTGAGCATGAGCCCAGTGAAGGACCATCCCCTTGCCAGAAACTCCTCACCAGCCTGGCCAGTGGGTGATGAATCTGTCGGCAACCCACAACTCTCCGCTATTCCCTGCTAAATCTTAAAGAGATTGTGGTGCACGTCAGTGAAGGAATTACAGCTTCTCCAAGAAACATTTAAAGCGTACGGAAATGAATATCCTCTTCTCGATTTGGATTGATTTTCGATCAACTGACCAATAAATACTTAGCACCTACTAGATAACCTTGTTGAGATTCTAATTAGTGCAGCTTTAGGAAAATGCCACTCATTCAACATACTCTATTCCATGGTCCAGGGCCTTCCAAAGATTCTGGGCTCACACTGACTAGATTTGATCCTCCGGGTCTAAACTTAAGAAAGGTCGTTTTCTCTCTAACGGATTGCCCCACCTGGAGTCCTCCAGGAATGTTTCCAAATATGCTTATGGTACAATATATGTCTAGAGGACCCCAAATATGGTTAACAGTGTCCCCAACTCCTTGTGCAGGTCCTTGAGGTACTAATGTATACAGGGTAGAGAACAGCCTTAATTTCGCACCATATAAATTCTACAATGCAAAAGACTCATAGTAAGCTATGAAGACAGAAACAGAAAGAACTCAAACAACAGCCCAATAGTTCCACCCTAGAAGGGATCTGAACTTTGAGTTTCTATCAGAACAATACTTTGTCAGTGAAATCCCTTTCTCTCACAGAGTCATAAACAATTCCTCCCTAGGACCCCTAGAAGGTGAACATACTTGAGGACTTCTGAGCAAGTAGTTTCCATCCTGTTGGTAAACCATGGCTTTGTTCCCCAAGTCATAACCTGCTCAAGAACTAAGTAGACACTCTTATTATTCCTCTAAGAAGCGCGCTACTTCAGGAAATCTCATCTCTCTAGAAGTCTTATATTTGGAGCTAGGTGGTACAGTGCATAAGGGTGCTGGGCCTGGAGTCAGGAAGACCCAAGTTCAAATCTGGCCTCAAACACTTACTAGCTGTGTGACCCTGGGCAAGTCACTTAACTCTTTGTGCGTCACTTTCCTCATCTGTAAAATGAGCCAGAGAAGGACATTGCAAACCGCTCCGGGATCTCTGCCAAGAAAACCCTAAATGGAGTCACAGAGAGTCAGAGACGAATGAAATGACTCAACCAATTTGCGATTACCCATGATGCAACTGCCAAAGCTGCTGCTGCTGCTCAGGAAAATTTCCCTTCTCTGGTTAGATTCTGGGGCCACAACCCTAGGGAGTTCAAAATATCCCCTCCTGTACATAAGAGGTTAGGGATTAAGAGAACGTCATCTCCTTGAGAACAGAGATTGGTTCATTCTCTGTATTACTATTTCCAATGCCTAGCACATAGAAGGCACTTAATAAAGGCTCCCCTATGGCAAATAATCATCAACTGCTTTAGGGCAAGAGGGGAAGGGAAAAATCTCCTCCCCACACTCACTGCTACATTCCAGAAGGAAGCAGGGGAAAAGCCAAAATGCACTGAAGAGAGCAGACTTACACGCTCACTTTTACAGAGCACAGAAAGGGGAGGGGGGGTGGTGTTCTCACTCAAGTCAGTCATCAAGAGGCAACCCAGCTCTCTGAAACCCAACCAATACACGACCAGTGAGTCTGCTCAGATTCTGTGAGGAAGTGCCTTCCGAGCACTAGCCCACCCAGTCATTTCCTCAGATTGACTAGGGAGCTCTTCAAAGTTACCAGTGACTCCTCTAACCGCCACTCTTACAATGTATTTACTGAGCATCTTCTATGTGCTCAGTGTTTCCAGAGGGACAAAAATGAATGACAGACCACCCATCTAAAGGAAAACTTATATTTGTCTACCACATTTCTGGTTTACCAGGCACACGAAACCATAAACTAGACAAATGCCCAGTTGAGAAATTAAAATGACTTGAGAATACTTTATATACTGATGAGTCTGATTGAGGCTTGGTTAGTTTTACTAAATGTTTTTTCTTTTTTTAGTCTTTATATTAAGAGATGGTTGTTTGGTAGGAGGAGAGAGGAAAGGCTACACTGGGAAATGCAGGTGATGCTTTAAAAGAGAGCAATAAGCATGTTAAATAAATTAAAATCTATTTAACATTGAAATTAAAACAGAAAACATGCAATCTAACCAATTTCTGTATTTTTGAGTCCTTCCAAAACATTTTTTTAGTTTCTCTTCCAATATGTATAATAGTAAAGAATTCTCCTGATGAAATCAAAGGCTGGTCACACTGATCCAGTTAGGAGTCCATTTAGGCTGACCATTACTGTAAGGATTTGAGGTTATCTATCATTCCCTGAAAAGTTTAAACTATTTTTAACTTCAATCAACCAAAGTAAAGTACCATCTCCATAATGAAATCTCTAATATCCATAGAATTCTAATTTTAAGATAAGTCATCCCCAACTCATTTACAGAAAGGCCACTATCACGTAAAATAAGGAAGCACATGATAATTGAGAGTATTAAGTAGACCTAAGCAAGCATGCAAGAAGGACAGCTGAGAATCTTATTCCTCTTAAATGAAGCTGAACAAAGTTTTAAGAAAGCCTAAATATGGACACATAATAAAACTATAAATGCACTCTCCCCTGAAAGATGCTGTCGAAGAAAAAAATATTAATACTGTGCTTTGTGTTTGGGCATAAGTCTGCTAGAAACAATTATTTTTAATTTAACAATAATCTAAATCTAAGAATTTCTTGCTCAAAGAGAGAGATGGCTAGACAGAGTCCTCTCGTGCCTTTGGAGAAGTCCCTAACGTTAGACAATTTGAATATAGGAATCTGGAACTAGGAAGATATCTAAAGATAGTTTTTGGTTTGGGGGTTTGGGGGTTTTTTTGTTTTGTTTTGGTTTGGTTTTTGGTCAACATCCTAGAATAGTCATTTAATCTCCTTCTAAAACTGGTATATTCCTTCCTTGACCACTTCCCTCCAAAAGACTGAAACAGAGTTCTCCTTGTAATTAACATCTTAATTCTTTTGTAATAGAAAAGAGGGCACTGCCCTTAGATGGGTCATATCATCTACTATTTGGTAGGGAAAACAATGATCTCAGCTATATAATAAGTACTTTTTGTTCTCAGCTTGGTAATCCCTATTCCCCAGGGCATTAGTCTTTGCTCTTGACTTTTCATATATCTTCCTAAAGGGAAAAGTCTGGTGAGAGTTTTAGACTAGAAAAAAAATTATTGCTTAATATTTTCAGTTGACCTAAAAAGGAAGTTTTTAATATGTTTCCACTATGCCAAAAGGTCTGAGAAAGCAGCGCCCTTCTCTTTGTAATTGGAGGTGGTAAGAATAATTGCTGAGCACCCATACAGTGCTACACAGAAAAGGGGAAGTCAGCAAGCATTTATTAAGTACCTACTATGTGTCAGGCACAGTGCTAAGCGCCGAGTACAAAGGAAGGTAAAATATAGTCCCTGCCCTCAAGGAGCCTGCAGTCAGTCAGTCCGAAAGATAACACGTAAGTAAGTATGTACAAACAAGATATGGGCAGAATAAATTGTGGGTAGCTCCGAGGGAAGGCACTAAGATTTAAGAGGGAATGGGACTGGGAAAGGCTTCTTGCAGAAGGATGGACTTTAACTAAGGCCTGAAGGAAGCCAGTGAAGCCAAAAGGTGGAGAGAAGGGAGAGAGTTCCAGGCATGAGGGACAGCCAAAGAAAATACCCCAAGTCAAGAACTGGAGCGTTATCTTCAAAGAACAGCAAGGAGTCAAGTGTCACTGGTCCACTGACTGCTTGAAGGGAAGTCAAGTGTGAGAAGAACTGGAAAGGTAGGAAAAGGCCAGTTTATGAAGGCTTTAAAAGCCAAACAGAGAGTCTTACATTTGATCCTGGGGGTAGTAGCGAACCATTGGAATTTACTGAAATAGGGAGGAGACAGGATCAGACTTGTGCTTTAGGAAGATAGATTTGACAGCTGAGCGGACAATGATCTAGGTGGAGAGAAACTTGAGGCAGGGAGACCAACCAGAAGACTATAAGGGAGTGAACTAGGGTGGTAGCAGTGTCAAAGAAGAGTATGTCTATGACAGATGTTACAAAGGTAGAATTAACAAGACTTGACACTGTTTGTATACGAGGAGTGAAAGAGGGTGAGGAGATGGAGATGACACCTAGGATATGTGCCTGGGTGGCTGGGAGGACGGTGGTACCCTTGACAGCAACAGAGAAGTTAAGAAGAGGGGATGATTTGGGATTAAAGACGAATTCAATTTTGGACATGTTAAGTTTATGATGTCTATAAGATATCCAGTTTGAGATGCTCGATAGGTAGTTGGAGATTTGAGACTGAAGGTCAGAAGAAAAGTTAAGGCCAGGCAAATAAATCTGAGAACCATCACCATAGAAATGATAATTGAATGCATGGGAGCTGATTAGATCACTAAGCAAAGCAGTAAAGAGAAAAAAAAGAAGAGGATCCAGTATGGAGTCCTGGAGGATATATATGATTTTGTTAAAATAATATTTTATTTTTCCCCAATTGCATGGAATAACAATTTTTACCTTTTGTGGGTGTTTTTTTAGGTTTTGAGTTCTAAATTCCAGTCCCCTTCCTTACACAATAAGCAATCTAATATAGGTTATACATGTGCAATCATGTAAAACATTTCCATATTAGTAGTTTTGTGGAAGGAAATGGAAGGAAATGGAAACAAGGAAGGAAGGAAGGAAAGAAGGAAGGAAGGAAGGAATAGTATGCTTCAGACCATATTCAGACAAGATCAGTTCTTTCTCTGAAGGGAGATAGAATTTTTAGCACCAGTACTTTAGGATTGTCTTGGATCATTGTATTACTGGGAATAGCTAAGTCATTCACAGTTATTCATCATACTAAACATTGCTTTTACTGTGTACTATGTTCTCCTGGTTCTGCTCACATCACTTTGTATCAGTTCATGTAAGTCTTTCTAGGTTTTTCTGAAATCATCCTGTTTATCATTTCTTATAGCATAATAATATTCCATTACAATCACATACCACATGTTCAGCCATTCCCCAATTGATGGGCATCCCCTCAATTTCCAATTCTTATCCACCACAAAAAGAGCTTCTATATTTTTGTACAGATAGGTTCTTTCCTCTCCCTTTTTATCTCTTCATGATACAGGCCTTGTAGGGGTATTGCTAGATCAAGGGATATGCACAGTTTCATTGCTCTTTGGGCATAGTTCCAAATTGCTCTCCAGAATGGTTGGATCAGTTCACAACTTCACCAACAATGCATTAGGAGGACACCTATGATTAATGTGTATGACCTAGATGAAAAACCAGGAGACTAAGATGATCCAGGATCTTCATCCACAATAAAGATACAGTTTCCAAAGGAGACTGGAAGGTCAGACAGGTAGGAGAGCCAAGAGAAAATAATTACATGAAAATTTAAAGAGAAGAGAGTGTCAAGGAGAAGAGAGTGGATGACAGTGTAAAAGGTTGCAGAGAAGCTAAGGAGGATGATTGAGAAAAAGCTATTAGATCTGTCAATTAAGAGATGTAACTTTGGACAGAGTAGTTACAATTGAATGAGGATGTCAGAAACCAGACTGCAGAAAGGTAAGAAAAGAGTGACAGAGTGAGAGGAAAGGAAATAGAGGAACTGACTGTAGACATTATGTATATGTGTGTGTGTATATGTATGTATAGGTATACCCATTATATGTGTATATATATGCACATATATACACACATGCATATATTATTTTTTCTGGCACTTATCATGCTCCACCCTATGTTATAGTTATTTTCCTACTCATAATCTGTGCCATACTTAATTCCTTGAAGGCAATGACTTTTATCCTCAAGAGGTGGCATGGAAGAGTAGAAATAGGACTAGGTTTGCTGTCAAAGGACCAGGGTTCAAATCCTGACTCTGTTACTTAGTGCCTGTGTGATGTTGGGAAAGTCACCTCATTTGTCTGGGCCTCATCTTCCTCATCTGTAACTTGAGGAGGTTGAACTAGAGGACCTTTACAATGCCTTCCAGCTCTAAATCTATAATCCTATCCTCCATCTTTGCAAACTTCATCAGAGCTAGACAAGGCATACAGTAAGCACTCAAGTGTTATTTAATTGAACATAGTACATAAATCAGCATGCAAACACATGCATCACTTTTTAGGGCTACTTTTCGTTTTCTGCACAACTGGGTTCAATTTCTTTCTTCACCCTGGGTGACAGTTTGAGTAGAACTACAATATTAAGAAAACTCAGAGTGCAGTTCCAGCAGAAAGGGGGAAAGAAATCAAAATAGCAGAGAAGCTTGTCCACTAGAAGTAGGCTGAAAAAGAACCCTTAATCGGATTGACCATTTTAAATCTTTAGTGACAAAAATAGTGGAGCTTCACAAGAAGGGATTTCCCATTATCATCCAGTGCTTTTTCTAAGCAGCAAAACTGTGTTCTTCACCTCAAATTTTGGAATAAGACTTAAATTAACTTTGCTGTTTTTTATTTAACAATTTTAATTTCCACTGTGTCTTCCTGTAGCACAAAATCTTTCTAATAATATATCATTAGTGATTCAGCACAGCTTTGGGGCCTGATATTTGTTAGTTAACTGCTAATAGAGGAAGCAAGAATTATGATATTTGCAGAAGTCACACCAAAAGAAACTGGGGCAAAATCTTGGAGCTATTTCTTCCGAATATTAGTAACACTGCTTAACAATGGGATAATTATTTTTACATACATACATACAACATGCAAATGTTGATACGTCTGCTGCCTCAAGCCTATATCTCCATTCATAGCCAACAGATTGCTTTAAGAATTCTTTTATGCTGGATTTGAGGCTTTTCATGCTTCTATCCACAATGTAGATTTTTGCATCCTGCTATGCAATCTCCATGCTGGATCCAAAGCTCCTAAGTCTTGATGCGCTCCTTCTTCCCTATAACATTCTAGGGAGTCTGTACCTACCTTTGCCTCATTCTTCCACTCCCTGAAATGCTATCAGCCACCAAATCTCAACTGTGCTGGCAAATTACTAGCTACCGGGAGCCATATTGGAAGCACTAGAGAAATCCTTTGAGATGGAAAGGAAAAATGTACATTTACTATTATAAACTGAGCCTAAGTCAAAGTGATATGGCTATTTCTAGAATACCGAAAGATATGAAGATACTTTATTAATGATCTGAAAATCATTAGACATTGTATGTCCCCTTGTATAAGCTCATATCCGCTGCAGATCAATTCAAACTCTTGCCTAATTCAAGACATTTTACAGCTAAATAAAGCAGACTTTAACCTACTCAGTCATAAAATTAAATTAGAAAGTTCACCTTGGAAATGCAGGATTGGGATACTAACAAATAAGGAGCTCCTTTGGTTCATTTAGCTATTTATGCATCTATCTATGGGCTGTCCCCATTCCCCAGGCCTCTAGGCACATGTGACAGGGAAAACTGAGTATGTAATGTGACAATATCCTACAGCAGCACTAATCAGAACACAACAAGGTAGTTTTATTACTTTATGAATTTTCAATACATCACTATTCATTATACAGTCAAGTTCCCCACACAAACAACTCCCTAAAATGCAAACTCTTTGTTGTCACTGCTTGTTTATCACTGTCAATAACATCTCAAGGGAAGTGATCTTTCACATTTGTTCACTGTGGCCTTTTCTTTCCCAAAAGACCTAAAGATGACCCATGTGGCTGACAAGTCATCTAATCTATCGCCACAATTTCATCTTTTAGTGGTCATCTTTTAGATGGATTGTGGCATCGTGATATAATTAATAATCCAGGTTCAGGAAGTAAAGCTAGAAGCCAAGGAGCTTTAAATGGTATATGAGTGGATCAGGAAAAGCAACTCCTCAGTACAAAGGTATTGACATTTTCTAGAGTTAGACTGACAAAACAGGTCACATCAACCAAAATGAAACTTAGTAAAGAAGGCTAAGTAGAAGGACAAATGTTTGCAAGTCATTGTGGCTTCTACTTTATACTTCTTTTCATAATATTGTGATTTCTATAGCCCTAGATATCAAAAATATAGGATATTCAATTCTGCTCATCCCAGGTTTCCTTTTCTGGGCAGACATTTTCTACTTTAGGAATACTTTGGAAAGGAAAATTAAAGGAAACATGATATTAGAAATGTATCTATATATGCATATACATATACGTGTATACACATATGTGTTTGATCTGCTGAACCCATAATATCTGTAGGACATTAGCTAAGTTCCTTACATCTTGGATCTCAACCTTTTCAGTGTCTAACCCTGTTCATCTCCCCTTTGCCATCTTCATCTTGACTCCTACATATCTATTCTTCCCTTTTCGGGTGCAATCTTTTTGTTTGGATCTTCATTGGGTCATCACAATTAAAGAAAGAAATTAATGAAAATTAGCTAAACAGGACTAAATAGTTTTAATTATTTCTTTCCCAATCTTTTGTGCAGTGGAATAAAGAACTTTCCAATCTCCTGATTCGCTAAGTTTCCTCACAAAGGGACTAGGAATTTATCTCTTGGAAATATAGAAAGTGAGACTGGAAAGAAGAATGGGAATTATCTAGTACAACCCCATTTTACAGATGAAGAAACTAAAACCTGGAGGAGCGACTTGCCCTAGACTGAACATAGTGGCAGAGCTGGGACTGGAACCTAGGTCTTCTAATTCAAGTTAGTATTATTTCTACTATAAAATGAGGCTCTTATTTTGCATTAACTTTCCTATCATGCGATAGCACTATTTGTGCATAGTATTTATTAAATATCACATCATTTCCTAGAGAATGTTCTCAACTTTTATCAATTATTAAAATTAAAGGATTGTTTTTTAGGGAAATGATTGGAAAAATGAAAAAGAGGCAGGAGGTGAGATGCTTTGGAAATGATCCTGACACCCAGAAAATCTTTTGCGTCTGAAGTCTATGGCCTTGGAAGCTGAAGTATTTTTAAAAGGCAACAGAAATAGACACCTAGGTTTCTGCTTAATATGGCAAAGTAAAAGTTACAAAAGATGCCCAGCTCCCTCACAAACACCACAGCAAAGACCAAAAAGAGCACCATATGGAATACGGATCAAGAAGACCAGAAAAACATCAGCAAACTCCTGCATCTAGTTCAGGACTACCAGAAGCTCAGAGGTGAGTTTTCTTTCATTGCAGTGAGGAGAGGAGAGGGCAGAAACTCAGTACGTGCCAGTAAAGAGACACTCTGAGCACAGAGACGCTAAGGGACCCTGATACAAGCCCAATGTCAAAGGGGCCTGAGGCTGTGGGTTCTCTGAGAAGGACTGGGCCAAAGGATTGGAAGTTAGACTGGCCTGAAGTCTGTGGAAGCTCTTCTTGGCCTCTCAGAGTAGCAGCTGGGGACAGAGCCAGCCTACAATAAGTCACTAAGCAGAGAGGCAGGGCAGGGCACATTTAGGTAAATTCAGAGCCAGAGCAGGACAGTGCCAGCTCAGTGATTGGATTGGTCCAATATTAGGAAAGCTATAAATATAATAGAGTATGTTGATAATTACAAAACAATTTAAATGATTATATCAATAGAGAGGAAAAGCCTTTGACAAAACAAAATACCCATTTATGTTAAAAAAATATTAAAGCATGAGTAAATGGAACTTTCCTTAATATGGTAAACAGTGTCTATATGAGACCCAGACAGCATTATATATAATAGAAAAAAACATGAGACCATTCCAATAAGATCATGGGTAGGTAAAAAAAAGATGTCAATGTCACAACTATTACTTGATATAATTTTAGAAATACTATTATAGAAATAGACAAAGGAAATTGATGAACTAAGTGTAGTCAAAGAAAAAACAAAATTATTGCATTTTAAAGATGATATACTACTATAATATTATAGATTCACCTAAAATTAATTAAAACATAAGTCCAGTAAATTAGCAGGGTATAAAACAGATGCATAAAAATGATCAGCTTTTCAGTATTTGCCAACAAAATCCAGTAGAAAGGAATTTTTTTTAAAATCCTATTCAGAGTATCTACCAAATGTATAAAATATTCTGAAGTTAACCTACCAAGACAAATACAGGAATTACATGACTACGACTATAAAACATATGGAAATAAAGACTTAAAAACTTTATAGGGGCAGCTAGGTGGAGATACAGTGAATAGAGCACCAGCCCTGGAGGTTAGAAAGAACTGAGTTCAAATCCATCCTCAGGCACTTGCTTAGCTGTGTGACTCTGGGCAAGTTACTTAATCTCAAATGCCTCACCAAAAAAAAAGATTTTAAAAAACAAAGACTTAAATAACTGGAGAGAGATTATTAGCTCATGTTTGGCCCATGCCAATATGATAAAAATGACTATAATATTACCTAAATTAATATAATCCAGTGCCATACCAAACAACCAAAGGATTACTTTATAGAACTAAACAGAATAATAACAAAATTCATCTAGAAGAACAAAAGGCTAAGAATCCCAAGGGAGATCATGAAAAAAAAATCAGAAAGGAAGGGGGCCGCCTAGTACCAAATCTAAGTGTTATACCTGGAGTCAAGAAGACCTGAGTTCAAATCTCACCTTGGGCACTTACTCGTTATGTGACCCTAGACATGTCACTTAACTTCTGTCTTCCTCAGTTTCCAAATATATAAAATGAGGATAAGAGCACCTACCTCCCAGATTTCTTGTAAAGCTAAAATGATATAATATTTGTAAAGTGGTTCGCAAACCTTTAAATGCCATATATATGATTATAATGATGATAAAGATGATGATGATGATGATGATGATTCAGACTATACTACAAAAAAGTAATCACAAAAATGGTACTGGTTTAAAAATAGAAAATTAATGAATGGAATAAATTAAATATGCAAGATCCTGAAACAATTAAGTATAGCATCTTATTATGTTCTAAAACTAAGAACACCAACTACCGATGTAAGGCCTAATTATATGGCTTGTTTGTTTTGTTTTGTTTTTAATTCTGGGAAAATGGAAAGTCCTTTGGGAGAAATTAAACTTAGACCAACTTAGACCAATATCTCACATTATATATCACATGAGCTCCAAATGCCTTCATGACCTAGGTATAACAGGTCATATCATAAACAAAATAAGGAAAAAGGGATAAGATGCCTTTCATAACTATGGATAAGGGGAGAATTCATAAAAAAGGGGCAAAGGATAAAAGATTACATGGATAACCTTGATTATATAAAATTGAAAAGTTTTAGCACAAACAAAATCAGTGTAGTAGGGAGAAAAATTGTAATGAATTTTTCTGTTAAAGATCTGAAAAGATCTGATCTCCAGAGTTGTTTGGTTGGTTGTTTTCCTTCATTCTCAAAGAGGACTGAAATGACATCACTATGTTAGAATCAAGTTACAGAATGTCTGACTGTGGCTGATCAGACCACTCATTCACAATGCTCTACCAGAGGTAAGGCACAAACAGTCCATGTGAACATTTGTGGTGGATTCTCTAAATCTTCACATCTCATGTTTCTTTTGAGCTATTTCAATTCTACTTTACTCAAAGAGCATAGCATCTTCTCTGATGAGGCCACACCATGTTGAGCAATCCTATGACAGTATCTCCAATGTCATACAATCAATTCCAAAGTTCTTAAGAGAGACCTTGAGAGTGTCCTTATATCACTTTTTCTGATCACCATGTGAATGCTTGCCCTGTGTGAGTTCTCCATAAAACAGTCTTTTTGGAAAGCATACTTTTGGCATTTGAAAAATGTGGCCATCCTGCTGGAATTGCGCTCTCTGCAGTAGAGTTTGAATACTTGGCAGTTTAGTTCGAGAAAGGACCTCAGTGTCTGGTATCTTATCCTGCCCGGTGATCTTCAGAATCTTCCTAAGACAATTCAAATGGAAGCAATTCAGTTTTCTGGCATGACACTGGTAGACTATCCAGGTTTCACAGGTACACAACAATAAGGCCAACACAATGGCTCTACAGACCTTCAGTTTGGTAGTCAGTCTAATACCTCCTCTCTCTCACACTTTCCTTCAGAGCCTCCCAAACACTCATCTAGCCCTGGTGATGTGTGCGTCAATCTCATCATCTATGTGTACATCCCTGGAAAGTATACTGCCAAAGTAACTATTCAAAACTTCTCCATTTGCTGTGACCAATGGTTACATGTATGGATGGTGGGGCGGTGGCTGATAGAGCACTTGTGTTTTCTTGGTATTAACTGTCAGGCCAAAATTAGCACAAATAGCAGAGAACTGATCCATACTTTGTTGCATCTCAGCTTCAGAGGCTACATTGAGCACGCAATCATCTGCAAATAAAAAATCATGCACCAATAATCCTCCCACTTTAATCTTGGCTTGTAGCCTTTTCAAGTTGAAGAATTTACCATCAGTGTGATAGCTGACCTTGATGCCATATTCATCCTTGTTGAAGACATTTGACAACGTGGCTGAAAATATCATATTAAAAATTAACATGGGAGCAAACACTCAGCCTTTTTTCACTCCATTGGTGACTAGGAAAGCACAAGAGCATTGTCTATTAAACAGAACCCAGGCAAGCATGCTGTCATGAAATTCACATATAATACTGATGAACTTCTCCAAGAAACAAAATTTTGAAAAGATTTTCCAAAAACCCTCATGACTGACAGTATCAAAGGCCTTGGTCAGATCTACAAATGTTGTGTGCAGACTTCTGTTCTGCTTCTAGCATTTCTCCTGGAGTTGTCATACAGCAAACACCATACTGACCATTCATTGGCCCTTTCTGAAGCCACACTGGTTCTCAGGTAGATGACCATCCTCCAGGTGAAGGATCAGCCTATTAAGGAGGACTGTGGCAAGAATCTTGCCATCAATTACTGAGACATAGACACCCACCCCACCCCCTATGATTGTCACAGGACAACCTATTTCCTTTACTTCTATAGAGATAGACAATGGAGGCATCCTTGAACTCCTGGGGAATAACTTCCTCTTACCATATAACCTGGAAAATTTCAGTCAGCTTTTGTATGAGCAATGAACCACCCCCTCCACCTTGTAAATCTCAACTGGAATAGAATCAGCCCCAGGTGCTTTACCACATGAAAGGAGCCTAATGGCATTCAAAACCTCTTCTTCAGTTGGAACTTAAGCTAGGGAGGGATTGACTTCAACATGAGGCCAATGGTCAATGGCTTCAGCATTGATTGATGACAGTCTATTGAGAACACTATGGAAGTTTTCAGCCTATCTCTCTAGGATCATGTACTTAACCCTAATCAATGTGGCTCCATCAGTGCTGAGATGCACCATAGATCTTTAGTCTATAAATAGCCTTTAGGGCATCATAAAAGTTCTTTGGACTGTTACTATCAGCATAAAACTGAATTTTATCTGCCTTCTTACTAAGCCAAAAACCTGTATCTTTCTAAGTTTCACTTCTACTTTACATTTGATGGAATTAAGTGCTGCCTTCTTAGAGATGGATGAACTATCCTGCTGGTAAATCCCGTGAAGTTCTTGTTTTTCATTTAGCAGCTTCTGAATTTCCCCTCATTTTTCATCACACCAGTCTTGAGGAGCAAATGCAGTGCTATACACCAAATCTCTAAAAGCTGCCCACTCCTTTTCTGCTCCACTGTTGCCAACTGCATGTTGATTCAACTCTCCCTCCAAGTTAGCAACGAACTGTTCTGTTCAGAGGCTCTAATCTGTTGATATTAAGTCTTCTGGCAGTCATTTTGCCTTGGGGTCACCTCTTTTGTTGAATGCAAATATTTAGCTTAGAGAGCACAAGTCCATGATCAGTCTAGCACTTTGCACCACACATTGCCTTCTTTATTCTCACATCCCATCTGTCTGTTCTCCTTACAATCACATAGACTATTAAATACCAATGTTTGCTGTGAGGGTGCATCCATGAAGTTTCATTATGTTTAGGTAAATGGAAGACAGTGTTGGTGATAGGAAGGTCATAAGATGCACAAGTCTTCAGTAGTAAGTGATCATTGTGGTTGCTGTTTCTAACTCTACTCCTCCCAAGGACTCCCTGCTATGTCGGGTAGTCTGAGCCTCCTCTAACATTAAAGTCATCCAGAGTTATAAGCTTGTCCTCCTTTGGCACATTGATGATAAGGGTCTCTAAGACTTCATAAATCTTTTTCTTTGACCTCATCAGGGTGGTGGGAGCATAGATACTGATGATGGTGGTATGGTATTTTCCTGGAAGTGCCAATCACACTGTCATGAGCCTGCTGTTCACTCCTTTTGGTAGGCATACAAGCTTGTTGACTAGATTAATTTTGATTGCAAAACCTACACCAGCTTCCTGTTGCACCCCTTCACTATGGCCACTCCAGAAAACCTACATCCAGCTCTGACTTCAGTAAGGTGGCTTTCATTTGCCAGCCTTGTTTCACTTAGGTCTGCAATTTGGAGGTAATACCTGCTGAGTTTTCTCACAAGAGCTGCTCATCTTTCAGGTCTACTGGATTTTGTGTTGTCTATAAATGTGCACATATTCCATTTACCAGTGGTGAGTGGAATCACTTTGCAGAAGTTTTTGTACATTTTTTTGTGTTTTGATCACAGGGTAGGATCTCCGCCTACTGCAGTAATCAGGCCAGGGTTGGGTAAGCAAATAATTTTTAAGGCACCTTTTCTAGCCCCTTCCCCACAGCAGGAGGTGGGCAGTGCAATCCTTAAAAGGCAGCTCAGACACCCAGAGGGCTGCCAAATCACACTTCTGCTTCCAATGAGAAAATGGCCTTATGGCCTGGGCCTTGTGACTGCAGCTCTCAGTGTATCCACACCTGCTGCTTTATCACTTGCCTGTTACCACAGGACATTGAGATAGGCAAAATGGGATGGGTGACATCTTTGATTTACGTAAATTGGATTTAAGTGAGGCAGAGTTGCACAAAGTTGGCACCCTTACTCTCTCTTCCAGAGTCATCATAGTCCAATGGCAGGACAGAGTTAAGATGACTGGTGATGGTTCAGGATTCAGTGGATGACCTTGGCATCTTCGATGTCTAACCAAGCTCTAAAGGTTCCACAGCACCTGCTTCAGCTGCCTTCATAGCCACTGGAATGAACTATTCTCGTCTGCCCATTCCACCAGGGGAAATCTTCCCACGCATGGGATATACACCCCCCCCAACTCACTGACAGGTTTGAGACCCCTCAGTTATGCTCAACCTGGTTTAGCTCATTTGCCAAAATGGTTTACCAGGGTCTGGCCACTGTGCATGCCACAGCTTCTTGGAGCCACAGGTGAGAGTTAGGGGGATTGGGTGGACACCAAAGGAGGAAAGCAACCCTGAAAAGGGCTCAGCAGCCCTCGCACCAGAAGTATTAGTCTTTCCTGATCACACCCTACACCCCACTATCCAAGGTATATAGGAAATTATACAAGAGACATTCCCTCAGTAGAAAAATGGTCAAAGAGTATGAACATAGATTTCTCAAAAGAAATGTTAACTATATGAAAAAATTATCCAAGTCACTAATAATAAGAGAAATTCAAATTAAAACAACTCTAAGGTTCTATCTCACACTTATCAGATTCACAAAGAAAAGAGAAAGTAACAATTACTAGAGGGTTTATAGGAGGACGGGTACACTAATGTACTTGAAGTTGTAGATTGGTCCATCCACTGTGAGGAGCAATTTGTATACCCCAAAAGTCACTGAACTTGACCCAGTAATATCATGACTAGGTATATACTCCGAAGAGATCAAAGACAGTGGGAAGGGGCACATATATAGAAAAATACTCATAGTAGCACTTTTGATGTAGCGAGGAATTAAAAACAAAGTAGGCACTCATCTACTGGGGTATGGCTGAACAAGTTATGGCATATGAATATGATGAAATACTACCGCTCTGAAAGAAATAATGAAAGATGGATTTAAATAAAATTAGAAAGCCTAGCATGAATTGATACAATGTGAAGTGTGTGAAGCCAGAAGAACAATTTAAATAATGAATACAATAAAGGAAAAATAAATGAAAAACGTAAGAACTCTGATCAATTCAATGACTGGTCACAACTTGGGAAGACTAATGATGAAATGTGCTTTTCCCCATCAAATGGAAGAGAAGTGGCAGGCTGCAGGTATAGAATAGGAACATATGTTTTCAGAAATGACCAATATGTGAATCTGCTCTATTTAAATATATGTATTTGTATGAGGTTTTATTTTTATTTGTTTCTTTATTTTTAGTTTTCAACATTCACTTTTATATAATTTTGAGTTCTAAATTTTTCCTCCTCCCTTCCCTCAACCCTCCCCCAAGACAGCATGCAATCTGATATAGGTTATACATGTACAATCATATTAGGCATATTTTCACATTAGTCATGTTGTGAAGGAACAATCAGAACAAAAGGGAAAAAACACAAGAAAGAAAAAAAAAAACAAAGAAAAAACAGTATGCTTTGATCAGCATTCAGACTCCATAGTTCTTTCTCTAGATACAGAGAGCATTTTCCATCCTGAGTCTTTTGGAATTGTCTTAGATCATTGCATTGCTGAAAAGAGCTAAATCTATCAAAGCTGGTCATCGCACAGTGTGGTTGTTACTATGTACAGTGTTATCCTGGTTCTGCTCACTTCACTCAGCATCAGTTCATGAAAGACTTTCCAGCTTTTTCTGAAATCTGCCTGCTCATCATTTCTTATGGAACAATAATATTCCATTACATTCACATACCACAACTTGTTCAGTCATTCCTCAATTGATGGGCATCCTCTCAATTTCCAATTCTTTGCCACCACAAAAAGAGCTGCTATAAATATTTTTTGTACATGTGAGTCACAAGGGAGGACAAAGCTGTGAGGGGAACTGGAAAGACAGTGATCATATTTTTTTAAAAAGGAAGAATAAAAGCAAAAAAGTATCAATGAAGCATTTAAAATACACAGAAGAAAGCAGAAGGAAGTTCAGAAGGGGACACAATCAGGTCAATGTTATACTGCCATGTTATTTTTATATACACATACATATATGTATATATACACATGTCTATCTATATATACACACACACACACATATATAACACAGTTGTACTGTTTCATATACAAGCCTCTTTTCCTGTTCTTTGCATATGGAAATGCTCACATTTATTGATGTTTATCAAAATCAAAATTAAAAAAGATAACTTCTATTTTAAAAAGAAATTGAGTCACCTGGACCTGAATTTTGGACTATGACACAAAATGGAAAGGAATTTAGAGATAGAGGGCTCTCTGGGAAAGGCAATGACCACCAAAACCATGATCACTGAGAGTCAGTCAGAATGACTTCATTATGAACAATTAATGCCAGAAATAATGCATTTCCTTTTTGTCAGGGTTATAACAGTAGAAAAGAATGCTATAGCTCTCATTAATATACCCAGATTTTAAGAAGGAATTTGATAAAGTCACTCATGCTATTCTAGTGGGCTGGATGAATTTAGGATTTAGAAATAAAAAGGCCAGACCACAAAAAATAATCACTGATAGTTACTGGAAAATGGTCTCTAATGAAGTTCCCCAAGGATCTGTGCTGTTTCACAGTTCTTATAAAGGGCTCGGATAAAGATCTAGATGGCACATTTGTCAACTTTACAGAGGACACAAAACTAGGAAGAATAGTTAACACATTGAAGAGCAAACTCAGGATTCAAAAACATATCAGTTGGTTAGTATGTTGGGTTGAGTATAATATGATGAAATTGTACAGGAGAAATATAAAGTCTCATACTTTGGGTTAAGAAAAAAACAACCTCACAAGATAGGGAAGAATGAGTCAACTGTGTGAGATTCCACTGCACCACGATCCCCTTAATATTAAACACTAGCCAAAAGGGATACTGCGATCTTAGTCCATATTTAGAGAAGCGCAGCATCCAGGACTAATGAATGAAAATCTTGCCATACTCTTTACTGGACTGCAAGCCTGTGTTCAGTTGTAGGCTTCCCACATGGGTAGAGATTGTCCACGGGGAGGGGCATCAGGAATAACAAAGGGCTTGGACATCACATCTAAGATAGGCTGTAGGAACTAGGGATGTTGAAACTTGAGAAAAGAAACCTTAGGCAGAACATTATAGCTGTCTTCAATTATTTGAATGGATCTCACCTGGAAGAGGGATTAGATTTTTTTTCCCTTCTGTTTAGCCCCAGAGAATAGAACTTGGAACAATAGAAGGAAATTGCAGAGAAGATTTAAGCTTCCTAGAAATTACAGCTACTCCAAAATGGAATGGGGTGCCTCAGGAGGTTTGCAAGCCATCTCCCACTTCCTGCCCCCACTTCATGGAGGTCTTCAAGCAAACGTTTTATATCATCACTTTTCAGTATGTTATAGAGGGGATTGTTGTTTCAGTACAGGTTAAACTAGTTGGCACATGAGATCCTTTTCAACTGCAAGGTGCTGTGATTCTACTTTTCAGCATAAAAGGAACAAAACATCATTGGGATGGCTACAGAAAACACGTCCTGATTCACTGTGTATATTCTGACTCGGGCAAGAGATTCTATCCATTCTCTCTAATGCACCTTGTAGTCAGTACTGAAGCACCTTTCTCAAACCCATCCTTAAACAGAGAACTCGGAGAATGCCCAGATACCTTAATGTACTCACAGGACCTTAACTCACACATACACACAACAAAAAGATACAGGCATTAAAATTAAAAGTACATCTCAGCCTCCTGTAAATTCTAAACCACTGCAAAGCCTGACATTAATAACAAAACGTAAAGACACTAGGACCTGAATTCTCCTCAAAGCCCCTTAGAAGCTCACCCATTATTCTCTAACTTAATCTAACAAACCACCATGAAGGAAGCTACTATTTTAGTGTGAACACAGCTTGTCCTCCCACTGTATGTGCAGCTAGAAGGGGAACAGACCTGTTTATTTCTTTATAATCCCTTCCCATGAAAGCAAAATATTAATCATTCTTTTTTAAAAGAATTTTTATACAATCCACAATTCAACCAAACACATCATTTTTAAGTGCAGTATTTTCTGTTAGGTACAAAGCACTTTTCTAACATTTTAATGAAACCACATTGGAAAAAATACAAATCCAGTGAAGCACCCAGATTTTTTTCTCTAAGAATGACACAAGTGGTTTTGCTGGGACATACAAGTCCCAGGAGACTGCACATGTCCGCTACAAAGCAGGTCAACCTGTCCAGAGGGTAGATTGACTTGATGAATATATTTCTTGAGGATTAGCTGATTTGAATAAAGGTTTCCAAGGTTCCTCTTTTCTGAATTCTGTCCTTTTCTCTGCGACTGCTAAAAGACCATGTGATGCTTCAGGAATACCTATAAAACTCAGAGTAGTGGTCAAGACCACATTCCATTTCACTTAGAAGAAAACATCCTAAGTTTACTCTCAGCATAATTTATTTGAGACTCTAGAGAGCCCAGGCCAGGGGTCAGAGATAACTCTGAGTTATATTTCATGCTCCTAAAATGGATTCCTTCTGATATTTCTGGTCAATAAGTTAAGACACATGGCCTTGGATGGTTATATCAATATCTTGGTATGTCTCTTTTTTTCTGATTTCTATCAGTGGCTGTAAGAGATATGATTCATTCCCTACTGTTGTTATTCCACAGAGACCAACACCACAGAGGGGGAAAACAGCCTCATAGACCATGTAGGACAACCTGAAGCTGCTTACATCATTCTGGGGAGGATTTTTTAAAGTAACTGCATAAAACAAAAATGTCCAGGTACATTCTTGCTTGATGTACAGATAGTTGGCTGACAGAGGCCTTGGGAAGGGCCATGATCTCCAGAAAGGACCCACATTCTCCAGGCCAAAGACCCGGAGATAATTGCCTCCATCCTACCTCAATAATTTTTCATTTGTTCTATTTCACTTGGCAGATTCTTAAGTCTAAAGCCAAATCATTTAAGCTCAACGATAGTTTATTACCCAAATTAAAAGTGGTAGGGAAGATAGCCCTAACACTCTTCAGCAGATTCACAAGAGCCTACCAAAGAAAACTGGATAGATTTAGAAAATCATTTCCACAGCCCAATCAAACAAGTGTTTTCCAGAATTCTCTAGATAAACAATGAAGAAAGCATAAAAGAGCAATTAATCAGCCGTGGTTTGTCCTCCATCCATGAGTCTCTGTCGCCATCTGCTGCTCACTAGCAGGCAAGCCACACTCAACACCACCGAAGAACCCAACAGATGCCAGGATTACCGAGCATCACCCAGAGACCAGCTGGGACAGGAACGTGCTGAGAGTGAGAATATCGGTAAATGCAAAAGGCAAAGAAGAAGAATCCTACCTGGAGGATCAATTCCTTTTCTACTACCTCTTCTGTCTTGCTGATGAGACGTTTCTGCAGCGTGTGGATTTTCTGTATCAGTTCAAAAGTACTGGGGTCACTGGCCTGTCCAAGAAGAACGACAAAAGGCCAGTCAACATTCTCAGTGCGATGGCATCAATCACTGTCGCAGAAGTACTCCTGCTTTTTTCAGATGCCTTATGAATCCCCAGACACTGTCTGGAACATTTTTAAAAGAGGGGATGATATCTCTGCCTTCATAGCATTCACATCTGAGCACACACAAGACATAGTCATGAACCTTTACTTGGCTGGTTTTTTCAGCTGTCGGGTTGTGAGCAGAGTTTCTTTTATAGTAAGATGATATATTCGGAATGGGACCATAGAGACCACCTAGTCTAATAACTCCATTTGATAGAAGAGGAGATGGGGTTTAGATGTCAAGTGACTCAATTGTCCGTGGTCACAAAGCCAGTATATGTCAGAAGCAGAACCTGAACTTAGATCTTCATGACGCCAAGGTCAGATCTCTTCTCTGTGCATTATGCCATGCCCTCAAGTTTCTAGGGTAATGGCTATAATATGAATAACTTAGATAATAATAATAATAGCCTCACTGATAGCCAATCGTTGATCATGCTCCCAGTACCCTCTCTGGCCTCCTACAACTCCATACCAGTTGCCTTTCCCAATACTCCCCTCTCCAGGTACATACCACTGCCAAAAGCCCTAGGGTGACAGAACCCTGTGGCAGAAATTATTGATATGGATAACATACCTGAATTAATTCCTCGATAATTGACATATTCACACCCCATCATACCTCCTCATTCTAGTTATTCTTTACCTCCAGCTATCATTGTTCAAATTCCTTTGTCTATGACTAACCACTCCCTTATTCCCATCCCCTTCAACTCAAATCTCCCAAATTCCCACTTTAAAGCTTCACACTCCTTCCTACATACCTTCACACTCCTTCTCACACACCTTCACACTCCTTCCTATATACCTTCACACTACTCCCCATACATACATACACACACACTCCTCCCCAACTCCAGCCCTGATATATTCAACATATATATTAAGACTCCCTCAAAACACTTAACCTCACCATTCCTTAACTTACTCATTTTAAAAGACCTCTCTTCCATTCCACTGTGTATAGCCTCAGTTACACACAAATATAGTCATACTTGATCTTGCTATCACCCACAAATACTCTACTTCCATATTCATAAACTCTGAAACTCCTTTATCTGATCACAATCTATTGTCATTCTACCTCTCCGTTTGCCTTGAAATGCCAAATCCTGTTCTTCATCTTCACTGTATCCTCTAATCCCTCCACCCCTCAGTTCTTTCCTAGGTCATTACCCCTGACACTGTTCTCCTTTTTCCCATATTGGCTCTTTGGTGAACCAATCTGACTCTACACTATCCCCTTCTCATGATTCCCTGGTTCTTTTATTCTATCAATAATTTTGCCATCAAGCCTTAGGCTTGGATTACCCCCACTATCTATTGCCTTTACTCATATTTGCATATTGCTAGAGAAAAATCAGAAAACTATGCTGACTGGGGTCCACTATAAATTTATGTTACATAACCTCAACTGGTCCCTTCTTACAGCAAGATAATCCTTTTACGCACCACCCTAATTGATTCAATATCCCACTCACCATAGCAGTTTTCCAAATATTTTCATCCTTCCTCAAACTTTCCATGGTTCCATCTTCCCCAGCTCTCTTGGTTGAGTACTTCACCTCATATTTCACTGAATAAAATGAGGCCATTCACCAAGAGCTCCCTCTTATCCTCTCCTCCTCATCTCACATAGTTCAGATGCCTTCAGCCACTATCTCCTCTTTCACCTGTCTCATGAGAAGGGTAGCCCCTTCCACCAAGGCAACCTTCTACATGCACAAAGGATCTCATTGCATTCATTCTTCTATAGCCGATTGATCCTTGTATTATCCCTACTTCCCACTTATCCTCAGTCTCTCTCTGCCTATTGGTTGTTTTTCTACTTGTGTACAAACCCACCTGTGTCTTCCCATCCCCCCAAAACCCTCACTTGCTCTATCCATCCCCATTGACTATCATCTCATACTTCTCTTCCCTTTTGTGGCAATTCCTTAAGAAAGCTGTCTACAATTAATGCCTTCACTTCTTCTCTTCTTAACTCTCTTCAGTCCAGTGTCTGAACTCATTATTTAGCTGAGAATGCGCTCTCCAAATTTACCAATGATCTCTTAATTGCCAAATCTCAACCCTCATCCTCTTGACACTATCAGTCAGTTTGTTCTCCTTGACACTGTCTTCCCTCTAGGTTTTCATGACGCTACTCTCTTGGTTCTTTTCCTACCTATCCGAACACTCCTTCTGTTTCTTTTGTTCTATCTTCATCCAGGGCTCTTTTCTCTTTTCCCTCTATACTCTTCCATTCAGTGATCTCATCAGTTCCTTAAATTCGGTTAGCATCTCTATGCTGATGCTCCCCAGATCTCCAGGTCTAACCTCTCTCCTAACCTCCAGTCTCACAAATCCAACTGCCTATTGGACATCTTGAACTGGATATTCCATAGACATCCTATACTCAACATGCCCAAAACTGAATTCATTTATCTTCCCTCTGGCCCAACCTTCTCATCTTCCTCATTCCTTTTACTACTGAGAGCACCACCATCCTTCCAGTCACCCAGCCTCACGACCTAGGCATCATTCTCAACTCTTTTCTCTCTGTCTCCTCTCTCCATATCAAATCAGTCGCCAAGTCTTATCAATTCCTAATTTGTAGCATCTCTCAGACACCTACTTCTCTCCTCTGACACTGGAACCACCGTAGTATAGGCCCTTGTCACCTTGCACCTGGACCACTGTAGAAGCCTGCTGATTGATGCGCCTCAAGTCTCTCCGCACTCCCATCCATCCTCCACTCGGCTGTCAAATTGATCTTCCTAAAACACAGGTCTGACCATGCCACCTCCTACTCAATAAACTCCACTGGCTACCTATCACGTTTCCAATATTAAATATAAAATCCTCTGTTTGGCATTCGTAACTTGGCCCTTCGCCGTCCTTCACTTCTTCACTACCTTATTCCACTCCATAGAATCTGCAAACCAATGACACTGCTCTCTTTGCTGTTCATGATGCACAATATCCCATCTCCAAACTCAGTGCACTTTCACTGGCTGTCCCCCATGCCTCAAGTGCTCTTCCTCTTCATCTCGACCTCCTGGCTTCACTAGCTTCCTTTAAGGTTCAGCTAAAATCCCACCTTCTGCAAGAAGCCTTTCCTAGTCCTCCTGAATCTTAGTGCTTTCTCTCATCCCCAATTTATCCTACTTATAGCCTAACATAGTTATTTTCATGTTGTGTCCTCCATTAGAATATACGCTCCTTGGGAGCAGGTACTATTCTTTGCCTTTATTTGTATCCTCAGTATTTATCACTGTACTTAGCATATAGTAGGTGCTTAATAAGTGTTTGTTGACTTCACTAACATTTCTATGACACTAAGGTTTTCAAGTACTTTGCACATATTATCTCATTTGATCTTCATAACAATTCTATGAAGTAGATGAGGAAACTGAGCTAGAGAGATGTTAAGTCAGAGTCAAAGGGTCAATAAGTATCTGAGACAGGATAGTAATTCATATCTTCCTGACCTCAAGTCCTGTACCCTGTTTATTACAAGATGCCTCTTTCCCAGGGAAGGTAAAAAGTCAGTTTTACACCCACCATCATCAATTTTGTTCTTGCCCAAAGCACTTAAGAAGCTTTAAAGGGCTCTTCACAGGCAAAAGTAGGTTGGTCATACCAGATATCAATCAATTAACAAGTATTTATTAGAGATATACTCTGTAATAGGCACCAGGGATACTGAAACTATGCCTATTCTCAAAGAGTTAGATATGGCTAGAAGTCATAACTCTCATGGTACTATTATAGCAGGTATTTATGCTAAGGAAAGAAACCTTTGAGAAATTCCAAGTTGCCCAAGGAATACCTGAAGAAAACATCCTTATCTGTACAAAAGTGGGCTTGAACTAGATAGGCCATGAGATCCCTTCTTCATCTGTGATTCTATGCCTCCCTTTGGACATTGATGTCTGTTTGTAGGACTTCACCTTAATTAGGTGGATTAGAAAGGCATGGGACGACAGGATCGTGGAAAACTACCCCAGAAGAAGGTGCTAACAACTTTGCAAATGCCTCATTTAGAGCACTATTTAGTCAATAAAAGAAAATTAAGTGCTCATCAAATTTATCCCTCCAATGGACATGGTCATGTTTTTGATGAAGAGTTCCACCACCCTTTGATATTGTCCCCCACCTTCAAGAACATCAACAAGTAGTTTCATTCACATCAGGAATGGGATGGGTTTCTGGTGAGTATATTTCTGATCATTAGCAGCAGCCTGTGACCACAACGTTTAGCTCTAATGTAGGGTCATGACGCAGAAAGGTGGCCTTCTAATAACAACCTATTTCCAATATAAACTCATGGCACAGAAATAAAAATCAGTAATTTTTCTCTGGACTTTCAATTAATTGATCTGACATGACAATTTAACAAAGTGCCCTCAAAAAAATCCATCTAAATATTTTCAAATTCTTTCCAAAGCTTCCTTTTTCTTTTTTGAGAGACCCTGACATGCCTTCGTAGCGGCATGCACAGAAACACAAGGAATGAACAATCTTGTCAGTAAATGAATTCACAGTCTCTGACTAGATGTCTTCAGGAGAATCCATATTCTCACTCATTTGGTAAGACAGCTAAGCCACTCTGGGAATTTGACTAGGGATGAATGAGTTTGGAAGGGGAGTGGGGAAGAAAGAAAAAAGAAAGACGGAAAGAAATTTCAGTTGGCTCTGACTTTATTTAAAAGAAACCTAATAGAGCCAACTGATATTCACGTATTTGGACTACATTTGGCACAGTGTTTCTTGGCAGACCTGAATGTTGTTAAAATTCAGGGCTCCTATTTACATAACAATTTATTAAGCATTACCCTTAATACTTTCTTCATTAAATTTTTTTTAGAAAACAAATTACTTCCTGTAATCTACTTGGCTAATTTCCCCCATTACTTCAATTTTCCTTAGATCAAAATATTCATATTCTCTTAACACTTGAATTCAGTTAGTCTCAGGCCCCTTTCTTATGTGCGTGTTGTGGGAATGACTAAAGGAGGCACCCACCATCTCCCTGAACACACAGAGCCTGCCTTTCAATTTCATATGTCTGTTTTCCTTGATTTAATACACCACCTGTGGCGGTGCTTTGGTGGTAATGACTACCAGGAAGACATAAAATTAAAGTAAAATTGTTTATGTCATCCACCAATAGTACTGTTGAAAAATCCCAAAGAGAAGGACTTTAGTTAATAAAATATTGGTCTTTGTACTGGTGCCTGGGCACATATTAAGCATTTAACAAATGCTTTATCTATCTGTTAGTCCTCCACAAAAGGAGCTAATTCATGTGATGATTGCTTCCTACAAGAAAGAAAAGTATGCAAAGCCTGAATGAAAGCTAGTGGGGATGCCACTGGCCAGTACAATCAAAGATAAGGTGGTAGCCAGAAACAAAAGCTAACTGGCAGGAAATAACCTAGACAATGGCCATAGACTGGTAGGTGAAACCAGTCCATGTTTTGAGTTTGAACATCTTTTTAAGCTTCCAAGTAGGCAGAGTTTTGCCAGAGACTTCTTAAACAAAACCCAATTGAACCATCTGGCTCTGGAACAGCACAATTTACATTTCACCCAACCTTCTTCTATAAGCAACAATTTGCATAGCATTAAACAAAGCCATGTTTCATGTTGTGCTCTAGGTTAGAAAATGTGTGTGGGGTAGAGGAACAGAGTTGGAAATGGAATAATGCTTTGCCAGATGTTACCTCCAATCTTCTCCATCTGTGTATATTCATGGGGTTCTCTAGTTCCTCCTCCAGGGCTCTGCAGCGGGTCCTTTCCTTTAAGAATTCTCTTTGCATGTGAAAAAGCTCCTGCCTGAAAAAGACAAAGTCTCTTCAGTCAAGAAATTTGGTACCAATTTGAGTATTACATCACCACGATATTCAACACAGAAGAAATCTCAGAAGAAAACTTGGATTTAGGGAAGACTTTTAAGATACAGATGCACCTATTAGCTATCAAAGTTTCATCACTTGGTTTAACAATTTTGTGATTTATGGGGAAAAACTCAGAGGCAAATGAGCTGTTATAGCTCTAATTCAGGAGTTCATGACAACACCCACACCCAGTGGGATAAATCTGCATTTTCAATTCAAGGCATCTGGCTTCCTGGTGTTAAGCACCAACTATGTGGAATCAAAGGATCAGAAATTGAGGTGAAAGGAACTTCAGAGGCAATCTAGTCTAACCCCCTTATTTTCCAGATGGGGAAACTGTAGCCTCAGGAGATTGACTGACTTGCCCATGGTCACACAGGGAGCATCAAATGTAGGATTTGAACATCTAGCCTCTGACTTCAAAGTCTGTGTTCTTTGCAGTGCAGCCCAAAGACCCTACAAAACTCTAAGTTTCATCTAGGGCTCTGCAACCTTCCTCAACATCTTTTCAAGGGAAGCAATGCACTTGTTTGGTTTTGGGTTGTTTTATATGTTTCAAAACCAGATCCTAGGTAACCCAAACAAATGTTTAAAAACTGCAACAAGTCCCAGCCTACTTCCTTATAGTACTGATATTTCAGGTCTGGCTCTACCAGTCACCCAAAAGATATGTGCAAATTGGATGGCGACCAGAAAGCAGTAACTGGCGTGAGCTCCCCACCAAATCCCTCCAAAAACCTATAAAAAATGGCTCTGAACCAATTCTAGAGCTGCAGAACCCACAAAGTGGCAGAGGGAAGCAGGGCCCCACCCCAGGACAGCCTGGA
>CM053624.1:82844904-82880460 GCA_028646595.1 Phalanger gymnotis
GGCTATGCCTTGAAAAAGAATGGAGATAAGGTCGATAAGGTAGGGATGTGTCTAATTGTAGAAGGAGTCAAATCTACATTAAAGAATTTCGAATTTATTTTATCTCTATTATTGAAGGTTCTCAAGAAGGGAATAAGATAAACGTACTTATATGCTACAAAGATTAATATGGCAGGATATATAAAATAGACTGGAGTGGGGCAGACTAGAGACAAGTGAGTAGGCTATTGCAATAGCCAAGGTAAAACAATGGAGTCTAGATTATATTGAACAATGGGATGCAATAACAGAGATGGAGGGCAGAAATATTGTGGAGGTAGAACCTATAGGATTTGGCAATGGTGGGATGTGGAATGTGAGGAAGGAATCAGAAATGATGCCAAACCTTCATGGCTGGGAGGATGTCAAGAGGGCTCTCATCCTATCTTCAGGGAAAGACCTCCCTTATATGGAAAAATTCATAGAATAAACATTGACTTTGAGAAAAAAACCTCAAAAACAATGAAAATATAACCTAAGGAGAAATTCTGGGCATAGAACAGAAAAGAAAACCGCTAAGGAGAATCTTACATTACCGTAGAATAGATAATTGCCAATGTGGTATCATTTGGGAAATTCCCCAATTTCTTCCCCCATCTATCATTAACTGAATGGGTTAAAACAGAACACTTAGACAATGGAATTTTTAATTTTAAAATTTTAAAAAGGTACATGTGAGGAGATGGATTTATTTCATACATGGGCCTGGAAACAGCACAGGATGGTAAAAGGAACGAATATACCCAAGCAAGCTATACTAGTGGTTTATGTTATGGCTAGAGAAAGACAAGGTAGCAATAGCGGATAAGCAGTATCAGAAGCTGCCAGGTTTATATGGGGCACTGTGCTATCTCTATGTAGCCAGACCCAGGAGACTGAGAAGACAATGACAATATTATCTGGCATCTCTCCCCACCAACAATTCAGGAGTCATACAGACCAAGTCATTAACAGCATCCCTACTGTTCTTCAGCTCAACATAACCAGACAAGTTAAGTGAAAAAGAATCTAAAAAATCAGTGTGCCACTCAAAATATAACTGACTAGTTATCAGCATATCTTTTAGGCAACTAAAATTTGTCACCTGATACTTGCAGGAAGGATACTAGAAAGGCTAAAGGGATCCTTTATTTAGATGCTTAGCTAACAAGAGACTATATATTTTGCAATCAATAAACCAATCTGTAGCAATACTGGAAATTCTACCATGAGATAGTTATTCCTTTGAGTGTAGGAAAGCCTTTTTTGAATATAAATTCTTCTAGGAGGAATGTCCTAATGAAGAATGTCCTAAGCTAAGCCATTCACAATTAGATATAAAATAGTTTAGTTAGCTGCTTTTCTCCTAATAAGCTCAACTAGAACTTGGAGGGAAGGGGAGTATAAATTATGAAAGAGAACATGTAATTTAAGAGTATGGAAAACTCCCAGATTGGAGGGCTTAGGCATGGTACCACAGTGAGAGGCCCTAGATAACCAGAAGGCAATTCAGTGGCTTTGAGTATCTATGAAGGCTGGGAGAGGACTGAAGGCCAGTTGTCAACCTCATAGTTTTGCCTCAGGCCAGACTTGTATGCAATAATTGAGGGGGGAAAAATAAGATTTCCCTTCACTATGCCAAAATGCAGCCTTCTAAAGCTACGGACAAGGGAAATATCAAAGCTTTTAGTGAGCCACATTTCCAAAATTCAAGTGAGATTGGGAGGGAGGAGAGAAAAGACTGTGACCACACTTCACGTATAAAACCGAGAGTGTCTTGCCTTTTGGGTGAGGTCGCTAGCTTCACTAATGTAACGATCTCTCTCTTTTTCCAGTTGGAAGATGATCTTCCTTTGTTTCTGAGCCTCATCTTTGTAGTTCTGGATTTCTTCTTCCAGGTTCCTCTTGTTTTGTTCATGAAGCTTTACTAAGTCCACCTGTTTCTGGGTGGCAGTGACGGCTTTCAGCAGGTTCTACAGGAAAAAAGACACCAAAACATTCGGGTTACCAAATATGCTTAACATGAGAAATGACCTCATCTTAACTTGGGAGTCTGGAATGAGTATCTCTAATAACATCATTCTTGCACACTTTTTAAAGAAATAGTAACTCTTTCCAATTACATGTAAAGATAATTTTTAACATTCATTTTTTTAAAATTTTTATTTAGTATTTCATTTTCCCCAGTTACATGTAAAAACAATTTTTAACATTTGTTTTCAAAACTCTGAGTTCTAAATTATCTCCCTTTCTCCCTCCCCACCCCCCGCCATTGAGAAGGCAAGCAATTGGATACAGATTATACATGTGTAGTCATGCAAAACATTTCCATAATAGTCATATTGTGAAAGAAATCATAGAGCAAAAAACAAACAACCTCAATAAAAATAAAGTTAAAAAAAATATGCTTCAATGTGTACTCAGACACTATCAGTTCTTCCTCTGGGGATTTTTCATCATAAGTCCTTCAGAGTTGTCTTGGATCGCTGTATTGCTGAGAAGAGCTAAGTCATTCACTGCTGATGATCCCACAATACTGGTGTTACTTTGTACACAGAACATTTCACTTTGCATCAGCCCATGCAAATCTCTCCAGACTTTTCCGAGAGTATCCCACTCATCATTTCTTAGAGTATAATAGTATTCCATCATAATCATAGAACACAACTTGTTCTGCCATTCTCCACTCCATGGGCATCCCCTCAATTTCCAATTCTTTGCCAAAAGAAAACAGCTGTTGTAAATATTTTTGTACATATGGGTCCTTTTCCTTTTTGTTTTTTTTATCTTTTTTGGGATACAGACCTAGTAGTGGTATTGCTAGGTCAAAGGGTATGCATGGTTTTATATCCCTTTGGTTTAGCATAGTTCCACATTGCTCTACAGAATGGTTAACTATTCATTTTTTTTTAATTTTGAGTTCCAAATTCTTCTCTCTCCTGCCTCCCCTCCCCCTCCCTAAAACCATAAACAATTTGATATAGGTTATATATGTGCAATCATGTAAAATATATTTCCATATTAATAATGTCATGAAATTCTTGTGCATTTCAAAGTAAAATATAAAGTGTTCAAAATTCAAATTACACTTTTTCCTGATGATGATGTATTGCACAAAAAAGATAAACTTTTATTTTCTTTATCTAAATTGGATACTAGTTGTAGTCTAGAACAGAAAGTCATTTGAATGGCCCCAAAATGAAAGAAAGAAAATTTTCTGATTGTGCTGCTTATTAGAATACTTTTCTAGTGAAGAAGAAAATATCCTAGTTCTTTCTAAATATCATGCTGCATTAATTTGTTACATCTCCTATGTAAGAGGCATCATGACTTGATGGATAGAGAGCTGGCCCCAGAGCCGTTCAGGCCCTGTTTCTAATACACATTAGCTGAGCAAATCCCTTACCTTCTCAGTGCCCTCGGGAACTTTCTAAGATTTTAAGTTGCTGAGAAGGTGGCAATGGGCATTGGGAGGGGGAATCTCCTCACCTAGAAGTGTGAGATGGCAATGAAATCACATGTCCAAAACCTAGCCTGTGATGTAGGTTAAATGCTACTTAAACTAAATCTGATCACAGTGCACATATAAAATTGAAAATTTGGGGACTATTTCCAGAATTATCCAAAATACTAGGTGATTTTCTTTAGATATATAAACAGGTAAAAAAATCAATTTGGAAAGCATTTATTCCACTCCTACTATATGCCACTACGGTGCTAAGTGCTGGAGATACAAAGACAAGAATCAAAATAGTCCCTGCCTTCAAGGAGCTTATGTTCTACGTCAGGGAAAAACATGTAGAGAAATAAGTATAAAATACAGACATACATATAAACACAAATATACATATGAGGAGCAGGTTTGAAACAAAGACTATAGAGCTGGAAAAAGAGCAATTAGGGAAGAGTAAAAGGATTTTCATGAGTATAAATTTGTAGGAGACCCAGTCAGTATGGTTGTGTTACTTCTTCCAGTGGAGTTCAGAAGCAATGGAAAAATGGAGAAGAAAGATGGTGGGAACAGTCTAGGTTTGGAAAGCTATGAGCAGGAATAGGACAAGGAGGCAAGGGATTTGAGAGTACAAGGGTAGGCTAAAGTTGAACTGGTCAAAAGTCAAGGTTCCAAAGGAAGAAAATGAGACCAGAGCAGGGCAATCTACTAGAAAATCATAATGGGAAGGAAAGGAGAGAGATCACATGGGGATGAAGAAGGAAGGATGGAAGGACAGAAAGTTATGGTCTGGGGAAAAAAATTTCAAAGTTTTGGATCACAGGTTATGGAAGTTAAGAAGTTCCAAGTGGTCTTTCTATCAATGTTATTTCCATCACTATGTACAGCTGAGATGGAGTGAAATCACAAATTATAGAATTTGAGGAAGCCGATAAATAAGGAAGCCAGGGGATTTGAAGGGATATCCATGTATATATCAAAGTCCCCAAAGGTTAGGTAGAAAGAAAATGAAGTCCCCAAAGAGGAGTTAGGACAGAAAGAAAGATTGTGAGTCAGACCTGGGGCCTGGAGATCACAGCAATCTGGATCTGCACAGGGTAAAACATACTGATGAAGTGAACTTAAGATGAGAAGTTGATGAATGATATTGGAAAACAAAGGTCCAGAAGTAGCTGTATGGTGTAAGGAATATGGCTATTCCTCCTCCTGACCCAGCGCGCCAAAGGCATCCAGATGAAAGACTATGAAAGGAATAGACCTGATACAAAAGGCAGTTTGTTAACAGTAGAACAGGATTATAGAAGGGCACAATCAATGGAAGAGCAGAGCAGGATAGGGACCTCAGGAGCGGTAGGGCTGAAGTGGATGGGAATAAGGGAAAAAGCAATGGATAGCAGGGGGTGGAGATTTTGGCCAAGGCACCTTCTATTCTGGATTGCCGTGATTTGGAGAGAAGGAAGAAAGAACTTACCAACAACAAGACAATGGTTTGTCCCAACTTCCCCGTAGCTCCAGGTCCCAGGAAGGATGTGATCTGCATGTCTCCCTCTGAGGTGGGGTGGGCGGAGTGGGGTGGGGTGTACTAAGGATGTGGTCCTAGGCCAAGTCCAGGAAGCAAGAGACTGGGGTGCTTATGGATTACAGATTGCAAATTACTTAAGGCTAAAACACGTTTGATTTACTCATTGTCCCTCATTAGCATAGGTAGTTCTGCCCCCTACTCCAACTCAGATGATTTGGCTTTTTTCCCTCTGAGTAGGAGGCCAGTGCGATGGGAGGGAGCAAAGCTATGGTCCTGGGTTGAGCCCATGTGATGACAGAACTGCCTGGCATCAAGGTTATAGAGGGCTGATGTTAGGTTTATTAACTTACCTTCCCTCACCAGCAAGGGCAGCTTTGTACCAAGTCATGTTACTAAATGCTGAGAGACCTTCACCCAGAAGCAGTGAAGGGGAGGGAGAGACAAAGACAGAGAGAGGAGTTGTTTTAGATAAGAACAGAATAGAAGGTTGTTTTAGGATTGGGAAGTCCTGAACATGCTTGTAAGCTACTAGGAAGGGACTACTGGAAAAGGAGCAATTTAAGAAATGTTAGAGAGAAGGAAAATGCCATTTATATCCAGAAAAAGAAATATAGAGTCTGAATGCAGATCAAAGCAGACTATTTTCTTTTTTTTGTTTTGTTTTATGTTTTTCTTTCACATGGTCACTCTCATTCGTTCTAATTCTTCTATACAACATGTCTAATGTGAAAATATGTTTAATAGGAATGCATATGTAGCACCCTATCAGACTGCATGCCATCTTGGGGAAGGGAAGGGGAGGGAGGAGGAGAAAATTTAAAACTTATGGAAGCAAATATTGAAAACTAAAAATAAATATATTAACTTGTTTAAAAAAAAAGAGAGAGAGAGATGTTGGAAAGACAGCAAGAACCAAATCTTCCAAAGAGTAGGAGGAAACAAACCAAGGACAGATCCAGAAGAATTAGCCTTAAAGAAGAATAGGGATCTTACTTTTTCTGTGACTAAAGACAAAGCAGTCAGTGGATTGTGGTGCAGAGGCATGCTGGGGAATGAAGAGGAGACGAAAAGTAGGCCTACATGGGCTGGCCCCAATTCTCTCTGTGAAGTAGGAAGTATCAGTAATTAAGGTGGGACTTTCTTTTACTCTTTTAGAACTTATTTAATAAAGTGCCATTGATGAGTCCAGCCTTTGTTTCTTTGATTAAGTCGGGAGTCTTTGATGGCCCGCTTGCCTCAAGGGAAAGCCTAGTTTACATGGGTTTGAGTCACATGTTTGTGACACTTTCAGGTCATGTGGGTTTGAGCCATATGTTGTGATGCCATTTGACACTGAACATGGTATATAAACTCAGAGGTTGGTGTTTTTCCTTTGAGGGGTTCTCACTCACTGGAAGATTGTCGTGTGACTTGAAGAGACCCTGGGCAGCCGTTGTTAAGAGCCCCGCAGCTTGTAAGCCCAGATGGCGATGCTTCCCTGGTAACTATGAATTGTGATTTGAAACGGATAAGGTCTGTCTGTTGATATTTGTAATTTCTATTTGTATTTGCTCTGAAGTTCAGGGTGCTAGCATTTCCTCCTGAACTAAGTGAATGATATTTGCATGTTTGATTAAAGTGAGATTGTTAACCCCTTACAGTTACTTTCCTTAGTAAAGAAGATCAAGAGAACCTGTGCTGGCAGCCCCTCTGTGTGCTGGTTGTTGTTGGTTTTACACAGCCAGAGCAGCTGCTGCCTAATTGTTATTACAGTCATCTGCTCTAAGCGTGGATGGTGGAGTGAAACTGGGGGGTAGGGAGAGGGAGGACGCAAGGAAACATCTATGAAATCTATGAAACCTAAAGGAAACAATTTGGAACTATTCATGAAACTTGAAGAAATAATTAAAGATACAGCTAACACCTTCCGTTCCTAAACAAATAAAGGAAAGTGATCATGGGAATTAATCTATAATACCTTCACTCCACAGCCTGCTGTCTCTGAATGGGCAAGAAAAGTGACATCAAATCTTTGCAATTAACAAATTTGACACTTTTAGCTCATGAAATTCCTCTAGCAGCAAACGGAGCCCTCCAGTCTTAAAAGAAGAACCACTAACCAAACAAGACATAGAGAAGATCATGGAAAGCAAAATGGATAATTTTTGATTACATGAAATTAAAATACTTTTGCACAAACAAAACTAGCCAAAATTAGAAGGAAAACAGGAAATGGGGGAGGGAGGAATTACAGCAAGTTTCTCTGATAAAGGCCTCATTTCTCTAAGGAATTCAGCCAAATTTATAAGAAAAAAAATAAGAGCCATTCCCCAATGGATAAATAGTCAAAGGATATATACAGCCAGTTTTCAGAAGAAGAAGCCAAAGCTCTCCATAGTCATGTGAAAAATGCTCTAAATCACTACTGATTAGAGAAATGAAAATCAAAACTACCCTGAGGTGCCACCTCATACCTATCAGATTGGCTAATATGACAGAAAAAGAAAATGACAAATGCTGGGGGTGGGGGGAAGATGTGGAAGAACTGGGACACTAATGCACTGTTAGGAGAGTTGTGAACTAGTCCCAACCATTTTGGAGAGCAATTTGGAACTATGCCAAAAGGGCTATAAAACTGTACATATCCTTTGACCCAGCAATACCACTATTAAATCTGTATCCAAAAGAGAACAAAGAAAAGGGAAAAGGACCTATTTGTACAAAAAAAATATTATAGCAGCTCTTTCTCTGGTGGCAAAGAATTGGAAATCAAGGTGATGTCCACAAATTGAGGAATGGCTGAGCAAATTGTGGTATGTGATTGTGACGAAATACTATTGTGCTATAAGAAATGATGAGCAGGATGGTTTCAGAAAAACCTGGGTAGATTTATATGCACTGATGCAAAGTGAAGTGAGCAGAACCAGGAGAACAGCAATATTGTAAGCATGATCACCTGTGAAAGACTTAGCTACTCTGATCAAGACAATGATCTAAGACAATTCCAAAGGACCCATGGTGGAAAATGCTATCCACCTCCAGAGAGAGAAAAACTGAACTCTGAATGCAGATTGAAGCATACTTTTTTAAACTTTCTCTTTTTTCTTTTTTGGGGGAAGGGGGAAGGGAGTCAGTTTTCTTTTGCAACATGGCAAATATGGAAATACGTTTTGCATGACATCACATGTATAATCAATATCAAATAGCTTGCCTTCTCAGGAAGGGGGGAAGGAGATTTTATTTAATATTTAACAAATATTTAACAAAATAAATTGAAATATGTTTTTTGAAAAAAATAGGGCCACCAGAGCTAGACCTCTGGCCCTGTTTCACTAGGTCTATTAGGGAAACATGAACTCAAGGGTCTAAAAGATCAGAGATTTGGAGCTAGCTTGAAGGAACCTTGAAGTCATCTAGCTCCAAGTACCTCATTCTATGGATGGGGAAAACAAAGCCCACAGGGGTAAGAGGACTCAGCCAAGGTCACAAGTAGCAGAGGCAGGATCTGATTTCAGACAAATGGAGCACTCTGTAAACAAACAAACAAAAAAACCCTCCCAGTACAAAGTTGAAGATTAGGATGGAGGTTAAGTGAGGGCTTTTAAAAATCACTAACCCACTATTCTAGGATATTATGCACTGTACAATTTTTATAAGCACCCACTTATATTTACTCAATTAACACAACGTTGTAGATATGTAGATAATGAATTCCGAGATTTTGATCAACTACTTAGGATACCAAATAACATATCAGCAATAAAATGGAATCCACAAAATACTCTTAAATCCCCTACTGTTTTATATGCTAATTCTCAGAAGTCCCTTTGTGTTCACAGGTGATAATGTAATTTCAATTCACAGACACTAAAAGGCAGAGTGTAAGCAGCTGCTTAAAGGAAAATTGAGAGCTATTATTTATTCTAATCTACTTTGGCTTGCTGTGAGTTTTATTTCTTTACACAACTGGTTATAGTCAGATATTATATTCCCAAAGCAAGACATTCATTTTCCAGCATTACTATCACAAACTCACCTTATTTAATATGTCTCTTTCTCGCAGAAGCTCATCCATAGCCTTTTTATCAAGTTCTCCTTGCTTTTTTGCAATCTCCAGCTCTAAATCACCAGAAAAAGTTATAAGTTCCAGGCCAAATTTTGGAGCTAATAAAAAATAAAGACAACTCTACAGCAAAGGGGAGAAATTATTTGAAACCTTTATCAGTATTACATCAAAGGGGAAAAGTCATTAACAGGAAACTAAAAATGTTAAGGATAGCTTTAACAATAACCATTAAAGGAAAAAGCAGTCCTGTGGCTATTGTTAATGTCAGTAAGGAATAGAAAATTTGGTGTAACATTGTAATGCATCACAAAAAAAAATGACCAAGACTGGAATTCTGACCAACACTAATGCCTCAAATTTGAAAGGCACTATGTGCATTTAATTATTTATAGAATAAATTAACCTGTTTCCTGTTCTCTTCATGTCTTTTAATGAGAGTACCAAGAAAGTCTCAAACTACATCTCAAAAGAAGATTCAGCTACCTAAAGCATCCTAAAACTAGAAAGTCCATTAATAAAAAATCACTTAGACATCTGAAAGCCACCAAGAGAAAATCCGAATGGCCAATATTTCTAATAATCCAAGCTAAGTGGGAGAAGGCCCTTGAAAATATGTAGGTTCAATTTTTGAGGTATATTCTTATTTGGAAACAGTATCTAGACCAAAGGACTAGAATGATACTTTATCCTTTTCTCATGATATCTTCTTTTTCCCTAATGGGGTCTCTCTCCCATAACCAGGTAAAACTGAAGCTAACTGATACCATAAAACATTATTTTCTCAGCTGCCAAATCAGCCATTGAGTACTTCTCAACTGGGAAATGAAGTCAGAAGTTCATTAAGTTACTACAGTGACAATCCACTCACCACTTTCAAGGGAACAAGTTAGGGGCCACAGCACAAGCTTTTATTCACACATACACCACCAAAAAAAAAACTGAACCAGAGCAGGTGTGTGGAAGGACAAAATAACACTAGGTGTGGGTGCGCTGAGTTGTAACTCCAATATCTAACTACATCTACACAATGCCAAAAATCACCTGGTGAACAAAAAGTAAACAAAATCAGCCAAACCATCTACTTGGCATGATGTCCAAAAAAGCTGTTCACTGAATTCAGCTGTTGTTTGACTGGACTGAGTCAAAGTATGTTTTTGAATGGGCTTTGCATAGATCTCAGCAGATATAATCAGAGTCAACAGTCAAATGTTTATGAAGGTCAGCAACGATGCTGCTTTCAGTCTACCTTTCTCTAATCCCCCAATCTGATTTTTGAGGATTTCCTTGGTCTGTTCCACCTCTGCCTTCTGATCTTCAGCTTGGTGCAATTTTTTATGTATTAACTCTCTCATTTTGTTAAGTCTTCCGATGTCAAGTCGCATCTGATGGATCTCCTCTTCTTTAGCCTATGTAATTAATGAGAGAGAAAGGACAAGGACATTTGGCAAACAAAGGACTCAGTGAAAGGAAATGATGATAAATTCTGAACCAATAAAAGGGAGTACCCCTTTGACAGTGCAGAGATAGTCTGTGGGATTAAATTTTTAAAGTATTGTTTGGACTGAAGAGAGATTGGAAAACTATGTTCTGAATAGTATAGTAGGCAAGCTACGTGAAAAGACTATGATCAAATCTTCTGCTTAAGAGTGAAATCTGACTGTTGGGTCAAGCAAGATCTGGCCACTGAAGCCATTATGATAATTAGGTTGTTTTATATATATAAATCATGATTCCATAACTGGTGTTGCATTGACAGACATCACTTTATAATTTTCACTAAGCCACTGAGAGTGCTCTGATATGTATATAGCATTATTCTGTCCACTGCCCTAATGAAACAGTACAAGGCTCTAACTTTTTTTTTCAGACACAGGAGGTCACAACAGTACTAAGTACACCTAGAACTGAAGTCTTATGCCACAGGAGCGCTGTTATTTTATGGGTACACATGAAGACGAATCGATATGGCAATATCAGTAGTTAATTCTGGATGGTAACAAATGTACCTAAAAAAGAATTCCTGCCATAGACAGCACCACATATTTCCCCATGTGCTTTCAATTAAAAGCAGGGAAGAGCAGCTATTATTGCACCAACTCCCTTAAAATGTAATGAGATTAATTTTCTCTGGGATTTCTGAGCCATTATCTCACAATAAATGTCATATAGTATAGATTGATTTTTTTTAATTAATTTTAAATTAAATTTAAATTTTGGTGAGGGGGAATTTTTAGAATTTTGCCGAACCACTTTAAAAAAAATAACTGGAGACATCCTGGGAGAGCGTCATCAAACAAACTGGGGGAATCACAGTTCTAGCAAATGGAGAGGCAGAACATGGCTCTCCTTGTTGTCTTCTAGGCAGAATCCCTATAGATTTGGGAACATAGAAATGTACCACAATGTCAATAAAGGAGAATACTTGTGTAGGCATTTTTACTCTAATGTCAATTACAGGCTCATATTCCTTTGCTTCTAAGTTGTTTCTGACAGGGATGGGATTCGAATCTCTAAAAGGAAAAGACCATGTCTTTGGGATCTGGACTCCTAATAGGAAAAGCTCCTGGACTTTCCCACATGACCCAGGTCCCTGGCATTCTGCTGGGGCACCCGGCCCTTTTCAGTTAATCCTTTCATTGTGGCCCCATGCCCAAACCTCCAATTCTCTGCTACCTCTAACCTAGCCCAATCTAACCTCCGGATCACCCTGGCCACTTTCCACCTTTAATTCCTTCTAGACCCCTTCTCTGTTCTCACAGTGTTCCTGTATAAAAGATCCATCTTGCCTCCATTAAAGTGCTCAGATTCCTTAAGAGTCTGGCCAATATGGCCGATTTTTAGAATTTTACCCACCCTGACCGGTGTCTTTGGCTGAAAGAAGGTTTGGGTCGAATTCGAGGCAGGACCTGCATCACTGTTTCAGGGTCCTAGCACACCTAAACCTCAACGGTTTCTTCACTGTTTGAACTAACGACATACCCAGAAAGAACATGCTTCAATTCAAACCATGCTTGGATGGTTTTGAGGTTCATTTGCCTATAGGCAGAGGGCTGTATTACTTTACTTCAATTTCCCAGGCAGTTCTATGAGTCATGTATTTCTTATTCCAAATTCTAACAAACTTGGTGTTTGCTCTCGGAGGCAACAAGGTAAATAAAAAGCCGTTCTCTTCAATGTCTAGGTATCACCTGAATACAAGGCCGCCATTTATAGTCCTTCAATTAAAGGAGGGGTATGAACCAGAAACCCATTTTGAAAAATGGATAGGGCACAGATGATAGTCATATAAGTGGATTAATACAGCCTCGCACATAAGTGCAAAATTCAAACGGTTTGTCACCCTTCCCCACTTTGACTTCCTAACAGAAGCAGTAAAATAATAGTGATAATAATGATGATGATGATGATAATGACCATTCTTACTACTTACAACATGAATGGTTTCTTGCTCCAGACAAGGGATACCTTGCAATGCTGAATTAAGAAGGCCAACGTCTGACCTAGATTTTGAAAGGTCTAGAATAACCATACGATGGATAATAAGGTTTATGGTTTTAGATACAAGCCTGGGAATTATCACACTGTCTGCCCCAGGGCATAAAGTAATCACAGCAGGTGTTTGCCCGCCTTTGATATATCTAGGCGTTCAGTAAAGCAAGAGGGCAGTATTTCTAGAGGGAAGGATCGATGGTTTAAACTGAAAAGACAAATTCCATATTAACAGACAGGGCAGGAGAGAAGTCTTGTGTAACCGACATAGCATGCTGTATTTACTTTCAGCTCCAGCGTCTTCTGCTGGTTCTCCTGGCTTATCTGTTCACAAGCCAGGACGTGCTGCTCATTCTCCTGCTGAAGCTTAGTGTTCCTCATCTGAAATTGTTCCAGCTCCTTGGCAGCTCGTTCATTTAGGATCTATGAGAGAGAGAAACAATCTAGTTGATACTTTTTAATCTGACTACAATATCTACATATGCACATAGACAGTACCACAAGCCTCCCAGAAGGAGAAGGGTAACCACAGATTTTCGTCTCTGTAGAAATTGCTCTTTATTCCTGGTGAAACGACTAATGTACTCACAATACAATGAATGTTAAATGACTAGGGAGAATGACAATTTCTAATGAATAACACAGTAAGCGTCCTTTTTTTTTCCCTGGGAGCCCTGGGAAGTCTCACTCACAGGTGGTAGATAAATATTTTAATGCCTTTTTGTCGTTTGGCAGGCATCACATACACAACAATCGCTATAATCGTTGCCAATGAGCAAGAGATTCGAATGGATTTTATCAGCCGTGGGGCAGAAGAACAGGACAGCTCTGCAGGCGAATCCGACATTAATATGCCTAGAACATTTCCATAAATGGAACAGTTCACCGAGACCAGCACACAGCCATTTTCCCATTTAATCCATCTTAAGTCAAAAATCTGGAACAGCAGCATGATGATTTATACCTTCTTGATTTTGGTATCAACCAGCTTTCTTCCCCCTTACTAAAACTCTCCTGTACAGACTAAGTTTTTTAAAAGATGAACCTATAAATATCCCGGGTCATCTTGATTTAATAGAATAGTGAGGAGTCAGAAGACAGAAAGACTGGAAGGAGGAAGAAAAAGAGAAGCAAACTGTATGAAAGCACTATTCTAGAACGCTGTCACCATCCTCTCATGAATCAGACTTGGGGGTTATTGTGACAGGGGAAGCTAAATCATATTTTCAATTAATGTAGAATAAACTAAAGTGCAGCCTTCCAGTCTAAATGGAACTGAGATTTTATCTAAGCCATCTCTACCTTGGCTGAATAAGCTACCCCATTTTTATCATGATTGCCGAATTCTGGGAAAAGTAAGTCATTCTGCAGTCATGATGGTAATAGGTAATTTATTGCCACATTAAGAAAGTTAAGGAATGACTTTCTAATTCAAATAATTTGCTCGTCTTCCTCCTAGAGATTATACTATGTAAAACAGTTACACAACTTTGGACTTCATGTAGAATTAATAAAGAAATTGTCATAGGAATATGTGTTACAATTTTTTTAACGTCATGAGACGAATGTGGTACAGCTAGGCAATTCTTTGGAAACAATGTCTCTGGCCAGCAATACCTGAGAGAGTAAGAAATCACTTTTTGATTACTGGAATTTCTTCCTTGAGGTCTCACCATCAGAGAAGATGGATTACAACTACTTTAACTACTTGCATTTAAGCAAAAAAGTGTTAGAAACAGTCCATTGTTTAAAAAGATAGACATACTCAGTATACTCTTTAGACTTAAACCTTAATGGTCAATCAATAGTCATCCCCCCTTTCTGTGTGTGCGTTGTTTCTGTCTCTCTGTCTGTCTCTGTCTCTGTCTCTGTCTCTCTGTCTCTCTCTCTGTGCAGGGACTACTCAGGGGCAGATTTCACTCTGACTGCTCCATTTTCAACCAAGGCCGGTTCATCCCTCCTTAGGCAACCTGGTCTCCCCCCGCCCACCCCCAACTCCCTGGGACTCTTCATATTAATGTCAACCTCAGTGTGGACACCAGATCAGCTTAGCCCGCTATGACCAAGAACTCCAGAGCTCAAGAGATCCACCAGCCTCAGACTCCCCAGCAACATCAATTATAGGTGTACACATCACACCTGGCATTAATATAGATTTTTCAGAGTCAAAGGTGGGGAGGCATAAAAAAACCATAAAAAATGAATAAAATAGAGGTGTCATAATTCTCACTATCAGCTCTTTAAATAAGTTATGAAAGTCAAATGGTTGTATGATGTCTGCAATGCAGGAGGAAGGTCACACACGCTCCACCTTTCTAGAGGAAGATGGAAAATGCTAAAGCAGGTTGCCCTGGAAGGCACTACTCCTAGAGCCAAGAGTATGGCTGCCTGCCTATGTGCATGCCATACCTTCTGTTCTTTGAGCTGCTGTTCCAATTTTTGGATCTCCTCTTTACTCTTCTGTACAAGCTGCTGGAGTGTCTTTATTTCAGTGTGTTTTCCATCCATGTCATTCTGAACCTGTTTGAGCTCTTTCTCCAGTTTCTCCTTCTTCCGAGTTTCCCGGGAAGCTTCATTCTGACGAAGTTGGATTTCTTGTTGGAACTACAGTTACAGAAAGGGCAGAACAGAAAGAAATTAAAACTTTTTGGTGCAGTTGGTAAGATTCAGTGCTTATCACCCTGCTTAGGTCTCTCATTTTAAGGGGAATCACCTCAGAACAAGGGTTTTTCATTAGCTATACCCTAGCCCTGATTTTAAATCTTGAGAAGGCAGGAAGACTTCTGGCTTGCTCTTCAATGTCCCAAATCCATGTCAATCATGACTATGCTTTCTTTCCTGCCACCCAGGGAGAGATACTTTATAAAGACCACCAATTGTGAGGAAGGCCTTTTGGTCGACAACATAAAAAATGTTCAGATTTATTCATCAATTTAAGTCCTTGAACCTGGAAGGACCAAAAGGAATTGCTTCCCTCAGCTTGGTAGGTAGCAGTTTATGACCTAATCTGATCTATCAGCCTTCTCAGAACAAGATTTCCAGCGAGGCATCTCTTTCAGGCAACGTTCTCTACTGATGTGGTCTAGGCAAGAGTCAGTAGAGAATCAACAGTTCTCTGAAAGAACAGGTCAGAGAAACACACAAAAGAACTGAGATACCTTTTGATATGAGATGATTAATTTGAAGTGAGAAAGGGAGGAGAAATTAGTTTCAGAAGGAACCACAGAAAAGAAAGTTTGGGACAGCCCTTTTTCTTCTTGGTGCTCATGCTTGCTCCCCAGACCTGAGAAATGGCTTGCTCTGCCTCATCTTTTGATCTCTCGGTTTCTTGATGCTGCTCAGTGATTAAAGCTAGGCTCTCTCGTAATTTCACAACTTCTGACAAGAGCTGGTCCCGCTCCTTTGTTATTTCTTCCTTGTATTTCAGTAAATCTCTGATGCTGAAAAAAATAAAACAAAACACAAACCAAATGGCAGTCTTCTCTCTGCAATTCTATCCCCTACTGAGCTCATTTTAATGTAAGCGATTGAATGTCAAGCATTGCTGATTAACCCATAGCAGCTGTCAAATTATACAATTTTTCTTTTGATTTTAAATATTCATTAGAGAGCTGTAGTCACAACTGATAAGCCTAGGACATAGTATAGAAATACTGTACACACCATTAGTTTTTACCCTGTTCATCCTTTAACAAAAAAAGAGCAAAGGATTTTAACCCAGATAAAATATGCATAAAGACAAAATTTGACAAATACTGGTGATGTAACTGTTAAGAACATACAATATTGTAATCCTTCTGTCTGAAGAGTATACCAGTTCATTTTTAAATAGTTTGTAATCCAGATACCATAAGCTAGTTACTTGGCTCAGTTTCTCTGTACTTAGAATCTGTAGAACAGAGAACCTAAGCCTCCTAACATAGCCTCTGGACCAAAACTGATCCAGAGGAAAGCAGACACTTCAAGGCTAGGACTGAGGAGGAAAACTTGCATTTCTGTCATTTCTCATGATAGACCTCAAATGGCTAAACCAATTTGAGGAGCATATTTACTTACTATTACTCACAACACCTTTGAATACAGAAATATATACTAATTTAAATACACACACACACACACACACACACACACACACACACACACACATATACACATCTCAGTGCTTCCCTTACTTTCCATGAAGCTATACCAGAAAGTCATAGAATCAGTTAATTTTAGAGTTGAAAAGGACCAAAGCAGCCATCTAGTCTAGTCTCAAAATAGAATCCTCACTACAATATATACATAAAAGCATTCTTTCTACTCTTTCTATACTTTACTCTCTTTTGCATACTGTACGATCCAGCCAAACTGGCCTCCTCCCTGTTCCTCATACACTCTCTCTCCCATCACCCATGTTTTTGTGTTATCCGTCTCTCATACCTGGCAAGCTCTCCTTTCTCACCTCTACCTCACCCTGGCTTCCTTCGAGGTTCAGCTCAAGCTCTACCTTCTACAGAAGGCTTTTCCCAGTCCTCCCTAGCTGCTAGAGATTTTTCCTCTAAGATTAGTTATCGTCCATCTACTCTACATACACTGTATATACCTAATTGTTCATATGTTGCCCATTAGAATGTAATCTTCTTGAGGGCAGAGACTATTTTATTTTTATTTCCAGTCCTTAGCATAGTACCTGGCACATAGTGAATACTTAATACTTATTGAATGATTAACCTAGCCTTTTTTTCCCCAACTTCCACCCACTGCTACTGGTTATACCTTCTGGGTCTAATCCTTTTTCCACATGACAGTCTTTCAACTATGTTAAGATAGCTATCATGCCCACCCCCAGTCTTATAATTGAAGGATTCTGGATTTACAGTTGGGAGGGACCTTAGAGGCCAACTAATACAACTCTCTCATTTTACGGAAGAGGTGCTGAGGCCAAGAAAGGTTATGCGATCTATTCAGTGCCACACGGCTAACAAGCATTTAGAGGGGTAAGGAGGGAGGGGTCATTTGAATCCAGGTCTACCTGGCTCCAAGTCCAACACTATTCACTAAGCCATGTTGCCTCTCTTGACTTCAGACTAGACAAATGATCCCCAAAATATCCTGTCAACTAATCTTCGTATGGCATGCTTCACTCTTGTGGCTGACCTCCTCTGCACATTCTCCATTTTTACCAAACTGTGGTGCCCATGACTGAAGGCAAAGTTACAGAGGTAGATTGAGCAGACAGATCCCAGTTGGACTCTCATTTTCTTATTCCTAGAAGCTGGGCCTTTCTTTCTGCAGTGCAAGACTGTATTAGTTTTTCATCTGCTATATCATGCTATTTATTTATATTGAACCTGCAGTCCACTAAAACCCCCAGATGTTTTTCATAGGTTGAGTTATTAACTACAAATCCCCCATCCAGCATTCAAACCTTTCTTGGATTTAGATAAATTGACTTTAAATATCATACTTTACATTTATCTCTATTAAATTTCAATTCATTCAGTTCAGTCCAATCTATCCAGTCTAATCCAGTCTAGGTCCTTAGGTGCAGCCTTTTGACTGAGTCCAAGTTTTATAGAACAAAGTGTTTCATTGAGAGGATTTGTTTTGTGAAGTTTAAATTCAGTCAAAAGGCTGCACTTGAGGACTTAGAGTGCCATATATGGCCTCGAGGCCATGGGTTCCCCACTCCTGTCTAGTCTCCTGTGGCATTTAAAAAGTTCAAGAGATATAGATACTAGGTAATTTAACCATTTTATTAATAAGGCTAGCTTAATTATTAATAAAAGGAGATAATATGGACATCACTCTTAGACCAAAAACCCCTCATGGTGGTGGGCTCACAGTTCATATGCCCTTGGAAGCGTAGGTATTCCTGAAGATGGCAATGAACTATGACTGGTTAACAATTAATGAGAGAATGAATATTCCAATGAAAGGCTGGGCTATATTCCAATGAGGGACTTGGGGGAACATGGCTTGGATCACCCAAGTCCAGTCAAAGAGACTTATCAATTTCCATATCACCCGTCTGACAAATGGGAAGATCCACATTTTCCCAAACCTGTCTGAGAAAACACAATGAGCAGAGATGCACCCATTAGCCTAAGCTTAGAATTTCTTTTACGCTCTTTGATTAGATCTCATCCTGGCTGGATAAGTCTTTGAGAGAGATTTCCCACACTGACTGATTTCTGGATAAGGAAGTAGAAAAGAGAGAAAACCTTAGTCCTAATTCAGTAATTAGTTATTAATATGAGAGAGAAATAATCATTTCTCTCACTCTCAAGATGTTTTTGATCCTGACTCTATCACTCCAAGGGTTCCCTCTCACCTCCTCTAAAGAGACAACACTAGGCTAACCCACTTGATTAAACATTCTGCTCACAGAGAACAGTAACTTAAAACTGGACTAAGACTTTTGGAACCCTCCGTATAGATTTATTTAGATTTAAATCAGATACCTTCTTGACTTTTGAGAGGTAAGTCAAGGATAATGAACAATCCTGCCCTCCATCAAACATCCTTTGATGCCACTCCTAAAGGATGAGCCAGGCTCTGTAGTCCATGAGACTTCTTATTACACTCTCATACACACCTTCCCTCATTCTTGAATTCTTGCCCTCTACTTATTTGCCCTCTCAGAGTACGCCACCAGCTCTATCATGTTACAGACTAATTATCTACTTCTCTACTACCAGCCTCCCCTAACCATCAGGGGCCTTGGAAAGTGTATGGAAGGAACTCTTTACCTGTAGCATCATGATTGGTACCTTAACTGCACTACAGTGGTTCATCTATGACTCTATGAAGGTCTATTTCAGACTTCCCCATTGTCTTCCACCTGTGGTGCCAGAGACTCTAAAGAAAAAGCTTAGATTGACTCAGTAATAAATCAAGACAAACTATGGTCTCTGTTTGCTGACCAATGTTTAGCAAATACAAAACAAATCTATTATATTTTTATTTCAAGTTTCTTGAGAGCAAGGAACAGTGTTTTCATTTTTCTCTGTATCCCCAGAGCTTACACAGTGCCTGGCACATGGTAAATGTTTGTTGATTGACTGCTGAAATGTAACAACCATCTAAGTACTCAATGTGTTTACATTTTTAGTGACTGATTTACTTAAAGGGAAACTAAATTTGTTTGGTAACTTTGAATAAGTTGAATACTCACCAGTACTGGGAAAAGAAACCAACCATTCCAAAGGAATTGGTAACTAATTATGTAAATCCACCAAGTGATTCAAATTTCCTAGAAGGGCAATAACCACAAGCTAGAGGATTGTGGGTACAAAGAACAAGAAAAACAAAATAAAAAGTAAAGCATTATTTATAGTACCTAAAAAAAAAAAAGAAGAAGTATACTATAGAAGAAGTTAAGGAAATTGCTTTATAAATACAGAAAGCCAAGGTTTCTTTTTAAGGAGATAACTTCTTCAAAATCAGTTCACAATACATCTAGTAACCTACTTGTTACTCTGGCCCAGTGATAATCCCGATCCTTGTTCTACTAGTTTACTCAGATTCACTATTTCCTCTTTCAGCGCCAGAATGGTTTCCTTTGCCTTCTGTTCTTTATCATAAGCAGAATCCACCATTTTCCAAGCCTTTTCTATTTCCTAGAGATGCCACGGAATATATTAGTTAGAAAAGCCAAGTAGGTCCTAAAGGAAAATGTCTTCATTTTTGTCATAATTAACAAAGTAATACTAATTAACGTTGCAAATAATAATAAAACTGTAAGTCTAGGAGAGAGAGGATTAGAAAACACACTGAAGTGGGGCCAATGGATATCGAGGAACACTTTGAAGGAGAAATAAATAATCTTCAACTTAAATCATATTCATGAAGAAGTTTATTTCTCATTAACATGAATAAGACTTATAAGCTCTGATAAAGAAACAATCAAGGATCTGAAAACAGGCTTCAAAAATTGAAAAAACAAAAGCTAATGGGTTTTCTGGTTCAGACTAAATTTTTGACATTCATTGCAGGTTCCAAATCAAAGGCCATGTTATGTCCTCAATCCTGATCTGAACTTCATTATTCTAGGGAAACTGTGTACAGAGAAAGGAGAGTACAAAACACAGTCCTAACTGGTGGCAGATTGCGTAGAACAACTACTTCGATTATTCCCCTTTCCTTAATTCCAGAATCCTAGCATCCCCACCAATTTTCTAGAAGGGAATAACAAAATCAGTGCATGAGATTGTTAATACTACAAAATACAGTATGAAATATTTGCATGTAATATATTATCTAAATAAATTAATAGAGCACCCCAAGTGATGAAATATTTTGGATTTTCACATTGCTGTTTAACTTTCTTGCAAACATGTTAATTTTGTCACATGCATGACTATCTCTATCATAGTATAGATAAACATAGAGCCTGAATGGAAGAAGAGCCTATGGCAAAACGCACACCAAGGTGAGCTGGTACTCCCAAACACACCTGGCCAATAGAATATGTGTGCCTATTGTCAGAGGTGAGGCCCAGAAAGCTTCTGGTGAAAATTTCCAGTAATTCACACAGAAAACTGAGGCAGGGGGGTGGGGAGGTGGGAAAGAGGTGTTACAAGGGGAAGTCAATTCTTCTTGTTTTAAGTAATAAAACGAAGGGAAGAGAATCTTTGAACTTAATTTAAATACATGTGCAAGTTCCCTATTTACACTAAAGAAAGGAGAATGTTCTGGTCTATCAGGTAATTATAGTTCATAATTATGTTGTTTTCTAAAAAAACAAATTCTAGTCTATTGTATAATTACCCATATCTATTGCACCCTGACATGCTATTTATCTTAAAACTTATGAAGAAAATTTAAAGAAAACTATTTAAACATTAAAAATGGATAAATTTTAAAACTTACAGAAAAATGTTTAAACACAAACAGTAGGTAAGTTTCATCCAATTCAGCTAAAACCCGTTTATTTTGTTAATGACAGGGTTAGCATTTTCTATTTCCTTAATTTACAAAGAAAAGACATTTTTAAATCTTAGAACACTTACGCCTAAAGACAAGAAGGAAAGCAATGGGGAAAGTGAGGAAGTTTAGTACCATGAAAAATACAGTTTCTGGGAAAAAAAGAGGTATGCCCTCCAAAGCACATGGTTGAGAAGCATATGTCCACATGATTCTGAATTTAAGGGAATTATATGTATGGGAACAATGAAGATTTTATTTTTGCTGACCAAAATAAACAACTAAAGAAAATAGATTTTCTTTTTAACTTCCTTGTCTAAGCAGATATCGAAGGACTTTATTAATAGATAACTATCTGACTTAGGCCTAGATATTCCCATGATGCTCTCTGGATCACCATCCAAATGTAAGCTAATTGTTCTTTACCTACCTAACCCTACATCTAAAAAAATGCGGAAATAATTCCCTCTTAACAGAGGTTTATATGATAAATGAAAATGTTTAAAACTTCCCTCACCCTGACTAGACCAGGAAAATTCCCAGCCCTATTGGCAAAATAATAGAAAAAAAATTAATCACAAATCAATTGTTATAGCTATATTTCTCCAATGTCCCAAGCTTAACTCTCTTGCTCAAAGCCGCTAAAAAAAAAAAGATAAAGGGATGATATTTGAAATATGCGAAGTGCTCACTGATTACTTTCTCTTTCCTTCCTTTCTAAATCATTACCTTTTTGAGTGATGCAATGGTTGTCTGGTCATCCTGGGACAGCTTCAGGGCAGTGGCTACCTTAGCAGAATTAACAACAATCTCTGCATTTAGCTCTCTACATTTTGCCATCAGACGTTTTTCATTTTCATAGGACTTCTTCATAACAACATGAAGCTTTTCATATTCCATCCTGAATCTCTCCAGACTTTTATCTCCTGAAAGTTCATTGATGACATCTTGAAACTCCCTTTCCAATTCTTCAAAAGCATTTTCTTCCAGGTGTGATTTTTCATATTTTTCCTATACGAAATTACAGGGATGTGAAGTTAAAAGCTGAGCTCAAAACTCCCTATGAACTATCGCCAAATCAGCAGCAGGGGGCAGGAGAGGGGGAGGTTGAAGAACACAAGACCTCTTGCTCCAAAATTTAGCACTCTTTCCAATGGATCACATAAAGGTATTGCTATTGATATAACATTTCAAAAAATATTCCATCATAAATACATTCAGGCATCATCAAAAGAAAGAACTTTCACAAATAGGTGTTCTGCAACTCGTCAACAAGTTTGTTTCCAAAAATCCAGTTCTAAAGTATGTTTGAAATGCTAGACACATTTTCCCCAACTGAAACAATGTTAATACATGTTGTTTAGCTTCCTACTGAAATCTACAGACGACTATAATATAGCTTATTAGTATAATATTGTGGAGAAAATGTATTCAGATTTCCAACTAGAGACACTGAAATATTCTTTCTAGAACCAGTATGGGAATTGGAGAGAGAAGTGACGAGGACTCTGATGTGAGGAGAAAAGAAAGAGGAGGAAAGAGGGGAGGGAAAATGGAGCCTCCAATTATTGTTAATCCCAGACATATTTACTCGTCTGGATCTGCTCCCCATCAACCATCTTTTTCTCCTAAAAGCCCTGGGGACTGATCTGACTACTTCCAATTCCACTGCTATACCACCTACTGCTGACCGCAAAGGTTTCTCTCCTTTTTTAATTACACATGGCCCTTTTTAACGTTTTCCAAAAATTTTCCTGCTAGTGAATATGGAACAAATATAAAAGGGATTCAAAGCTTCTATCCCTTTTCCAATCCAGGCACCTAGGTATCCCAGTGCCGGACTCAGAGTCAGAAAAAAAACTGAGCTCATACCTTATTAGCTATGTGACTTTGGGCATATCACTTAATCTCTCTTCAATCTTCAGTTTCTTTACCTGTTAAATGGGGGTAGTAACAGCACCTACCTCACAGAGTTGCTGTGAGGTCAAATGAGTTAACGATATGTAAACCTTAAAGCACTACATAACTGCTAGCTAACATCATCAAACTACCAGAAATGCCAAATAATCTATCTTCCCAAGACACGAGTCTGACCACATCACTTCTCTGCTTTAAAAGCCTCCAATAGCTCCCTATTGAGGCAAACTCCTCAGTCTAACAAAAATCTAACTTCAACATACCTTCCCAACCTCATTTCCTACTACTCCCCTTCATAAACTCTCTGTAGCACTAGCCCACTGACTTTCCCTAAATTCAATATCCCAGCATCTATCACTATGCATTAGAATGCCATCCCTCCTCATCCTGGCCTCTCAAATTCAACTTAGTAGGTGTTACCCCAGGTGTGGAATGTTCTGGCCCATCCTGTTTTATAGCAAGTGTCTTTGTATGCTCCTCCCTCCTCCCCACTCTAGTTAAAAGTAAGTCCCTTGAGGAAAGAAGAGTTTTTGTCTTTCTTTTTGTATCTGTGGGCAGCACATAATAACAGCTAACATTTATATAGCACTTATTAGAGCTTTACAATCATTATCTCATTTTATCCTCATAGCAATACTGTGAGCTAGGTGCTAACGTTATTCCCATTTTACAGATGAGGAAACTGAGGCAAAGAGAAGTCAAATGACTTGCCTAGGATCACACAGACAGCAAGCATCTGAGGTCAAATTTGTACTCAGGTCTTACTGACTCCAGACCCAGTACTATATCTACCGCGCCACCTAGCGCCACCCTATACATAGTAAATACTTTTTTTTTTCCCAATTTAAGTCTAACACTCACCAACCCTCCCCCACACATCCACTTTCTCTTTTCACTTAGACTTTGTCGATAAACACAAAGTCATAAGAGTGGATCAATCAACCAGATAATTATTAAGTTCCTATTTTCTCTCAGGGGAGGCAGCTAGGTGGCCAGTGGATAGAGTGCAGGGCCTGGAGTCAGGAAGACTCTTCTTCCTGAATTCAAATCTGGCCTTAGACACTTAATAGTTGTGTGATCCTGGGCAAGTCACTGAACCCTATTTGCCTCAGTTTCCTCATTTGTAAACTGAACTGGAGAAGGAAATGGAAAACCACTCCAGTATCTTTGTCAAGAAAACCCCAAATGGGATCACAAAGAATCAGACACAAAATGAAGTGAACAACATGAAATGAGTGAACAACAAATTCTTTTTCAGGGACTGTGGTGCAGAATTAAGATTAAGATTTCTATTTGAGAGAAAAATCAGGCATTTGGGGTGGGGACGGAGGTGAGGGTTGCAATGGAAAAACAGTCAAAATGGTTTGCTCTCCCAATGTAGGATAAACGTTATAGAGGAGGAAGGTGTGTCAATATCCCATGGTGACTCACGAAAGCTGCTGAACCAGGAATATGAGAACGGCTCTTGTTTGGCTCTGCTCTCTCCCAATTCCTTTCCAACCACTAAGGCCCCCACTCTGGACCAAACCCTGAGTAAAAAGTAAGCCCTGAGGATAGGGGAAAGCGGGTTAAGGTGGTCCCAAACAGTAGTTAAGGGGGATAGGGGAAGTGGGTTGAGAAGGTCCCAAACATAGCTGCGGGGGACAGGAGAAGTGAGTGGAGAGGGTCCCAAACAGTAGCTGAGAAAAGAAGAGAAAAAAGAAATCCCAAACAAGTGTTCCTTAGCCAGCAGAAGTCAATGCAGCCACTGACCGTTCCTAGTCAGTGTTTCCCTCTTGCTAACACGCACACGCACACGCACACACACACACACATACACACACACAAAACACATGAGTCAGAGACATACTAAATCTTTGGTGTGAGCCAGGGGGCTGACTGTAGCTAAAATACAAAACCTCATCCTTGACTCCAGGAAGGAGTGATTTTGTCTAAATAATTTTTATCTAAATAATTTTACCTAACTAATTTTAAATACCTCACTATTATATTAAATAATTTCATGAAACAAGTTAATAACAAGAAAAGAAGTCTTTAACATGTCACTAATATTAATATAAAGACACAGATAAATGGAAATTAAGACTATGTTTAGGGGAAAGTTTATTTTTCCCTTGTTCCAGCCAAATCTGATCTTAATTGTGATTTCTATTCCCTTGACCCTCTTCCTTTTCTCTCATGCAAAACGTATGCTTGCCAAAAAGACTATTTTATGGAGAACTCACATAGGGCAAGTGTTCACATGGTGGTCAGAAGAAGCCATACAATGACACTCTCAATGTCTCTTTTAAGGAGTTTGAAATTGATTGTGCAACATGGGGGACACTGGCACAGGACCACTCAGCATGGTATGCCCTCATCAGAGAAGGTGCCCTGCTCTATGAGAAAAGCAGAATTAAACAGCTCAAAGGAAATGCAGGATGCGCAAAGTTGGAAAATCCACCCCAAATGTTCACACAGACTATTTGCCCGACCTGTGGGTAGAGCATTCCGGGCTCATATTGGTCTGATCAGCCACAGACACTGAAACTTGACTCTAGCATAGAGTCATTTTGGTTCTCTTCTACAATGAAGGACAAGAACCAACCAATCACTCTTTATCCAATTTGTCTTTCTTCTTTATCTAATCTGGACTTCAGCCATTTCAACCATGCCCTTAGGACCACCATAAAACCCTTTGTTCCTGAGATCTCTCACTGTTCCTGGACTATTGAACCTCACCCTTTGGTTGCCTCCACTGTTGATTTGCTCCCCTCTTCATTCCTGAGCTGTCAATCATTTTCTCAAGAAACATTACATAGGCCCAGGTGCTCAGCAAATATTTATTGAATTTTTATGAAACACTTAGTAGACTACTTAGATTTTAAAACTTAATCTTACCAGAGATATACATCATGCCATGGACTTGACAAGATTTATCTCCATTATGCCATCTTGGCCTCCTATTCTATGAAAGAAACTACTTAAGTACTTTGGACCCAGTAATAGGAACCTAAGGAAAATCTCAACTCACATTTTCCTAGAAGGGTGAAAAATTTAACATAAAATAAGTCAAGATCTTGTTGATTTTTTGTTTTTAAAATTATTAGACTGCTTCAAGATTATTGATTTCCAGGAATATGTTATAAAATTATCAAGACGATGTCATGTCTCCATGAAAACAAAGGAAAAGCAGAAGTATTTTCCCAAAGTCCCCAAAGGGATAACAAATTGAGACTTCTGAGGACAATTTTTCTGAAGACAGCTCTCCTATAATAACCTGCAGGGAAATGATTGTATGTTAAAAACAAACACAGGAAAATTCTATCTGACTATCCAGAAGGACTTTCCAGGAAAAAATCCATTTAAACTATGAATGATATTCCAGGAAAATTTATATTATTTGAATCCCTAAAAGCAATGGTTATCTGAGTGTTGTGTGAAAAAACACCTCTGTGCAAAGTTAATAGTCCTTTCTATCTTTAATTTCTTTAACTAGTCTGTAGATTAACTTCTAATACTGATAAAATTATTTCCTCAATATAAACATAGACATACTAATTTCATTAAAATATACATGATATTAAGTGGAAAAAAATCATGAAATTGAAAATCTCAATATTCATTATACATTAATTCTTACTTCATTCTTCTGTCAGGCACAACAAATGAATGATAAAGATGGTTATTATGGCACATTAAAAAGCTCTATAATCTTGTTAATAAGACCTTAGTGATTAGGTTCATCTTTTTCTCCATCTTTCCTACATATAATGCAACTAGTTCTTGTTGATAAAATGGCTTTACAACCCAGAGAGGTTGTGAAGCTTGATTAATGTTTGTAACATGATTTGAGATCCTAAGCTAACAAGGACTCCAGCATTAAATCTCTGTGAGTCCACCAAGACCTGTGACACATGATAAAAATTAAGACACTAGGATGCTTTGGTGGCTGAGGAGAAGGCAGGTGTTACTGTTTATGCAGGAAGATTCCCTCCCCCACCTCTTGTTCTATTTGGAGTAGCCAGAAAAGGGAATTGGGGGAATATTTATAGAGGGTGGTATGCAAGGGGCTAGAGTATGTGACCACGTGTGACCAGATCACATTGTGTGCTAGATCAGGGCTGTCCAAAATATGGCCCACGAGCCAAATGCGGCCTGCAGTGCAATTTTATGTGACCCACCTGTCAGTTTTAATTTTCGTGAGTGAAAAAAATAAAATAATAATTTGCATGGAATACATATTAGATTTTTTAATTCCATTACTAATAAATAATCTCATTGATGTTAATTTTCCTTGGTGTTTTTAAGCAGTATTACTGATGGAACATATCACACTGAATTTTCAATCAATCTGTGGGATGTGTTCCATCTGTATAATGCAGACTAGTCATTATGCACCTGCTTTTATACTGTTGTGTTGGCTCTTTGTTGTTTTGTGTTTGCATTCCCGCTTCGCACCTTCCCCTGTCGTATTGATGACGGGTGTTCCCCCATTTTCTATTACTGTACTGTATTTTTATTCTAGGTGTGGCCCTCGAATAATTATTTTATTTTAATGCAGCCCTAAGATAACCTAAGGTTGGACAGCCCCGTGCTAGATCACGAAAGGAGAGGCAGTGGTTGGGGTTTGTGTATGTCTGGGCTAGGTAATGTCTCCCAAGGTTGAGGATTCACACTCAGGTCTCTGGACTCCCAATCCAATGTTCTTTCCAGTGCAACCATTTTCAATTTTCATCAGAAATGGTCTCAAGGACACAAGAAAGTACGTCCTATGTCCGCATTAGGACTAGTTTTAAACTTGGAGGTTTTCTTGCTGATTAAAAGCAGGTTACCAAAAATATCACAATATAACATTTCCACAAAAGGGGGAAAAAATCATATTAAGAAGATAAGGTGGTATTGCTACTGCTCAACACTTTTCTCATGTTGATGCTAAACATGAGCACACAAAGAAATTTATCACAGCGATGTTCTCAATTCCATCCCATAAATGGTATTAATGTCAACACTTAATCACCAGCTTAATGATTTGTTTGTAGACCAGGCTTCCTCTGAACACCTGGAATTTATCACAGAAATGAAAAAATATCAAAGAAAGAAAAGTTTGAAAAGGGGTGGGGGGAGAGAACTGCAAAAATACATGTTCCATATCTATCTATCTGTATGTGTATAAATATACTTATATGTATACATGTACATATAAATAGATGTATGGAAAAGAGAAATTTAATAATGTCACTGAAAGTAAACTTCAATTAAAAACAAAACAAAATTTCTGGCTATGAATATGAACAGCTGGTTTCAGATAAACCCTTGAGATGAGTGCCATATCAATTTCTAAAGAGCAATACCAGAAGCAGGCTATAATACCCACTAGTGAAGAAAAGGAAAAGGAAACATGAAATCTGAGAAGATGAGGATGGAGTGGTGGACTGTGGATGAAGAACTGTGAGATCAATAAGGGGGAAAGTAGAAACAAAATAAAAAGATTGAAAGGCAGTGTGGTGTAATTGAAAGAGCACTGAATTTGGTTCTGCTTTGAATGTATGTATGACCTCGACCAAGTTATACTTTCTCTAGGTCTTACGTTCCTCATCTCAAAAAATGAGAGCATGGGACTCGATAATCTTCTGAGGTCCGTTCCAGCTCCAAATCTATGCCTTTATGAATACAGACATAGAAGATAAAAGAGGCTAGATGAGAGAAATCATTTATTCAGAGCTTGAGTAGCTGGAATAAAGGAATAAAAAAAAATGAGCCAAGGACTAGAAGAGACAAAAATGTATGTGTATAAAACACAGAATTGCAAAATCATAAAATTCTATCTGGAAGGTTTCTCACAGGTCAACTCATGCAACCTCTTCATTTTACAGATAAGGAAACTGAAGTCCACGGAGCTAAAGAGACTTGCCCTAGGTCACACAGTTGGGGAATGTCCCAAGCAAGATTTTGAACCTGACATCGGAGTCAGGGCTCTTCCTACTAGAGAGCTAATCTTGGAGTCACCAAGACCTGGGTACAAGTTTTACTTCTGACACCTATCGTCAGTGTGACCACGGGCAAGTCACTTAACTTCTAAGTAATTATAATTTGCGTTGTTGACTATCTGACGCACAGGTAGAGGGAGTTTCCCCACAGGACGAAATCACAGGAACCTGACACACATCCCGACCCCCCGCCACACACACACACACACACACACACACACACACACACACACACACACACGCCATAAAGAAAAGGTGTGTTGTGTATGTGTGTGTGTGTGCGTGTGCGTGTTAGCAAGAGGGAAAATGAAGAAGTGAAGACAAGAAAGAGTGGAGAAGAAAGGACATATGTAGAAATGCGGCAGAACAAGACAGAAAGAAAGAATAAGAGGGAGTTCTAGTGATGGAGAGGGGGCACGAGCGGTGAGAGACATAGAAATGGGGTGGGGATAATGGGGGAGATGGAACTAAGGAGGGGCGGGGGGTGACTAGATAGAGCATAGAATGGCAAGAGGATGCGAAAAATGAATGGCGATGGGATGGTGTGAGAGGGGCGGGGATATCAGGCTGATAAACTCGATGGGTTGGAAGAGCGGAGAGACCCAAAGCCGGGCGGAAGGCGAAGAGGAAATGGGAAGGAGACAGCGGTCTATGATGCGATGCGGTGGGGGCTCAAAGGGGCGATGGCTGCTGACCTCATCCATCTTGCCGCTGTCTAGGGGATGGCTCAGCGTTTACTGTAGTGCAGGGGAGGGAGACGAGAGAGGCGGGGCGGAGACGTCTCTGCACCCTGCGAGCTCTCCGGTCACACGATACAAGCTCCTCTCGGGATAAGGGCGAATAAGTCTGGACCATTACGCGTCGCTTCAGTTGCTAGGCAACCTAGGCACCTGCTGGGGGCACGTGATAGGCACGCAGTGCGCGAAGAGAATGCGCGAGGGCAGAGCTTGGGAGTGAAGGACTAGCCCCGGAAATATGCAAATAAGCACGAGGAGCGGGACGGGGGTGGGCTGCCCTGCTGGAGAAGGGGCGGGTCCTGTACCAGGCGATGCCGACTCTCTGTTGGAGGTGTTTCTAAGGTGAAAACACCCATCCGTTGTGGAGGCGGTGGAAAGAGCCTTGGACTCTGGGTTTCTTTGGCACAGCACTTTCCCTCTTTTGGGCCTTAGTTTCCTCATTTGTAAAAGGAGCATCATAATAAGTATCAGTTGAGATAACTGATAGAAAAGCAGGTACGGGTGTAAAACTCTTTGGGATTATGCTTAGAATGCTTTTGCTCCCAGAACCCTTCTGTTGGTGGGAGTGGAAGAAGATTGGTCTCAGGCTGCTCAAATTGCACATGAAGAAACGGAGGTGCAGAGACCTCACAGTCAACCAGGCGCGGTGTTGGCACTAAATCGCCCGTCTCTTAGGCGATGGCTGCTTCCCTGCTGGGGCAGGGGTCACTGAGATAACTCTGAGGTCACTGTTTCAACCTTTGACTGCCCTTCCCTACCGGAGTTAGAGGCACCTTTTAGTCTATCAGTTGCTGTGTGCTGTCTCTGCCTTCTTCTCTGCATTCTCCCCTCTCTACCACCCTTGCAGATCTGTATAGTAGAAAGAATATCTGACCTGGAGTCGAGAGAGACCCGTATGTATTTGAATCTCCACTTCTGAGCCTTACAACCTTTGTGACCCTAGGCAAGTCACTTAACCCTTCTAAGTCTACATGTCTTCAATTATAACAAGGGAATATTTAAATTCCACAACCATTAAATGATTACTAAATGCATATATACATATGTGTGTGTGTGGAGAGAGAGAGAGAGAGAGAGAGAGAGAGAGAGAGACTGTACCAAAGTGAGAGGAAGTAAATAAACATATGTGCCAGGCACTGTGCTAAGTGTAAGGTAGATATTGTCCCCATTTTAAAATTGAGGAAAGTGAGGCAAACAGAAGTTAAGTGACTTGCTCAGGGTCATACAAGCTAGTGTCTGAGGCCAGCTTTGAAATGACTCTAGGCTTTATCCACTGCATCACCTAGTTGGAGAGAGACAGAGACAGACAGAGACAGACAGAGACAGGGAGACAGAAAGAGACAAAGAAACAGAGAGAGAGAGAGGGAGACAGAGACACAGAGACAGAGAGAGAATGAAAATACACTATCTCACTGAGATGTTTGTTGTGAAGAAGGCACAGTGTAAACCTTAAGATGCTATAGAAATGTGTTATTTCACTTCTTCTATTCATACATTCTTTTCTCCTCCTTTCTTCTTTTCCTCTCCTGTGACTTGAATATCCAGTTACATCAGACCTTACTGTCTGTCCCCCATCTACAAGAATACTGTTTAGCCCCACTAGGGAGAAAAAAATGGGAAAGGAAGAAAGAAAAATAGAAGGAAGGAAAGAAGAAAGTTGCCTACTGGACCATGTGTGTTCCTATTATTATCCATCAACACAAGCTATAGACTAGGAGTAAGAGGGAGGGGAAAGGAACAAGAATTTATTAAGCACCTACTATGTGTGAGGCACTGAGCTTAAAGCTTTACAAATACTTTCTCATTTGATTTGATCCTCACAACAACCCAGTGTGACTAGCAGACTGTTAGCTGTAGGAAGGACTTTCAAGATCCTCAGATCTCATCATTCTGAATACAAAGAAACAGAGGCCCAAGATGGGAAGGTTTACCGCTTACAGCTGAGACAACCAAGATTTAGCAGCTAAACTGATACTGGAATGCGGATCTCCTGACTACAAAGCCTCTTGATTCCCTAGGCCAGGGCTCCAATCATAGGAACAAAAATACTTGAAATATGTGATATATATTGCGCCTTCTTCCCCTCCACAAATGACATGGTGAGAGCCTCATAAGGGCCACAAGACACATCCCTCCCATAAAGTCTATATTCACATAAATCTGAAAATAACTTCCCCAAATTCACTCAGAAGCTGATCATTACCAAGACATCAGGACTTAATGAGAAGCTAGTAGAAGCTGAAGAGCGGGAGCGACCAGACAATTTTCCCTCTTCAGTGGATTGGCCTGCATCTTTTGAAGAACCATCATTTGCCCTAGCTTCATCAGCCCCAGCAGATGCCCTCTGGGTGCCCTCTTCCCCATCTAATGGAGTGTTATCTCTTGACCTGGGCATGAGAAAGGATAACTAGTGTGCTAGAAAACACACCGGACTAAAATAAGAGACCCGCATTCTAGAATCACGGCATCACAAAGCCCTAGTCGTAGTACATTAGGGGTCTATAGAATGGATCTCAGTGTTCATTACGTTTCAACAATAGCCTTCTAGAACCTCCACTCCATTGTTCACTGCCTTTTCCTCTTTTCACTCTTTGTGTCATTTTGCTGCAAGGAAAGTATTTTTCTTTCTTTCTTTTTTAATAGCAGTCATAAGCAAAAAAGCTTTCTTTATTCTTTTGGAAGAAGGAAACCAGATAGGCACCAGGATCTCTTTTAGGAGGAGATCCAAGGCAGTAGGTTAAACCTTGATATTTATATTTCTGGCTAGACAAATAATCAAATCGTGTGGTATAGCAATAGAGATGAGGCCTAACAGCAACAGTGAGCCAAGGTTGCCTAGGGACAAAAAGTCCATTCATAGCAGGACCTCATGTCTGGACCTGTTGGTGTTTTCCCCAGGCTCAGGGACCATCAATTCTTTGATTTAGTTGCAACAGAGTTTACCCAGAGGGCAAGTGCAAAGGATTGTTGTTATGCCAAGCTCAGGGCATGGTTTGCTTGCTGCGCCTTAGCTCTGGAAAACAGGATGTTTCCTAATAGTAAAAAGAGAGGATCAGTCTTGGCATAGGAATCCTTACCCCCTTTTGGCCAAAGAGAGGGAGTCTAAAAGAACCCCTCCCCTTCTGGACAATAAAGGAGAGGCAGGTATAAGCCAAGATGCCACAAGAGGCCAGTTGGCCAGGACAGTAAGGAAGGTATTTTCTAAACCTTAAAGTTGTATATAAGTGTGAACTATCATTAATAATGATGCCTGAGATCACATCAGCTTTTTTGGCTGGCACAGAATATTACAGATGTTGCAGATGGAGATAATTAAGGGACCTCGGCAGTTAACTAATCTACCACCACCACCTTCCTTTTACAAATGAGGACGCTGAGGCCCAAGAAGAGTAAGTGCTTTACTCAAGATAATGAGCCACACAGGTAATAAGTCTCAGAGGGGAAGGTGATGGACCAGGAAAGACCTCCTAAGGAGGGTAGGATTTGAATTGAGTCCAGAAGGAAATCATGGGAACCAGGAGGTGGAGGGAGAGCATTTCAGATATGGGGGACAGTCAGTGAAAAGGTCCGTAAGAGTTGGAGCCTCTTGTGTGCCAGAAACATCAATAAGGCCAATGTCACTGGCTCTTACAGTATCCAGAGGGAAGCAAAGTATAACAAGACTGAAAAGGTAGGAAGAAGGCAGGTTTCAAAGGGCTTTAAAAGCCAGGGAGGGGATTTCATATTCGATCCTGGAGGTAATAGGGAGCCACCAGAGTTTATTTAGTGGTAACAGTCAAACATGCTCTAGTAAGATCACTTTGGCAGCCAAATGGAGGATGGAACTGAATGGGGGGAGAGTTGAGGCAGAGAGACCAACCAGACAGTTGTAGCAGTAGCCCAAGAGTGAGATGACCAGGGAATGCAAGACTGCACCAGGGTGTCAGCTGTGTGAGCGAGAGAATAGAACAGATTAGGTATGTATGTAAGGTGCTTGCACGTGAGAAGTCAAGGCCGACGCCAAAGTTTTGAACTTGAGTGACCAAGAGGATGGGGATGCCCTCAACCACATAGGGAAGCTGAGAAGAGGGGAGGGTTTGCTTTGGTGGAGGAAAGATAATGATTTCTCTTTTGTTGAGTGTGAGATCTCCTTGCCTAAAGTGGTCACATATATTCAAATTCACACTATTCAAAATTGTAATTATATAAAATTTTCTTATTGGTTCCAGCCCAATTGAAATATGCAGTGTGAATTTGAGTAATGCGACCTCTTCAGGGGATTAATCATTTGCACTAATTGGGACTTAGCTATACTTTAAAAAATAATGATAATAAGCATTATATAATAAGCAGAAGCTAGAATTGATGAACCCATGCTGGCACATATATCAATACTTCATCACTTCAAAAAAATCCATTAATTTGTCCCATAGGTTCTCCTTTTACCCAAGCAAATAAAAATTCCTTCATCCTTTAGGGGGTAGCCTTTATGAGCTGCTGGTAGCTATTTTTCTGGAGCTGAATCTCCCCCAAGACTGGCCTTGTAAATACTTACACAGTTACAGTTCAACCCTTAGGTCCAGTGAAGGACCTGGCACAATTGCTACGCCTCGGTTCCACTTCTTGCCTCCCATCTCTGCCCTCAGCCCAGAGCTTCCCACCCTGGCTGACCTGTTACTTTTACAGGCCCAGGCTGTTACCTCTCTTAGTGGTGTCTTCACTAGCCCCTTTGCCCTAGGATCTGACCTACCCAAACAGGCTGCATGGTGTTAGCCATGCATCAGCAGGGAAGACAGATTGCAACAGAGACATTAGTGGCCTCCTTGCCCTAAATCCTTTCTTTCAGGCTTCTGTAGTAAACAAGCCCAGGCCTTCCCCCAAGCACTACCTTCTACCATCATAATAAGGACAATAATAATGATAATTAGTAGTGGTAGAAGTAGTAGTATTACAATTAGGATAATGATCATTGTCATTGTCATCTCTTTCCTCCTTCCCTATCCATTGGGTCTTGGGAGGTTCCTTTCTCAGTAAGGGCTCTTAGAATTTACAGTCAAAGGGTGTGAATTCAAACCCTGGCTCTGCTGTGTACTATCTGTATAATCTTGCCTAAGTCACACCACCTCTCCAGGCCTTGGTTTCCTGCTCTGTAAAAACAAAGAAGTTAGACTTGATCTCCAAGATTGCATGGGGTTCTAAGTAAGGCTCTATTCCCTAAACTCTTCCACTTTGTTTTTTTCTATCTTCTAATGCTCAGTGAAATCTTGATTTCTTCTGAAGATGCCATATTGCTTGGTACCCTCTTCATGGCTGGGTGCTCCTTTGTAAATGTTCCCTGACATACAGTGCTGAGAGGTAGAGTTGGCACACTGCTTGCTTCCCGTTGCTACTTTTTAGACCTTCTCTCTGGCACCACCACTCACCTCTCTTTTTTTTTAATTTATTTTTAATATGTTTGGTTTTCAGCATTGATTTTCACAGGCGTTTGAATTACAAATTTTCTCCCCATTTCCTCCCCC